>OX101754.1:56787878-57160914 GCA_944452675.1 Tachina lurida
AAGAATTGAAATTACTGAACTCAAGCCTGATTAAGAAATTATTTCTGATTAAAAATTCACTATAGTTCAATTAAATCTAATAATGTCTCATTTAATTCATCATGGGAACGTGACAAAAATATGTTCACTTGGCGATCACTGTTCACTTGGCCAGAACTGCTTCAGAATGCTGGAAAGCTAAGTCAACTGTAGAAAGCAAAAACAAAGTAACATAAAGCCACTACAATAATACTTATATGTATGTACCGATGGTGCATCGAATAAGTAAAAATAATTAATGTGATGATCGTAAAAGATAAGTAAGAATAGTTAAACATACATAGGTAGAGTGATATAACTTCGTGCTAACCTAAATAGAAAATGGAAAAACAGAAAATGAATAGTGATACTTACAAATGTGTTTGCCAAATGCAAATCAATAATTGTATACACAATCAATTCTCATATTCCATTTCATAGAAATTTAAGTTTAATAGCTGATGTTAATAATAATCTCTACTCCAGCAGATAGACATGGGTGCTGATGAAGTGCGTGGCTGCACAGAAAAATATCGGTATTTCCCCCAGGTAATAGTGTCTAGTTTAATTTTTCTTCTATTCTTTAGATACTCACATTAATTAATAAAAATATTTCATTCATAAGAATTGAAATTACTGAACTCAAGCCTGATTAAGAAATTATTTCTGATTAAAAATTCACTATAGTTCAATTAAATCTAATAATGTCTCATTTTTTAATAATAGTATAAAAACATACACATGTATATAGAAACAAATAAGTTTATATGCTTTTATACGAGTACATATGTATGTTAATGTAAAAATACTCCCTTTTTGAAGTAATTTAATAAAAAAAGATTTTTTGTAATGTCCACTGCCTGAATTAAAATAAATTTATCAGTAATATCGGTATACCGGTATTATAAACTCGATAACGGTATGTACCGGTAATACCGATACAGAAATAAAAAAAATACCGATACCGCTACCGATACCGAAATTTAAAAAATAATTGTACCGGTATCAATACCGATACCGTTATTTTTTTCGGTTTCCAACCATGATATATATTTTTTGAAAACATCGATATTTTGATATATCGATATTTTTTTGCATACAAATGTTGCCAAAATATTCCAAATCTAAAATAAATACACATACTAACATATTATGCCATAATCGCCAAATAAGTTTAAGCGATACAAATTTTGAACAACTAGTTATTGAACAACTATTGGGTTTTAAAAAAGATTTCCATAAAAAATGTTGCTGATTAAAGCCTAGATCCCACTATCGGCACAATGTACCGATTTTCGTCGGCTCACTGAAATAAAGTCATAAGTAATAAGCTAAGGGCCTGTTTCTCTAAATGCGAACGATAGATTCGATCGAACATTTATATTAAAAACAAAAACAAAAAACTGAAATTTGTTTTTGTTTCTAATATTAATATTCGATCGAATCTATCGTTCGCATTTAGAGAAACAGGGCGTAAATTGGCCTTATTTTCAACTAATTGAAATATAATAATCATTGATTAATGAATGCCCGTTTTTAACACTTCAAAGTTCATCATTGCGGAATACGATAAATATCCACTTTGCATCCAAACAATAATATTTAAAGAAATCGCGAACAACTAACTTAATACTTAATGAACTCCATGAGTGGAGAAAACCCAAATTGATATTGGTATATAGGAAATAAATTTATCCATACATCTGCATGTTTAATTTGTATTAGAAGATAATTGTATTATATGATAATAAAAACAATTACAAACTGTCTTTACTTAATTGCCTATTATTATTATTATTCACCGCACGATGTCTTTGCTTTCATCGATGTTGACTCTACTATCCGATTCACATGACTGCCTCTTACACAGGGTGTCACCTTTTATACTATCTGTATTGTCGTTTACTATTAGTAGCCAAGTGATGAAACAGTCTTCTAATCTGGAAAATTCATGTTGCTGTTTCTAGGCGTTTGTAGATAAATTGATTGGCCATAATTTTGAATTTCAGACTTACAGTGTAACGACTTTTATGTTGGTAATACCGTGTGTTGTTGCTAATATAGAGTTGTTACCATGTGTTTTATGTCTAGGTGTGTACGGTTTGTTCTTTAGCTAAATCTTCTAGATACTTCTTTTTATTTATAAAAACTTTTACATTAGCCTCTGTTCGAATATTCTCGCGTAACAAGAAGGAAGTCATTTAAGAGCCATTAATTTTAAGCCCTTTTAGGATATCTGCGAAGAAGCGAGAACGGAAGGCCTAATTCGCAATGACTACGTGTGTAAAAAAGATATGAATATGGGATGGAGCGAGCAGGCCTTTTACATCCAAAAGAAGGAGTACAGAGCCCTTTTAGAAGGCATCCTTACTCCTTCTTTTTCCCGCTGTGTAAGAATGTCTATCTATTAAAAATAAATAGAAATAGCAGAAACTTTGCTCGAAAAATATACATAAGTATACGTATTTACAAATATAAATAGTGACCATTCGAAGAAAAACATTGGTGGCAAAACTAGCATTAAGATACGAGTTCGCAATATCTTTCAATACTTACTCCGTTTTCGTGGCGATAACTAAGAACGGGAAATCGACCACCGTCTCTAAATGCTGCTGATTGTACTATTTGTTCATCACTTATAATTTTTGGTACTATGAGAACGGAACCGTAAGTTGGGCACACTTTAAAATCTTTATTTATATGTGTAATGCGCCATTCGCAACCCAACGGTATTTCTGCTACGATTGGTGCAGAAGCAGCTGCAATATCATGGCCATTTGAATAATGAAATGATGAGAGGGTATTGGTTGTTTAAAGTAAAAGAATTGCTGTTAACACTACTTGCATTAAGAATAGATGCATTATTGCAGTAGAAGCGGAAAATGAGTTTCGAAAATTCCAGCTCAGGCCTGCGTTTAAGTAAATATTAATAATATACATATATTATCTAAATGTGGAAGAAATAAAAGAAACTTACTTAAATATTGTATAACCATCTTCCAGTATAGTATACATAGGACGGTAGAAGAAGGGATATTCCAATTCAGGATTATTTAGTGTACTAAGAGCCTCAAGAGATGCCGCTACATTAAGATATTCCTTTCCATTTTTTATTTTTAAGATAGAATGCGCAAATCTTTGCATTTTAAAGTTATCAGTCCACCTATAACAGCATTTTGTACCATAAAAGTTTTTTTCTCCACGTTGTCAATATTCTTATGCATAATCTGTAAATAAATGAGATTATAGTAAATTTATATCAAGGATCTTGAAATTACAGAAAACTTAATCCTCCCAGCTAATATATTTATACATTCATATATTTTTAATATATGAATGTATAAAATATATGTATATGAATATGTATGGAGTTTTATGATATTATACATGGCAAAAGTATTACATATGAATTGATATATGGACTAATATATGAAATGTATTATAATGTATGAAGTCATATATGAAATTTAATTATGAAACTCTTCATATATATTTAGAAATAAGATGTAATATATGGAGATATATAAAAATATATGCATACATGATATCTCACATAAGATTTTAATCAAAAAAGCTAGCATTTTATTAACTCGAATTTTTTCTCTGGCGGTATTCCATGTTTGATACAAATGTTTTGCGGTAGTGCAAATGCAAAATATCGTAGCTTTTCTTTGGATTGTGTGTGTATTTTGTTGTTGGATTTTAAAGAAAATCTACGATATTTTGCATTTGCACTAACGCAAGAACATATGCATCAAACATCGAATACGGCCTCAGATACGCAGATATTCTCTTAATTTTTTTTTATACATATTTTTTATTTATTGTATCTTCAAATATGAACTAACAATAAGTATTCAAATCTTAAATCTGAAATATAATTATTAGGCCCGACCAATGTCGGACATAAATTTAGAGATAGTTATAAATAATACATATGTAGTGATAATCAAAAGGAAGAAAAAATAAACAAAAGAAAAAGTATTTTCAAGCAGTCCCATCTGGAATGTTGAGTTTAAGAGCCCTTGTATCCCTCTTTTTTAGGCGGATGTGTCCAGTAAAATTCAAAATATTACGAGCAAGCGGATTAGGATAAGACTCGAGTTTAGTTAAATATTTGCCTGCATATTTTGCAATTTCTTCAATCACTAGTGGAATGTTTAAATCACGATGTATATTTGAATTTTTTATATACCATGGAGCCGATGTTATTAATCGCAAAATTTTATTTTGCCTTCGTTGGATTCTCTCGACATCGGAAGCTGAAGCAGTACCCCATAGTTGAATTCCGTAGCACCATTTAGGTTTCAAAAGTGACTTCTATATCAAAAGTTTGCAATCTAGACTGAGGGTTGAATTTCTACCAATCAGCCAATGTACCTGAGTTAATTTTAGTTTCATTTGGGTTAACTTAGAGTCAATGTGGTGTTTCCAAGGAAGTCGTCGATCAAGATGTATGCCAAGATATTTCACATGAGTATGTTGAGGGACAACTTGATTACACTAGTTTACACTGAAAATGTACACTTGAGGAGAGGTGATTTTCCTTATGTATTTTCTTTCGCTGAATTCGAAAATCAATGTTAAATTTTTTTTATGGACCAGTTTTTGAGATATTGTGATTTTTTCAGTTTTTCGACCTTTTTTCACTTGACCTATAATATCTCGAGCTAGACTTGTCCGATTGGGTTGGTACTCAAATGAAAGGTATTGAGATGACAAATAAATATGTATAATTGGATCTTTAATTGGTATAGCGGTTCAAAATATATCGATGAAAATAGGGCACATTTTCACAAAAATCATATGTTACAGTGATTATATACTGACAAAAAAGTAAAAATCGTTAAAAAATCGTCTGGTTTTGGTCCATGTACGTAAAGATAATACTTTTACGTAAGAACCAAGACCAACCAAAAGAAAATCGACCGAAAAATTACAAAGATATAAGCAATGGATTGAATAAATCCAAAGTAAAAATACATAAAAATAACAAATAACACAGGTCAACAAAATGAAATTTATTATGTAAGGTCAAAGGTTTCATAGTCAATTTGTATATACTAAGTACTGAGTATCAATCCCTTTAAATTAGTTTTTTTGAATTGGCTCTGTATCTCGAGATTTTCCGTTATAAAAAAAATAGGATGCTGTATCACATAATTTGCATTAAATCGAGAACCAGTTCTTCAATTCAATAACAAATTACACCCACGGATAGGAAACAAATTTGCCTTTAAATTACATCGTCATGAATTTTTCCACAGTCAGGTGAAAAAAGGTCGAAAAACTGAAAAAATCATAATATCTCAAAAACTGTTCCATAAAAAAAAATTTAACCTTGATTTTCGAATTCAGCGGAAAAAAATACATAAGGAAATATAAATCTTATCAAATGTACATGAAAAAAATTTTATTTTGTAAACTAGTGTTATTAATCCGAATGGGTGAACAAGTATCTCTTCGTAATGTATGTGTTACTTGAACACACTTTTGTTCGTTTACCTTAATTCTCCATAAGTTTTACCATAGTTCCAGCTGGGTAATGTGTTCTTGAAGATATCGGGATGCCTCGTAAGGATTTTCATGCATACTAAGGCAGGCTGTATCATCAGTAAATGTGGAAGTGTGAATATTGTGCTCAGAGGCATATCACAAGTATAAATCAAATACAAAACTGGCCCAGTATATATATATATATATATATATATATATTAGAGTGTCCCTTAAATTTAAATATTGGAAATGTTTAAGCGGTACGCGCTAATTTTTTTCTATTTGACTTCAGTGAAACTCATGTGTAATTTTACGCCCCTACGACCACGCCTTCCCTAAGCGACGGGGCCTTAAAAAGTAAAATATGATATTTTTGTTATTGTTGTATTGGTTTTAAACTAAAAAATTTAGGTTTTCTTATTTTGATAAAAAAGAACTGGTATACCTGGATATGTAACATAATTTTCTTTTATTATACACTATCCTGATGTGTGCCAATGATTGGGAACGGAGAAATGAATCAGGAACAAATTATTTGTATTGATTTTTTGTTTTAGTTAAAATCCATTATTTTCCAATTAAAAAAGTATTATTAAATTTTTTCAGATAAAACAAGTTTTTATTCAAATAAAGATAAAAGAAAACCCATAATCAAAATTAAAATAAGGAATTCAACAAAACTTATGATATAAAAAACATTAGGGTGCAGTAAATTTTCTTTTTAAAGATGTTTTTGTGCAATTTGGATACATTTTTCGGTGCTCTTCTACACACTGCAATAAATATTGCTTTTGCTCTTCTTGCACTGTCAGAAGTCCATGAAATTGTTGCATGAGGTTCACAGCTCTTTCAGCGCTGTCATTTACCGCTTTTAAGTGAATTACTTTTGATTTAGCTGCTAAAAAGGATTCACTGCCTGCCTAAGTTGATGGGTCTTCGGTGAGAAAACGAGTGTTTATTTTCAATCTGTCAAACATATTGTAGCCTTTTATTGAAACAAAGTCACAAAGTTTTTTTTCTGTAGAAAATGGAAAATGAAATTAACGTATTGACAAAGAACTTAGTATTTTGAAAATACTTACCAAATAATGAGCAACGTAATTCTTCTTTCGATGGAACATATCGCTTAGCATTTTCAAATTTTCTTTCTTTTGTTAAACTAGCCACAATATTTCTTTTAGTCTCAGTACCAACCATATCATCAAAAAGGGATAAAACGGCAACTTCTTCAGTTAGATAGTAAAGATGCTGGCAAAATTTTTTTAAAACAGCTTCCGAAATAAAGTGGTTAACACACTCATAGGTCTTAATAGCCTTTATAAAACACAAGTCTTGGTGTGGGGCTTTTACTGCTAAGTTGAATCCATGGTTTAACATAAGTTGTTGCAATGAAAAGAGAAACTTCTTGCAAACCGTCTTTCTCTTTTCTTGTTAATTGCAGCTGATCGCGAAACAAAAACAGTTTAATTTCATATATAGCTCTCGCCATCCATCGTGCCTGATGCATAGCCCCAGGAGGCTTTATTTTAAATGTTTTATTAAAATTTTCGCTCAAAAATAATATCGAAAGCTCTATCAATTCACGGTAATCTCCTCTAACAATTGGATTTCCGAGTTCAGAGAGATAAAATGTAAGCAAGTTGTCAATATCAGATGGCTGAAAATGCAGATTTGAAATGAAGGTACCATTTTGAATATGGCTGTGCCTAATTATGCTCCAGTTGTTTTTCAACTTTTTAAAGAGCGGTACATCTGCGCTAACTGTAATTTGAGTTATTTCGGTTTCGAATACAGTTTTCAACACCAACTCGTAAACATGATGTCTGCATCCAAATAAAATTAGTTCCCTTCCAAGTGCTTGCTCTAGTAGCGCACAAGCTCCATTAAAACGGCCCGTGTTAGAAGCTGTAGTTTCACAGCACATAATCTGAACTTTATCGGACAGTTGCCAATCAATTATCGCATTTAATACAGCTGTAGATTGTTCCTTTCCACTTGCATGATCTAATTTAGGCACTGCAATAAGTTTCTCGTCATTTCCATTGGAAGTCGTTCTTCCTTAAAATTTTGTACACTTATTGCAGGCAATAATTTACCATCCCAGTGAACAGTGACCACTTCTGGAACATTATTTTTAAAATCTTCTTTTATTTTTTTGGCACGTTCTTTTCTCATCTCTGTGCTTATTATTTGCATGGAAGATTTATTTATAATAAATTCATCTACATTATGACCGAGTGCTTCTAATGCTGGTTCTAAAATATACACAGAATCGCGCATACTTAACTGACATCTATCGAGGGCAGCCACAAGTTTCGGAGAAAGAAAATCCTTTTTTCCCCTTTTTTGCAAAGGCAATAAATTTTCTTCACAAAATGGTGACCTACGATCTTGATGCTCTTCAATTAAGCTGGTGGATGAGGAATTCGATAAGAAGCTGGAATTTGTTTTATTTTCCTTTAGTTGCCTGTTTCTTTCTGCTAATAGCCTCGAGTTTGTTCTCTCCTCTTTTTGCCACAGACTGTAATCCACTCCCACCAAAGAGCCCGGTCTACCAGGTTTTCGCTGCTGCTGTAAAAAAACTTTGTCTTCTTCGATTTTCATTATATTTAAGGCATGAACATGCGCTATGTCGAAGAAATTGTCCAGTGTATTTACAAATGAATCTTCTTTGTCTTTTAACACTTGAGTTGTCTTTTTTTGCAAATTTTGCCAAACGCCGTGTAATTTAACTAATTTTTCCACACTATTTCTTAATATTTTAGTGGGTATTCTAGCTTTTTCCCAGAAAATCATGCATTCTTTTATAGTTAGATTAGAACTTTCTCGCGCAGTTAATTTTCCTTGACGAATATTATAAAATAAAACGGAAAGAACTTGTCGGTTTGATGGAAGTTTCGTGCCCGTGATATGGTAGCTAACATTTCCAATTAAATTTACTTTATATTTATTACTGCTACGTAGATCTTGCGGCATTTTGTTTATTCTTTAAATTTTTAACCAGAAACCAATACAATTTTACTTTTAGGCACTTAAAACACAATTAAATATAAAAACACATTTACATTGTTGCCTTACTAGTCTTTATGCACCATTAATTTTTTTATTTCTACTATTTACGGGAAACCCCATTTCTTATTTTTCGCTGATATTTTGTTTGACTGCGAACTCATTTTACCAGGTGGCCGCAAAAAATCAGCTGTTGTCCTTTTTTGTCTTTGCCATGCGAACAAGAAACAAAAATCCTCCATTTAAAAACTGATTGCAGATATGTGCAATGGCTTTTACTACGGAAACCTACAAATTTGATGGTAGTTTTGTTGTTCTTTCAAGTAATTATAATAATAATTATTATAATAATAAATATAATAATAAATATAATAATTAATAAAATATAATAATAATTATTTCTAGTACAAAAAATAATACGAATAGAAAAGCATATTTTACTTTTCAAGGCCCCGTCGCTTAGGGAAGGCGTGGTCGTAGGGGCGTAAAATTACACATGAATTTTGCTCAGGTCAAATTGAAAAAAATTAGCGGGTACCGTTGAAATTTTTAGCAAAAAAACAAAAAACTCCCTTGTTAAGGGACACTCTAATGTATATATAATATATATATCTTATTATATATAATACAAAAGTACGTTTATTTGTTATGGGTAAACTCTTCAATGCCCCAACAGATTTTCGCCTTCCACCCCGCAAAATATTCGTAAAAGACCTGTGCGTGTTTATACATATATTCTATCCCGGTAAATGCTACGCCCCTTTCAGAAATAGTGATGATGGCGCAATTTTTAGTTTTTTTGTGTTTTTGCACCGTAACTCAAGAACTACTGAACCGATTTTGACCAAACTTCATAAACATGCTCTATAGGGCGTGAGTAGTGTTTCTGTGTAGTTTGAAGTTCGTCCGACAGATGGCGCCATATTTAGTTTTTTTGTGTTTTTGCACCGTAACTCAAGAACTACTGCACCGATGTTGAAAAACTTTATATACATGCTCTATGGGGCGTGAGTAGTGTTTCTGTGTAGTTTGAAGTTCGTCAGACAGATGGCACAGTATTTATTATTTTTGTGTTTTTGCACCGTAACTCAAGAACTACTAAACCGATTTTGACCAAACTTCATATACATGCTCTATAGGGCGTGAGTAGTGTTTCTGTGTAGTTTGAAGTTCGTCCGACAAATGGCGCCATATTTAGTTTTTTTTTGTGATTTTGCACCGTAACTCAAGAACTACTGCACCGATTTAGACCAAACTTTATATACACGCTCTATGGAGCGTGAGGAGTGTTTCTGTGTAGTTTGAAGTTTTGAAATCCGACAGATGGCGCAATATTTAGTTTATTCGTGGGCAAAATCCAATTTTCATATTGTACCACCAATGCCATATACAACACTAATGTTTGCTTAGGGCCAGCAACGCGGGCCGGGTCAGCTAGTATATATATATATATACATATATATATATATACAGTGGAATCTCTCTTGAGCGGACACCGAAGGGACCGCTGAAATGTGTCCGTACAAGGGGGCTGTCCGGTCAAGAGAAAACTACAAATTTGAATGAGTAAAAATTTTCTAAAATCGCTAGTTTTTTTTAAATACTTTTATTAAAAAAATAAACAATTCAATTGATTTAATATCATTAATATGTAAATATACATTATTTTCATATGTAACAAAAGTTTAAAATATTTTATAAGTAGTATATTACTTCAATAGATATTCCTCCATTCTAGTTTGTCGGGTTTTGGTCTAGACAAAACATTTTGAAAATATAAGTCAAGCGATAATATATAACATGAGATTGTCAAATTCAATCGCAGATAAAATTATGTTACGTGTAGACTTCAAATTAGTGTTATCTCAAAGTTATAAGAATTTTTATGAGTAACAGCAATTACCAGAAGTCTCCTAACAACATTCTATGAGATGAACTATCCAAAAACACACGTACATGAAAATATATTAGTGTGGATGTGTGTGTTTATTAAAATAAATTAAAAGCGATGTTTTTTTAATAAGCTCTGTATTTTATATATTTAAGTGCGTTTAATTGATTTATAAATTAAAATTTGTATGAAAAATTAAAAATAAATTAACTAATCATGCAAAAGCAGTAGAGCATTGCGTAAAATTAAATCTTATAAGATGAAGAAAATATCGACATTTTACTTTTCTTGTCCTGCCGACCTTCTCTCTCAAGTTAATCGTACATATAGACGCTAAGTTAGTTTGAACAGTCATGCCAACTTTTGAGACTCAAAAAGCGTAAAAATTTTTGAAAAAAGGGCTAAAAAGGGCTAAACTGAAAAAATATACGTTTAGCGCAACATTAAGTAAAATTTTTGAAAAAAACGCGACAAGGGTCTAGTTTTAAACTCATCAGCACTAGTAATTTTACACAACAACTTTAGGCCTTTTTGCACTAGTTCTTGCTATTCTAGTAATTATACTTGTACGACCTGTCCCACGATGTCAACAGAAATCGTTCGATCGAATACTTCCCAGCAAAAAATTTTCGAAATAGTTGAAACAGCGACGATATGTGGTAGTACCTTTATATTATTGTATCATGGTTTCCACATTAATTAAGTCAAAGAGTATAATTTTTTATAAAAAAAACAGTATGCCTTATCGTGGTTGGCGTATTTCAAATACGACTACGACTGTTTGGTAATAGATTAAAGAAGACTTCAACAGTTGTTCTTTAATCTATGTATTACAAAACAATCGTAGTCGTATTTGAAATACGTCAACCACGATAAGGCAGAATATATCGTAAGTTAACAATATACATACACAGTCGTATATCTCGAAGGTACATCTAGTCTAGTTACAAACGAAGTTTAAAAAAATTAACCGCAACGATTTTTAAACTAAGCTATAAGTTCAAACCAGATTAATAAGATTATATCAAAAATCTGTTTTGCACTGAGACATACACATATGGTCAAAATAATAAGTACACGACGATGTTTTACTCTTTAATATAAATAAGGAAAAAATATTTTACCATCAGAAAAAAGTTTAAACTTTTTTTTGTAACCCAAATCAAATGTAACACATCAGTATTTATAATCTAAAAGCATAAATTGACATCTTTACGGTATGGAATAAAATATATGGGTAAAAATTAGTGGTCAAAATAATAAGTACATTCTGAAAATTATTAAATAATAAGTTTAAATTCAGAGTTACATTGCTATATTTTGGATATTTGCTTAATATCCAGTATATACTCCCTTATTTTGAAAAATGTTTTCTATTCGTCTTGGCATACTGTCAAAAAATTTGGGGCAGGGGTCTAATAGGATTTCATACCAAGTGCTTTGAACAAAACTCCAAAGATTTTCTTTATTTTGAAAAGTATGTTTTGAAACCCTTTGCTTTAGCTGTCCTCAAAGGTTTTCAATATGTTTTATGTTCGGGGATTGAATTTACAAGTCCAGCAGGTTAACATAATTGGGTTGAAACCAATCCTTCACATAGAGTGATGTGTGCTTCCGGTCATTATCCTGCTGAAGGATTCAAAGGAAAGGATTTGCTGTAAAGGCTTATCTACAAATGGAAGGTTTATGGGAGGCTGTGCTGGGAGCGGAAGCAGATTTCAAGAAGAAAGTAATGGCGCACTCAAAACTAATTTTACTGGTTGATCCCATATTATTTGTGCATATTCAAGATGCTTTAACAGCAAAAGATATTTGGGACAAATTTGTAAATACGTTTGATGATTCTGGTCTTACACGCAGAGTAAGTTTATTAATAAAATTGACTAGAACCAAACTGGAAGATTGCGAGTCAATGGAAGATTTTGTAAATATCATCATGTCAACATCAAACAAACTATCAGGTATCGGTATGAAAGTGTCCGATGAATGGATTGACACATTAATGTTAGCAGGTTTGCCAGAGTATTATCAACCAATGATAATGGGCATTGAAAGTTCTGGTGTGGTAATTTCTGGAGACTATGTTAAAACCAAGCTTCTACAAGATGTGAAACATACGCCTCCAAAATCATCAGCTCTCGGAAAGCCGCATGTAGCAAAATTTCAAAACAACAAAACTTTCAAGAACACTCAATGTTACGGATGTCGTGAGTGTGGTCACATAAAAACTAATTGCCCTAAAAATAAATTTTGTGAGAAAACTGTTCTAAAAGAACAATGTCAGCTTTCTCAGCACGAAATGCCATTTCAAGCGATTGGTATTTTGATTCAGGAGCCACTTCCCATATGTGTAACAATAAATTATTATTTGACAACTTAAAGGAAAGTTCTGAATTTTAAATTTTAACGACAAATAATTCTTTAATGAAGGGGAATTTGATGGGTGACATCACTTTGATGGTAAAAGATGGTAATGCATCTAGAGATATTCTTTTACGTGATGTTTTATATCTAGCTGATGCTCATACAAATTTGTTGTCAATTTCAAGAATAGTTAAACATGGAAACAACGTAGTTTTTGATTCGAAAGGATGCATAGTGATTGATTCTGATAATGAAGTAATCGCAACAGGATCATTAATAGATAATATGTTTAAACTCAACAAGACTAATTTAAAAAACTATTCGGCAAAAAGTATTTCTTTGTAAAGAAAAGTTGGAAAAGGTTGTGGATATGGTCCATGGAAAATGGAAAGAAAATGTGCGATTAGACAATGACAATTGTTCAGTATGTCTGAAAGGAAAAATAACTAGGTTACCATTTAAAGATAGAGGAACTAGAGCAAAAGAGCTTTTAGGTATTTTTCACTCTGACTTATGCTGTCCGATGGAGGAAACCTCATTTAATGGTTCACGTTACCTCCTAACATTTATTGATGACTGTAGCAGAAAAGTTTTTGGTTATTTCTTAAAATCAAAGAGTCAAGTTGCAAATATTTTTGAAGAGTTTAAAAATCTTGTAGAGAATCAAACTGATCGAAACATAAAAATTCTCCGTACTGACAATGGAACTGAATTTTGTAACCACAAAATGAAAACGATCTTAGCTTCTTCTGGTATTATTCACCAAACATCAGCTCCATATACTCCAGAGCAGAATGGGTTAGCGGAGAGGATGAATAGAACCATCATAGAAAAGGCTAGATGTTTACTAATCCAAGCTAATCTAAACAAGAAGTATTGGGCCGAGGCAGTAAACACAGCAGTATATATCGTAAATCGTTTACCATGTAAAGGTCATATCTGCACTCCTGAAGAAGTATGGACAGGTCGTAAGCCCACATTAAGGCATCTAAAAGTTTTCGGTTGCAAAGCTGTTGTACAAATTCCAAAGGAAAAGCGAAGAAAGTTTGATGCTAAAGGTAGAGAATTATTGTTTGTTGGATACTGTGCTACATCTAAGGCGTATAGGTTCTTAGATCCAAAATCAAGACGTTATCAGTAACAGAAATGCCGTATTCTTAGAAAACAAGTTTTTAGAATACGCTAACGATATAGACAAAAATATTTTCTATATACCATTAGATAATGAATCGAATATCGAAGCTTTGCAAAATAATTTGGTTATTGAAAATCACTCCGGGTCAGATTCAGAGACATATTATTCGGAAGATGATTCTGCGATTTCAAGTTCGAGTGTGAAAAATATACCTGTTGTTTTATTACATGATAGTGCAGAAAATATTGCAAGGGAAAATGGTATAAATGTTTAAAACCCTTCTGATGTATCTCATGAAGTATTAAGACGATCTAATAGAATACGCAAAGTTCCAACACGTTATGCAACTGCTGCATCAATCTTAGTATTGATAGAGCCCACTACAGTAGAAGAGGCACTTAGTGGACCTCAATCCGAATTATGGAAACGTGCTATGGAAGAAGAATACCAGGCTTTAATTGAAAACAACACTTGGATAGAATGTGAATTGCCAAAAGGAAAAAAACCTTTGTCAAACAAATGGTGTTTCAAGATAAAGCGAGATTCTGTGGGAAATATTTCTAAATACAAGGCTCGTTTAGTAATTAAAGGTTATTCGCAAAAGAAGGGGATTGATTATGAAGAGACCTTTTCCCCAGTTGTTAGATATTCTTCAATTCGTTTACTACTTGCTTTAGCAGTTAAACATGACTTAGAAATTGGCCAAATGGATGTCGTTACTGCCTTTTTACAAAGTGACTTGCAAGAAGAAATTTATATGCAATTTCCTGAAAACTTTCAAAATTCCGAAGGTAGAGTCTGTATATTAAAAACGTCGCTGTATGGTTTGAAACAAGCGAGTAGGTGTTGGAATAAAAAACTAAGTAAAACTCTAATTGAGTTTGGTATGAATCAATCCAAAACAGATCCGTGTATATATTACTATGTAGAAGGGGAAATAATGCTTTACATAGCAATATATGTTGATGACATTTTGATTTTTTCAAATAACTTAACCACAAAGAACAAAATAAAAAATTATTTAATGAAAATTTTAAAATGAAGAATATTGGTGTAGCAAAAACAATTCTGGGTATGAACATTACACGCAATAGAGCAATTGGAAAGTTATGGATCGATCAAAAGTTGTATTTGCAAGAAATCATAAATAGATTTAACATGGAAGATAGCAAAGGATGCAGTACACCGCTAGATTGTAATCAAAAATTATCGTCAGAGTTTTCTCCAAGTTCTACAGAAGACGTTAATGATGTTAAGAAAATCCCATATCAAGAAGCTGTAGGGAGTCTTTTGTATGCAGCTCAAATAAGTCGACCAGACATTGCATATGCAGTGGGAGTACTTTCCAGATTTAATAAAAATCCTGGTAAAGCACATTGGGTTGCTGTTAAGCGTGTTTTCGGGTATTTGAAAAGTACCATTGACTTAAGACTGGAATTTTCAAAAGAATCAGACGGTGAAGTTGTTGGATTCACAGATGCAGACTGGGCAAATGATTTGGATAATCGTCGATCTACGACAGGCTATGCATTTTTATTTCAATCTTCTGCCATATCCTGGAACTCTAAAAGGCAAATTACTGTGGCGCTTTCAACAACTGAAGCAGAATACATGGCTGTAGCGGCAGCATGTCAAGAAATAACATGCAATCTGTTGTCAGTAAAGAAGTTAACAGAACGAGGTTTGAAAATAATATTTTATGATGAAGTATGTGAAATTTGGAATAAAAATGAAATTTTTACTACTGCTGTGATGACAAAAGGATTATATAAAGTTAAAAATTCCGTTAGTGAAGTAATTAAGGAGAGCGTAATATGATGGTCAAAAAATGTGCTCACTCTGGCATCGAGTATTTGGGCATCGTGATATTGAAATTGTAAAAAGGGTCCTTTTGATGAATGATGAATATATAGACAAGTGCAATTGTGAAGATGTCTGTGAAATTTGTATTCGCGGAAAGTTGTCTAGAAAAGTTTTTCCTAAATGCACTAATCAAAAAACTTACATGTTTTAGATCTAATCCATAGCGATGTATGTGGACCCATGGATACGCAAACACCGAGTGGCAAACGTTTCTTTGTCACATTTATTGATGATTTTAGTAAGTACATTAAAATATATTTGATTGTACATAAATCCGAAGTTATTCTGCCTTATCGTGGTTGGCGTATTTCAAATACGACTACGACTGTTTGGTAATAGATTAAAGAAAAACTGTTCAAGTCTTCTTTAATCTATTACCAAACAGTCGTAGTCGTATTTGAAATACGCCAACCACGATAAGGCAGATTGAAAAAATGAAAGAGTTTTCTGAAATGGTTTTTACAAAATTTGGAAGATATCCTAAAATAATGAGATCAGATCGAGGAGGTGAATATATAGGAACAAATTTTTCACAATACTGTAAAAGCAAGGGTATAAAACAACAATTTACAACTCCGTATACCCCTGAGCAAAATGGAGTAGCAGAACGGCGAAACAGATATCTTGTTGAAATGGTACGTTGTATGTTATTGGATGCTAATCTCGGAAAATGTTATTGGAGTGAGGCCGTAATTACTGCAGCATTTCTTCAAAATTTTTTGTTAACAAGCTCAACAAACCAAATACCAGTTGAAATTTGGGAAGGTAGGCGTTTAAAACCTATTAATTTTGAAATCTTTGGCTCTTTATCTTTAGTACACATACCAAAAGAGAAAAGAAAGAAACTGGACGAAAAGGTAAATTATTTAGTTTTTGTTGGTTACTCTGAGGAGTCAAAAGGATTACGTTTTTTGGACAAAAATACGAACAAGATTACTGTAAGCCGTGATTATAAAATTATAGACAAAACGGTCCAAAATGTCAACAGTGTGACAAAGCACAGTAATATTTCTGTTGATTTATTTTCGTAGGAAAAGAAACCTTTTAACACGAGTGTTGAGAATGTGGCACGGAATGATGATATTATACAAACAACTGATCATAATGAAAATGGTGAAGACGAGTTTTTTTGATACAGAAGCAACTGGGAGAGCAATTTCTGACAATTTGATTACAAATGAAGAACATTTTAATCAACCCGTTGAAAATATAAGAATGTCATCAAGATCCACAAAAGGAAAAATACCTGAAAGAGTTCAAGTAATAAAAACAAAAGATTATTGTGAACCAAAAAGTTTTAAAGAAGTTCTGACGAGAGAAGATAAAGAACAATGGATGTCTGCTATGAAGGAAGAAATAAATTCATTAGTAAAGAATTATACATGGGACTTAGTTGAGATTCCTGAAGGTCGGAAACCAGTAGGATGCAAATGGGTATTCAAAATTAAGACCGACGCGAATGGAAATATTAAATACAAGGCAAGACTTGTCGCTCAAGGCTACAGTCAAAAATTTGGAGTAGATTATGATGAAGGTTTTGCTCCAGTAGTAAGACAAACAACATTTAGAATGTTTATGACATTATCAGGTGAAAAACAAATGACTGTAAAACAATATGACGTTAAAACTGCTTTTCTTTATGGAGTTTTGCACGAAGAAATATATATGAAGCAACCCATCGGATTTTAATCAGAAGGCAGCAAATTTTGTAAGCTCAACAAAAGTATATATGGTCTTAAGCAAATCGGCTAAATGTTGGAACGAAAAACTAATAAGTGTATTTTTGACCATTGGTTTTCAAAGAGGTTTTGCTGATAGTTGCATTTTAAAACTTTTTAAAGATGATGTTTGGATTTTTGTTTTAATTTACGTTGATGATATACTCATTGCAACAAAATTTGAAGAGCATCAGGAGTTTCTAAAATCAATTTTGAAATATTGGACTTGGGAGAAATCAATTTTTATTTGGGTATTAAAATTGAGAAGGGAGTTGATAATTATTTTTCCATTAGTCAAGAAACTTATATTAATAAAATGGTAGAAGATGCTGGAGTTAAAAATGGAAAATATTCAAAAATACCTATGGATGTTGGATATCTAAAAGACATTACCGATAGTGCTGTATTGCCATCAAATGAGAAGTATCACCATTTAATTGGTAGTTTATTGTACTTAAGATACACGTCCAGATATTTCAGCGGCAGTTTCAATTTTGAGCCGTAAAGTTAGTAATCCAACGCAAAGAGACTGGACAGAGCTAAAGCGTTTAATTAAATATTTAAACGGTACAAAATATTTAAAGTTGAAGTTATGTTGCAGCAACAGTAAAGGGCTATATGCATTTGCAGACGCCGACTGGGCTCAGTGTCAAATTGACCGGAAGTCTAACAGTGGTTACATTTTCAAATACAACGGATCCTCAATTTCATGGTGTTGTAGAAAACAGCAATGTGTGTCATTGTCATCAACAGAAGCAGAGATATTTCACTCACTGAAGCATTACAAGAAGCAATTTGGTTACGGCGATTGATGAACGATTTTGAAATAAAAATTAATGAAGCAATATAATTTACGAAGACAATCAGAGCTGCTTAAAATTAATTCAGAACGACAAGTTTAATAGAAGAACAAAACATATTGAAACTAAATTTAATTTTGTACGCGACTTAGTAAATAAAAATATTGTTCAAATAATATATTGTCCAACAGAACAAATGGAAGCTGACATTTTCACTAAACCTCTGCAAGCTACCAAAATCAGATACTTTCGTCAATTAATCGGATTAATTTAAAGTTTAATCGAGAAGGGGTGTTGAAATAAAATGATTTTATATTTTAAATTAATTTATACTTGTTCATATTGTTCATATAATTTATAATATCTAAATCAGTTTCTCATTGTTATTCTTGTTTGTTAAAAAATATTATTATATAAATCACTTCTCATTTTTCACTTCTTAAATAAAGAACTTAATTCTTCTTAAATAAAGAACTCATTTATAAAACTAATAATCCTTACTAAAGCATTGCCTTCAAGAATGCCGCAAATATCTTGGTTTACGAGACTTCAACTCTAGTGGGGGTGTTGGACTGAAGACTTGAAGTTCAATATACTTTACAGAAAATAATATAGTATTCATTGTGTTTTTAGTTTTGAGTTATTATGAATTGTTATTACATATTTTTTTTGTTACTTATAAAATAAATCCTCAACACAATACGTAGCATATCATCGTAGATACCGTTGCGGTTTTTTATTACAGCCCTTGTTGCACTTAGGCTATCAGTGCATATTAACGTTTTACCACCTAGTTCCACAGCTATAGAAATTGCTGTTCTAATGGCAGCAATTTCTGCAGTAAAAATGCCCGAGTAGTCTGGTATTCTAGCTTCTCTTTTGGTTTCAAATTGTTTACTCGTAGTTTGCTTTACTACAGAGTAAGACGTCAACCCATTTTGGTACGAGCCATCTGTATAGAAAATTGAAATTTTTTGGAGAAACATCCTTTTGAAGCATGCTGGGTCAGTAAAATTTTTGGCCAAGCAGCTCAAGCCATCATCTCCTCAAACAAAATTATTAAACCACCAAGTTGTAGCTGGTTTTTGTGGTATAGATAAATTAAATTTTTTTGGTGTTGAAACTATATTATTTAAAGAGGATTTTGTGCAATTAGACGTTGAAGCACTAATTTTTTTCCAGAAGGATTCGTGCATCAAAAGAAATTGCAATAGACCTTGATGCCATATCAACAGCTGCATTCTCCAACATTTTATAAAAATCTACAAGGTTAGCTTCTTTTCTCAGATTTTCCAGTGGAGTTGTGCGAAGTAATCCAGAGGCGCTTCTGAAGCAGTTATTTAATGATGTATTTATTTTGTTGACATTCCTATTAGAAGTCCATCCGTATATAGTAATCCCGTGTAAGAGTGCTCCTGTTGTTAAAGCACGGCAGGTGTTAAGTGCCGTTTCTACAGGGTGTTTTTTTAAAGGTATAGAACTTCGAATTGAAATAAAACACAAGAAAATCATTTTAATGTCCATCAATTTGGCTTTATTGGAAGGATAATTTTATGCCATTAATGTTTAAATATGATTTCGGGAATGTGGCCGCCGCGGCTGGCTCGAATAAAGCCAATTCTACAGGTCCAATTTTCAACCACTTTTTCGAGCATATGGGGCCGTATGTTGGCAATAACGCCACGAATGTTGGCTTCCAAGTCCCCTAACGTTTCTGGTTTGTTGGCGTAGACGAGCGACTTCACATATCCCCAAAGAAAATAATCCAATGGTGTCAAATCACACGATCTTGGTGGCCAATTGACAGGTCCATTCCGCGAAATTATGCGCTCATCGAATGTTTCCTTCAATAAATCGATTGTGACGTGCGCTGTGTGGCATGTAGCGCCGTCTTGTTGGAACCACAACTCATCCACATTCATGCCATCCAATTCGGGAACAAAATAGTCGGTTATCATGGCTCTATACGGTGGCACGGTGGCGAATCGATTCATTCGGGTCCTCTTCAACACTTTGCTCTACAGCGGCAATTGTTTCTTCGGTGCGCACTGTTTGACGTCTCTGCGGATGCGTATTATCACATAGAGTAAACGTAGTGCGAAAACGATCCATGGTTAACCGAATTAATTGCTCTGATGGACGATTATGTCGACCATAAAATGGACGGAGCTTGTGGTAAACTTCGCGAACTTAACCATTATTTTCGAAATAAATTTGCACGATTTGCAAGCGTTGTTCTTTTGTCAACCTGTTCATGATGAAATGGCAAACCAAACTAAATATTAATCACTTGACAGCTGACAAAATGGCCGCCAGTTAAAAAAGTGATGCCAACTTAAAGTTCTATACCTCAATGAAAAACACACAATATTTTCTTTATTTCTTTTTTTCTTTGTTAATTTAACATATTATATATATTTTTTAAATAAAAAGATTGATATAAGACACCAAAAAAATCTAAAATGATGATTCCAGGGTTGGGAAAATATATGTTTTTTATATGTATATAAAACTAATTAAATAAAGCTAGTTATTTTTTTGATAAATAAGTATATTCTATATTTTAGAAAGAAATAAATTAGTACTCGTATTAAAACCAGAAAAATTTAAATTATGGTTCCAGGGTTGGAAATTGAAAAAAATTGGGTAAAAAAATAACCAAAAATAGTTATTTTTTCAGTTAAACATATTTCATATTTTAGGAAGATCTTTACTTAAGCAAACTCTTTAGTCGAAAAAAAACCAAAAGGTCACTTGCTAAAAATTGCAATATAACAAAAAACTATAAATCTTATCACAAAACAAATATGTATGTAAGTAATCTGTATACTACACATACATACATACGTTAGTAAAGGGTATATAAGATTCGGCACAGCCGAATATAGCACTCTTACAGCATGTTTATAGAACACGTCACAATTAAGACACGCACGAATGGCACACGCACGAATACGTAAGAATTTGCATTTGTAGAACACGTTAAATTTTTTTCGTCCGTCTTACGTCTTGTGGCGCTCTTAGCAATTTAGTGCCAAATCACAGTGTTGCCTTTCTGTAAATAATTTTTATTTGTTTACATTTTGTCATATAAAATTTGTATTTTTGTCATTAAAAAAGGTAACCCTTTTTGACGGCAACATGGAAGTATTTATGTAAATAAACATTTTTTATTTAAAAAAGAAATCTTTAACTTTACCCAGCAAAAAATTTTCGAAATTTTGTAATGGGTAGTACTCTTTTAATGGCTTACAAAGTAATGACTGATACTTATTTATGTAATTATTTTATGTGCATAATAATGACTGCCCTGTAATGAATAAAATAATAACTTATTTATATCATTACGTGAAAGTAGTTATTGTAGTGCTTTCCGTTTAATAAGGAAATATATCTAGAGAAAAATTTATTGATCGTGAAAATTATTTTAATCAGAAAAACTAGCAAATTAATTTAGAATAAGTTTTAGCAAAAATTAATCTATAAAATTTTGCATATTTGTAAGCAAAAAATAACCCATTAAATTTTGAGTACTTTTAGGCAATCAGTAATATATTAACTTTTGCATCTTTGTAGGCAAAAAATATAGGGTACCGCATACTTTTTGAACTTCTCAAACAAAAATAATGGGTTATTCAGTCAAATTGTAAGTACTTACGACTGAGGAGTACATACACTTTTTTGCATTCTAGTAGGCAAAGTTTTTTGCTGTATATATATATACATATACAAATAATGAAATAGCATAAAATGAGCTATTATCTATTATTATATGAGAAATGAGTCATTATTAGATTTAATTGAACTATAGTGAATTTTAATCAGAAATAATTTCTTAATCAGGCTTGAGTTCAGTAATTTCAATTCTTATGAATGAAATATTTTTATTAATTAATGTGAGTATCTAAAGAAGAGAAGAAAAATTAAACTAGACACTATTAGCTGGGGGAAATACCGATATTTTTCTGTGCAGCCACGCACTTCATCAGCACCCATGTCTATCTACTGGGGTAGAGATTATTATTAACATCAGCTATTAAACTTAAATTTCTATGAAATGGAATATGAGAATTAATTGTGTATACAATCATTGATTTGCCTTTGGCAAACACATTTGTAAGTATCACTATTCATTTTCTGTTTTTTCCATTTTCTATTTAGGTTAGCACGAAGTTATATCACTCTACCTATGTATGTTTAACTATTCTTACTTATCTTTTACGATCATCACATTAATTATTTTTACTTATTCGATGCACCATCGGTACATACATATAAGTATTATTGTAGTGGCTTTATGTTACTTTGTTTTTGCTTTCTACAGTTGACTTAGCTTTCCAGCATTCTGAAGCAGTTCTGGCCAAGTGAACAGTGATCGCCAAGTGAACATATTTTTGTCACGTGCCCATGATGAATTAAATGAGTCATTATTAGATTTAATTGAACTATAGTGAATTTTAATCAGAAATAATTTCTTAATCAGGCTTGAGTTCAGTAATTTCAATTCTTATGAATGAAATATTTTTATTAATTAATGTGAGTATCTAAAGAAGAGAAGAAAAATTAAACTAGACACTATTAGCTGGGGGAAATACCGATATTTTTCTGTGCAGCCACGCACTTCATCAGCACCCATGTCTATCTACTGGGGTAGAGATTATTATTAACATCAGCTATTAAACTTAAATTTCTATGAAATGGAATATGAGAATTAATTGTGTATACAATCATTGATTTGCCTTTGGCAAACACATTTGTAAGTATCACTATTCATTTTCTGTTTTTTCCATTTTCTATTTAGGTTAGCACGAAGTTATATCACTCTACCTATGTATGTTTAACTATTCTTACTTATCTTTTACGATCATCACATTAATTATTTTTACTTATTCGATGCACCATCGGTACATACATATAAGTATTATTGTAGTGGCTTTATGTTACTTTGTTTTTGCTTTCTACAGTTGACTTAGCTTTCCAGCATTCTGAAGCAGTTCTGGCCAAGTGAACAGTGATCGCCAAGTGAACATATTTTTGTCACGTGCCCATGATGAATTAAATGAGTCATTATTAGATTTAATTGAACTATAGTGAATTTTAATCAGAAATAATTTCTTAATCAGGCTTGAGTTCAGTAATTTCAATTCTTATGAATGAAATATTTTTATTAATTAATGTGAGTATCTAAAGAAGAGAAGAAAAATTAAACTAGACACTATTAGCTGGGGGAAATACCGATATTTTTCTGTGCAGCCACGCACTTCATCAGCACCCATGTCTATCTACTGGGGTAGAGATTATTATTAACATCAGCTATTAAACTTAAATTTCTATGAAATGGAATATGAGAATTAATTGTGTATACAATCATTGATTTGCCTTTGGCAAACACATTTGTAAGTATCACTATTCATTTTCTGTTTTTTCCATTTTCTATTTAGGTTAGCACGAAGTTATATCACTCTACCTATGTATGTTTAACTATTCTTACTTATCTTTTACGATCATCACATTAATTATTTTTACTTATTCGATGCACCATCGGTACATACATATAAGTATTATTGTATTGTATTATTATATGAGAAAATCAATTTCCAAAAATAATAACTGCACGGCTGTTGTCAACTTTATGCTCTAATTGCCACTTAAAATAATAAAAAACAAATACAAATTTACTATTTGTAGCAACCCAGGAAAATATTTTCGAAATTTTGTAATGCGTAGTACTCTTTTAATGGCTTACAAAGTAACGAGTGGTACTTATTTATCTAATTATCTTATTTGCATAATAATGACTGTCATTTAATGAATAAAATAAGAACTTATTTATATCACTACGTGAAAGTACTTATTGTAGTACTTTCCAGTAAATAAGGAAATATGTATATCTAGAGAAATTTGTTACAAAATTTTATTCATTTCAAATAAAAAAATTAGAAAATATAGCAAATTAATTTTGAATAAGTTTAAGCAAAAATTAATCTATATTATTTTGCATATTTGTACGCAAAAAATAACCCATTAAATTTTGAGTAATTTTAGGCAGTCAGTAATCTATTAACTTTTGCATGTTTGTAGGCAAAAAGTATAGGGTACCGCATACTTTTTGAACTTCTCAAACAAAAATAATGGGTTATTCAGTCAAATTGTAAGTACTTACGACTGAGAAGTACATACACATTTTTTTGCATTCTAGTAAGCAAAGTTTTTTGCTGGGAACGTTCACTTTTTCGCGGATATATTAATTTTATTGTATTTATTTCTTATAAAATTTGTAATTTTTTCCACCGACGAATGTAATTTTGTATTCGTGCAATTTTTTTGTTTTGACAGCAGAAAACGCGTTGTACAAACCCAAACAAGGGTTTGGGTTCTATAAACATGCTGTTACTTGTTTTTATATTCAATTATCTGCTATTAGCTAATAAATAAGTTTCGTGCAACAAAATTAATGAAATTTCCTGAAAAAATGCTTAATGTAAATTAGGTATTAATGTCAAATATTGGAAAAATTAATTAATTATTAAATATTCATAGTTATAATTTAATGGGCCTATTACTTTAATGATTAAAGCTTTGACAAGACTTGCTGATGCCGATCCTCTTAGAAGAATGTGTTACTACGGCTTTAACAAATTGTATAGATTTATATACATACTTTTCATTAAATGCTTATGTAGTAAGGAATGCGATTGTAAATTTTCTTAATTCATAAGAAATTGCTTTTGTATTTTTTGTAAATTATTTAATGTTGTAAAATGTTGATTAAATATCAGTTAATAATGGGCCCCATACCATCATATTACACCCCCCATGCTTCACCGTGTTATTCAGGTTATTATCGTTAAGGCTGGAGCTTTTCTTTGCCACGCAAAGAAAGATTATATTAATCACTATGATGACTTTTGGGACACTGCTGAATCCAAATTTAATATATTTGGATGTTATCGTTGTAGATTTTTGTGGCGAAGAGGAATTCCAGCATTAGTGATAAAAACCTGAATAACACGGTGAAGCATGGGGGGTGTAATATGATGGTATGGGTCCCAATGGGATCGAGTGGTGTATGAAATCCGGTTTTTATGGAACGTACAATAAATAAAATGAATTATTTAAAAATAATAAGAGATAATTTAGCACAGTTAGCTGCCAAATTAAATGTAAGTGGAGACTATTGATTAGTTAGAGTTAAATACCCGAAACTTTCGTCTTCAATAATAAGAGAATGGCTTCCATTCAATGGAAAAAAATTGCAGGCACATCCTCCCTAGATCCTTGGCCTTAGTACAAATGAAATTCTGTGGGCGTATGTGAACAAAAAATTACGCGAGCTGTAGATTATGTGTAAAAATTAACTCAAAAGTGCTCTCCAGGGCATATTGGACCATATAGCTCCCAAAATTGCCAAAAACCCAGTTCATTCTATGAAAATAATCTATTAGATGCTAGACGTGGCCACATTTAGTACTAATTTTTAGTGTATTCCTTATTTCATAGCTCCTTCCTGAAAGAAGAGTTAGTGTACAAGTTTTTTTTGGCTCTTGAAAATAGTGTTATTTTATGTTAAGTTATTTTTTTAGTATTAAAATAAATTTCTTAATAAAATTAAAGATTTCTATAGAAAGCTTATTAATTTGTCTTGAAACTGCTTTTGGTTTTATCTTAAAATCTTACAAAGCAACAGAGATATTTTGATTAGAAGAGCGGAGCGTTTGCTGTACAAGTTTTTTCTTTGTTCACTGTATACCCTTTTACCATTTTTTGGTAAAGGGTATTAAAATAAAGAAACTATGGCACATTTTGTAAAATTATTATTTCACTTAAAAAAAATATTAAAATTTTTAATTCTATTTTTTATTGTTTTTGTTTTGGTATTGGTGATAATACTGCGATTTTCCAGTCATGTGGGTAGACACCAGTTGCCAATATGTTGTTGTAGAGTTCGCAGAGCCGACTTTTGATGTTATCAGGGGCATTTTTTACCATGGTGTATGTAATCTTGTCACGTGCTGGAGTCATGCCTTTTAGTGATTGCATTATTTCATTCAGTTCTGAAATCAAGATTGTGTGGGTCATTATTTCATATCTCCAAAAAGTTTGTTGTAGGTTATCAATATCCAGATTGTTCTTAGTTCCAATGACGCGGGGATTAAAGGATTCATCAGAACTAAGTGAGGACCAAAATACTGCAAAACCATCACCAATTTTAGATGGATGTTGCATGCTATTGCCATCTATATTTATTGTCGGAAAATTCGAAATACGATTTACCCTCAAGTTGTTTACCTTGCCCCAAAGTGCCCGAAGATCCATTATGGGATTAAGGGAGTTTAGGAAATTTTCCCATGTTTTTCTCTTTGCAGTCTTACAATCTCTTTTTATTCTTGCACAAATGTTTTTATATATAATCACATTTTCTCTATTACGTGTCCTTTTAAAAACTTTCCATGCCTCTTGTTTCAAGCTAATTAATTCTGATATGTCAGAATTAAACCAAACTGGACAATTCTTTATTTTTGGCCTGCGGCTGATGGGTATGGATTCATTCGCTGATTTTCTAAAAATAGTTGTGCTGCTTCCTTGTTAACGTTTGATGATTTTTCAAATTGCCTACTCACTAGATATGTGTAGTGTACCTCACTTACTGTAATACACTGTATCATAATATAATTGCATTGCAACACAGTTCATTGTAATAATTAACAAATCGCTTACTTTATTAAATTTAAGTGACACACTTTTGTTTTCATTACAAAATTATTTTATTATAGATGGTCAGCAAAAGTAAAGACATAAAGAAACACAAAAATAATAAAATGTAAAATAGTATATAAGTAGAGTAAAACATTCAATAAATCAGACTTTAATTTCTAAACGCAAACCGGCAATAACTTGCCTAGTTTATTTATTAAATTCTCAAAAATCTTTTGGAACCTCTTTTGAGCGCCTAATGATAAGCTGGACTCCCTGACAGCTGTATAAAATAACCAAGGGACTATAGGGTCACAAACACACTGTCAGAACAGCCTAACACATAACATTACATGGCGATCCTGCCATGCTAGGACCACATCCTTTATTATTAACTGCTACCTTTACATGGCGATCTAGCCTTCAACATTTATTACATGCCTTCAACATTTATTACATGGCGATCCTGCCATGCTAGGACCACATCCTTTATTATTAACTGCTACCTTTACATGGCGATCCTGCGGACAAAAACCTGCAAAAAAAAAATCCTGCGGACAAAAAGAACCTTCCTACAATAAATTAAAAATTACATTTACGATCCTGCGGACAAAAACCTTGAGACAAATTAAAACCTGCAACCACCATACTGAGATCCTTCAACCAGGAAACTGTGACAGAGATCCTTCAACTACGATCCTACGACCAAAAAACTACCATGAACTAATATAAAGAAGAACAAGCAAATTTTATCGCAACCCTAAAAACACTTACATACTTTAAATAAAAAAAAAATTTACCTAAAACTTGTGACTATAAGCAAATGACTTACAAGATGTCTTTAACAAATACAAAATACCTACAAAAACTTTGCAATATCTTTGCAACACAAAACAACATGATGTCTACAATAAATGCAGAATTTCGCATTCGAAATAAGTTTTTGAAATTACCAACAAAATCACACTTTCTAAAGGCCAAACGGAAAAGTACTTCAGTAAAAACAGCACTCCAATTAAAAACGTTTATGTAGATGAAAACAAATTTTTTTTAACAATTTGTATTCAATTGCACACATACTTAACTTAACATTAGAATAAATTATTATTTTTTTAAACAAAAACATTTTTAACTCTTATAAAAATATAACTATGTATCATTAACTAAAAATATTAATATGCCAAAAAAAAAATATTTATATGTTTATCTTCAAATGTTAAATATATTAAATTTTAAACACATTCACTTTCACACTAACATAGTTAAAAACTATAAGATATTAAATTACAAAAACATAAACAATGACTCATTTAAAAATATTAAATACAACAAATGATGAAATAATTTTAAAAGGCATTAAACTCCAAACTGACCCACTTAAAAACTATGAAATATTAAATTACAATAATGTTAATAACCCCAAACGTTTTGAAGAAATACTAAATGACTTGCAAATAAATATTAATGACGACTATGCAAAAATAGAATTTACAAACAAAGTGCATTTCACTCATGTATTATAGGAAAAGAATAATGAAAAATAATTTTACATTCAAAAATCATGACGTCAGACAAAACTACAGTGAACATAAAAAAAACTGCAGACTACGACATACACGTAGAGAAATAATTAATAAACACGGACGACATAATAGAACCATCAATTAGCCTGTACAACGCTCCACTCCTCTTGGTACCCAAGAAGAACATGGAAGACTAACGAAATTGAGACTAGTAATAGATTTTAGGAATCTGAACAACAGAATTGTAAACTTCGAATTTCCACTAAATAGATTTAGACTTTTCAAATGTATATAAAAAAATAGATTTGGACATACTAAAACAGATGATACCGTAAGAAAACAAAGAAAAAGAAAGAAAATTATTTTAATTAGTAGGGCAATGAAAAATAAAACTAATGAGGCAAACATAAAAGAAAATAATGAGGCAACTAACAATAATTTAAATGAAAATAATGAGCGCGCAACAGAAAGAAATATGGAAAAATATGATTCTCAGAAGTCTGATCAACTTCAAATATGGGAATGCATATCCATTAATGACGTCAAAAATATGAAAAAAATTGCAATTTAATAAAAGCGAAAATATAGAAGAAAAAGATATAATTATTGAAAATAATATTGTGCACATAGGACGTAATGATAATTCATCGAAACCAGATTCGAACATGAAGAAATTGCGTACCAAAAATATGAATATTGGATGTAATGATAATTCATCGAAACCAGATTCGACTATGAAGAAGTTACATACCCAAAATATGAATAATGAAATTAATAATGAAATTAATAAGCTAGCAAGATTCAGCGATAACTCAGCGAAACTAGATTCGATTCTGAGGAAACTGATATCAAAAATAAAGAAAGAAAATATAAAAGAATTAGCGCTATCAAATAATGATGAAATATTTAAAATATATACAAAAGAAGAAATAAAAGAAGCATATGCCAAGATAAATATAAATAATAAACTAAAAATACTAATAAACAATGCCCAAACAAAGATAACTGATGACATATTTCAATGGACGAAAACCACATGTAGATACAAGCCATTCGTCATATGAATTATTATATGCAAAATTACCATCCAATGTTTTCGACAATTAGAAGAAATTTAATAATTATCATGACTACGTACAAGAACCACGACTCACGTTACAATTTACACTGAACATAATGAACTAACTGCAAAAGCAAAAGAAAATTAATATTAAACAATTATTATTACAATAAATTAAATATTACTCCTATATCAAGACTTAGCATTAGTTAAGGTAGAAGATAAAAAAAAACAAACGCCACATAAATAGAATATAAAAGAATTTAATTTAACAACAAAATAAGTTCATAATAACAACTCAAAACCATATAAACCTGTTTAAAGCTAAAAAAAAAAAAATCATTAACATAATAAGAATATATTTAAATTTAAGACAATTTTAACATTGTTTAGAAAAAAAATTAATATTTCATGATTTATTTTTAAAAAGTTTATAATTATATAATGACACTATTTACATTGTAACTTAAAACAGATTTATAACTTACAATCAAAATGATAAAAACCAAAAAATTATTTACATAATTTTTCTCTTAAGGGTGAGGGTGTAGTGTACCTCACTTACTGTAATACACTGTATCATAATATAATTGCATTGCAACACAATTCATTGTAATAATTAACAAATCGCTTACTTTATTAAATTTAAATGACACACTTTTGTTTTCATTACAAAATTATTTTATTATAGATGGTCAGCAAAAGTAAAGACATAAAGAAACACAAAAATAATAAAATGTAAAATAGTATATAAGTAGAGTAAAACATTCAATAAATTAGACTTTAATTTCTAAACGCAAACCGGCAATAACTTGCCTAGTTTATTTATTAAATTCTCAAAAATCTTTTGGCACCTCTTTTGAGCGCCTAATGGACTCCCTGACAGCTGTATAAAATAACCAAGGGACTATAGGGTCACAAACACACTGTCAGAACAGCCTAACACATAACATTACATGGCGATCCTGCCATGCTAGGACCACATCCTTTATTATTAACTGCTACCTTTACATCTGCCTTCTGTTTAAAAAGAGGCCAGTCAGCGTTTCTTTCCTTAAAACGAGGCGAAAAGCGTTTTGAAACAACATCCACATTATTTGTCATCCTTATGGGGAAGTGATCGGCAACCTTTGGCATTGGCAAGCAGGTCCATTTAAAATGTGTAGCGATATTTGTGGAAGACATGGTAACATCCACGGCGGTCAAGTTCAAGGGCAAATTTGTTGTTTAAAAAGCCTTGTAAATTCCACTGGAGGATAGAGATATTTAGGTCCATAGTCATAATTTTGTTTTTTTTTATTACCCCTTGGGGACAGTTTCATTGTACTCTTCAGAGTTTTAGGGGTTATTAGTACATTTAACTGCGGGAAATTCTCGTACATTTGTGTGCATGGTGATTTATTATTTTGTTGGTTTATGTTGTTAGCGTTTTCTGTTGGGGTGCTTATTTCCATGCCGTCAGTTATGTCCTGAATGACCATTTGCTCAGTAATGTCACTGTCGGTACCCGGTTTGAAGCAGTTATCATTTTTGTCGTCACTAGAAATACAATTGTTGGAAAACATAGCTGGCAACTCTATGCTTTACAATGAGTATATCGTTGCCTACTTAACTTTACTTTTGCTTTTGATATTTTCATTCGCTTTCTATACTGACTTGTGTAAAGACATAAAAATCTCTGTACAATTTCTTATATTAAAACAAAACATCATTTACACTTTAAATAATAAAGACTATCAAATTACAACAGGTTATGGGCCCAGGACAAAGTTCTGGTTGTGTGACAAACAACTAAAAGTGTTGAAAAGAAATAAAAAGTAAATTCAAAGAATTTTAGCCCTGTGAAGTTTTTTTTTTATCAAAATAAGATGGCGTCCTTATATCAGATTGAAAAACTAGATGGAACAAATTATGAGGGATGGAGCGTACACATGCGAAGTGTGTTAATACATAGTGGATGGTGGAAGCATGTAAGTGGTGTTATTAAAAAAGAGGATGCTAAGGATGGAAAAGAAAAAGAGAAGTGGGATGAAGATGATTCTAAGGCTCTAGCTACGATTACGTGATGTTTAAAAACATCGCAGCTCAATTTAGTAAAGAGCAGCAAGACATCGTATGAGGCCTGGAAAAGTTTGGAGGAAACTTATAAACCAAGTGGCCCACTGCAAAAGGTATCGCTATATAAACGCCTAATCAATCTCACAATGCCTGAAGGTGGAGAAGTCAGCCAACATATAAATGAGTTCACACAATTGTCGGAAAGGCTAGCAGAAACAGAAATTGTAATCCAAGAAGAGCTTTTGGTTATTATGGTCCTCTCCAGCTTGCCGCAGGAATATGAGCATTTTATAGTGGCTATGAAAACGCGTGACGCTTTGCCGAAATTGACAGTTATAAAACAGAAAATTCTCGAAGAAGGAGATAGGCATAAGCAGAAAAATGTTAAAGAAGAGACAACAACAACAAAAGCTCAGCAAGCATTTGCAATGAAAACAGCGCCTAGAGACAACAAATTTAAGAAGCAAAATAAATACAAGCAAAGCGAAATGAAAGGTAAATGTTTTAATTGCGGCGAATTTGGCCATTTTGCAAATAACTGTACACGACCAACAGATAAACAACGACCACAACAACAGCATTTATTAAATGATATACAGGTAAAGGAAAAACAAGTAAGAGTGCTATATTCGGCTGTGTCGAATCTTATATACCCTTTACCAACGTATATATATGTAGTATACAGATACACACATTAGTACATACATACATATTTGTTTTCTGATAAAATGTATAACTTTTTGTTATAGTGCAATTTTTAATAAGTGACCTCTCGGTTTTTTTTTTCGACTAAAGAATTTGCTTTAGTAAAGATCTTCCTAAAATATAAAATATTTTTAACTGAAAAAAAAAATAGTTTTGGTTATTTTTTAGCCAATTTTTTTTCAACTTCCAACCCTGGAATTATTTAAATTCTTCTGGTTTTAATACGAGTACAAATTTATTTCTTTCTAAATTTTAAGAAATTTATTATTCGACATATTGTCATAAGTTTATTCTAATTTTAAATTTATTTGTTGGTGGTTCAGCGATGTCTATATGCATTTCATTGTTGCTGTAACAAATCGTCAGTAGACTTCAACCACACATTTTGAACAGTCAGAAAGCATGATTTTAACACAGGGGTTAAAATAATGCTTTCTGAACTAAATTGAATTTTTAGTAGAAGCCATGCATTAACTATTTCTTTTGCATGTCTTTTTTGAATTTGTTTGTTTTGTGTGAAATACATATGTAACTATGAAATGAAAAAATTTTTGTAGTGTATTATTACAGAAATAGTTTAGTATAAAATAGGGTACTATTTTAATATAAAATGTTTTTTATAATTAAATATTTACGGTTTTGGAATGTTCAATGTGGTTTGTGGTTGAAATCTACAGCTTAAGTAAATATAGGAATATAATTAAATAATTGCGTATGTGATTGTATATGTATTGAAGTTGATTTGATAAAAAAAGTTATATGTAAATCGTATACTCTAAGAAAGAGATTAAATACTGCATATGTTCAAATATATCATCATTCTTATTTCAACCACTTTTCTCTAACAACGTCTAAATAAAAATATTTATAAAAATTACTAAATTTATTTGTGAATTTTGTAAGAAAGAGTTCACTACGAATACAAATTTAAAGAGACATATTAGATTACATCATCAAGGGTCTTCCTCATCGTTTAAGTGTACAACGTGTAAGCTATATTTTTCAAACCGCGAGGAATGGGAACAACACTCTCATACTATATCAGACAGCGGTGCAATCAATATATATTGTGACAAATGTAGAACATATATATCAAATACTAAATGGCATTATCATATAAGAACAAATATGCATAAAACTAACAGTGCGGAAAAAACAGAGAAATATAATAACTATGACGGTAGTTTAAAGTGTATCAAGTCTGTATTCAATAATCGCATCATAACATATTTGATTGAAAATAGCAATGAAACTGATTTAATACCAGAAAACTTTCTGTATACAATTAGAGACAATGTCATGGAATTGTTATATAATGTGACACAGGAATATTCGAGTGTAAAATTTAATATTGAATTATTTTGCGAGTATATGTTGGTTAAGGAAGATCATGATACATGTATCATAGAAGTTAAATCGCATCAAACAAAAATGGTGATCCTAAGCATATCAACGACAAGTGATGACATTATTGACCTTTATAATGAACAATGTAATAATATAATTAAAAAAATGAGTGAATTTCAGGAACGTGATAGCGGATGGTCATTAATTAAAATATCACATCTTGAAATCAATGTCAACAAATATAAATGTATTAAAGGGTCACAATATATTCCATTACCTCTAACAATACAGAGAAAGTTTGCTTGCATCAATGTCCAAAATACTGATATATATTGTTTTAAGTGGGCTATAATATCAGCACTTTATCCAGTTGATTTGCATACCAATAGATGTTCATCATATAAAGTTAACAACATAAATGAAGAAATCATAACGCTTGAAAATAATATAATATTAAATTTTAAAAGTCTGCATTTTCCTCTACCACTTAATAAAATCAAAGTGTTCGAAAGTAAAAATCCTGATATAAGTATTAATGTGTTTGGATTGGGCGATGATAATAATATAGATGATAATAATATACTATTTTACTGTGCAGGAAAAATTCCAACACATCAATTTGTTGCTTTTGGAGGAAGGAGAAGGAAGATTCCATTATGTATGGATAAAAAATATATCAAGGTAATTGTAAAGAATATATATTCTTCAATAATTTTATATTAATTAAGTTTTTTTTATATTTACAGATTAATTAAAAGTCAAGTAACGAAACATAAAACTATGGCATATGTATGCAATACCTGTTTAATACATTTCCATTATCATTCATCATTAAACATACACAAACAGCATTGCAATAAAATGATAACTAAGATGCCAACTGAAGACAATAATTTAGTAAGTTTTAGGAATTTTAAAAAGCAAATGGATGTACCTTTTATAGTATACGCTGATTTTGAATGTATTCTAAAATCAGTTGATATTCAAAATTCTGCAAATATTAAATCTATACAAAAGCACATTCCATTTGCATACAGTTATTATATTAAATGTACATTTAACTCTAATTTAGATATATTTAGAATTTATAATGGTGCTGATGACGCACCTAATCATTTCTTTAAGAGTTTAGTTAAAGATGTAAGATATATCTATATAAATTATTTAAGTGTAGTAAAACCAATGAATTCCTTAACACCACTTCAACAGATCAGACAAATGGAGGACAAAATTTGTCACATTTGTGAATGTTTGCTATCTGTTGAAGATCGTGTGGCTGATCATTGTCATCTAACGGGTGAATATAGAGGTCCCGCACACAAAAAATGCAATTTAGAATTTCAAATTGCAAACTTCATTCCGATATTTTTGTTTATTAGAGAATTATCATGTATTAAAGGTGATATAAATATAATTCCTTTCAATAAGGAATTATATGTATCTATATCGAAAAGAATTTCGGTTAATGATTGCATTGATAATGATGTTGATAATGATGATGATGATGATGATGATGATGATAATGGTGATAATGATAAGACAATAGAATTACGTTTTCTAGATTCTTTTCGATTTATGCCGTCGAGCTTAGAAAAACTAGCTAGCTATTTGTCTGATGATGACTTGACGACAGTAAAATTAATCTATCAAACTCATAATGAATTCAGTTTAATGAAGCGTAAAGGTGTCTTTCCATATGACTTTCTTAACTCAGTTGATCGGCTGGAGGAAACACAACTACCACCGCGATCATGTTTCTTTAATAAACTTACAAATGAGTCGTGCAGTATAGATGATTATGAACATGCTGAAAATGTTTGGAATACATTTAATTGCAACAAATTATTGGACTATCTTCTATTATATCTAAAAGTAGATGTTCTCTTGCTATGTGATATATTTGAAAATTTCCGTAAAGTTTGTAAGAAAATTTACAATTTAGACCCTTGTCAATATTATACTACTCCAGGCTTATCTTGGGATGCAATGTTGAAAACAACTAAAATAGAATTGGAATTACTAACAGATATTAACATGTACAATTTCGTTGTACGAGGTATTAGGGGAGGTATTGTTCAGTGTAGTAAACGGCACACCATAGTAAATAATAAATACGTTAATGATTATGATCCCACAAAAGAATCAAATTATCTAATGTATTTTGATGTAAATAATTTATATGGATATGCAATGTCGCAGTATCTTCCTTTTAAAAATTTTAAATGGTTTGAAAACGTTGAAGACTTTAATATACATGTAGTGGAAGAAGACTCAGAAATTGGTTACATATTAGAAGTAGACTTGGAATATCCAAGTACACTGCACGACCGTCATAGCGATTTTCCATTCTGTGCAGAAAATAAAAAAATTGGGGGCATGAAACAGCAAAAATTAATAACAGACTTAAACAATAAAACCAATTACATAATACACTATCGCAATCTGCAACAATGTCTTCAACATGGTTTGATTTTAAGGAAAATTCATAGAATTCTTCAATTTAATCAGTCAGATTGGTTGAAAAAATATATTGATATAAATAACTATCACCGAACATTAGGTAAGAATGTATTTGAACAGAACTTTTTTAAATTGTTAAATAATGCAGTATATGGGAAGACAATGGAAAATGTTGACAAAAGAAAAGATATAAAATTAGTATGTGAATGGGAGAGTAGGGGGAAGAGATTAGGAGCTAGAGCTCTTATTGCCAAACCTAATTTTCACAGTTGTCTGAAAATTCATGAACAAATGGTTGCGATTCAATTGAAAAGAGTACGAACTGTGTACGACAAACCCATTTACATTGGATTTTCTGTCTTGGAACTCTCGAAACATAAAATGTATAATTTTCACTACGAATATATGAAACCGAAATATTGTGAAAATATTAATTTAAATTACATGGACACGGACTCGTTTATATATGATATTAGAACGGATGATCTATACAACGATATTAGAAACGATGTACGAAATCAGTTTGATACATCTGGGTATCCGAAAGATAATATCTATAATTTACCGCTTGTCAATAAAAAAGTATTAGGAATGATGAAGGATGAATGTAATGGTAAAATAATTAAAGAGTTCATTGGTTTACGCGCTAAAATGTATTCAATTAAAATTGATGAGGAGGAAAAAGAAATTAAAAAAATTAAAGGAGTTAAAAAATGCGTAACCAATAGACTAACGATTAATGACTTTAGAAAATGTTTATTTGAAAAAAAAATGTACTATGATTCTATGTATGTATTTAGATCAAAGATTCATGAAATATATACTCAACACATTAGTAAATTAGCATTAAGTTATTTAGATGATAAGCGATTTATTAGAGATAATAGTATTAATACATATGCATGGGGACATTATGCAATAAATAGTCAACAACCATCATCATCATCATCATCATCATATCCCAATGAAAATGTATTAACATCATCTTCAAGTGATAATATTGTACAATAGTATTAAGTGATTTTAGATTATAAGTGAATATATATATATAACGTGAAAAAAACAATAAATAAATAAATAAATAAAGAATATCATTAAAATATTTTAGTTTGTTTTTATTTTAAACTATAGTCATCTATTGAATAGGAATTTTAAACACAAGTAACCACAATTTGTTTTTGTGTGAATAAAATTTAATCGTGCTTGTTCTTAACCTTACTCAACTAAGTTGATATAAAATTTAATCGTTTAGAAATAAAAAAAAATCAAAACGAAACTTTTTTATATATTATTTTATTTTTTTGAGAATTTTATAATATAATAAAAATAAATCTCATATTGAAGTATATATAATATTATTGAAGTTCATCTTTATTGATCCAAGAATTATGTTGATTGGAAAATCCCAACCATTTTACGTACGCCTGGTGCCCCTTAGTTTTAATAACATTTTCAATCAAGTATGTATTTGGAAAATGTGTCTTTAATAGTTCATGTTCATAGAATCCACCAACAATCGGATTCCTTTGATAGTCTTCCAATAAATAGGTAATGGGGTTTGTGTTCTGTAAAGTACGAATTTTAAAAATTTCAGTTGTCCAGTTTGGAGTATATCCTTTTGAAAAAATATGTTTATATTTGCTAATTCGAACGTGATCTCCAACTTTTAGTTTACCAGATTTATATATTTTGGGATGATTATAGACTTGTTTTAGTATAGAACTTTCATTTTCTGTGTTAACAGACTTTGGTGTCATTCCAATTGTTCTATGCTTTTTATTATTATATTGATTAATTAAATCCTTGCATATATGTATCCATTGATAATTTCCTTGTAGACTAAAATTTTTCCACATCATTCCTTTTAGAGTTCTATTAAATCGTTCTACAATAGACGCTTTCATGATACTATATGTAGAATAGTGGTTGATATTATGTTTTTGCATCAAGTTTTGAAATATTTTATTATAGAACTCTTTACCATTATCGGTTTGCAAGTTTTTTGGAATTCTCTTTAGCGAAAAAATAGATTGCATAGCATTGGTTATATCTTCACTACTTTTAGATTTTACAGGTACAGCCCAAGCAAACTTTGAAAATGTATCTATAACTGTTAAAATTAATCTATAGCCTTTGTTATATTTTGAGTAAGCACCCATTTCAACAAGATCTGCTTGCCAAAGATCATCAATTCCCTTGACCACCACTAGACGTCGAAATTTCTACGTGCTTGCTTATGAAGCTCCTGAACCACTTCTTGTCGCTCCATTTCTAACGTCTATCTTACAGATTACATCAATTTAAATGCTGTTGATATTGAATTTAAATCAAAAACGATTTATATATCTATGTTTAAATGCTTTGTAATGAGCTTCGTTTTTTCATTTAGACGTTCTTCAACTGAATCAATTTTGTGATTAAATAATGATTTCATTTCATTTAGTGATTGATTGAGATTATTTAGTATTATACTTTGATCATGTATTAATTTACTTAAACGTGTTTCTACATTATCAAATTTTTCTGTAGTCAACACGTTTTGTTGTTGTATTATTTCGTTAAAACGATCCTCCATTCCCTTAATTCTCTCCATATACATTGTATCCAGTTGTTTCTTTATTTCACTTAAATAAGTTTTCATGTAAATTTTGTTTACGGCATCGTTTTCCAATACAGGACTAGCAATATTTTTTATTCTCCGCAAGTTAAAGTTGAAATTACGATCACTATCCAAATGAATCTTGAAATGTTGATTTTGGTATCTTACAGATCTTTCAATATAATGTCCAAACTTATCGATAGGCATTTTATGAATATGAATTGTTTGTACATTTTTAAGTCTATTTATATAATAATTTTTGCTTCTCTCAATTCCTCAATAATTGATACAATTTCATTATTATGATTTGAGTGACCAGCTGTTGTTGATGAAATCAAAAGACGCAATCTATCAACCAATTCATTAGGATCATCCCAATAAACATAATTATGCTTTTTTCTATTCAATTTCATTAAACCTTTTCCCTCATGAATTTTCTGTTGTTTAAATAGGTTTTTAATAATCGTTGTATATTTAATTGAACGATTTCCTTTAATCTGGCCATTAATACTGTTATTTCGTTTATGGACATTAGTCATCTCCAATATTTGTTTATAATTATTTAAATCTGTTTTATTATAATTGATTGGTTTCTTATAAACTAACAATTCATATAAGCCTGATGTGAAGGGCCATTTTAAATTACCTACAGTAATATTGGTTGCATTGAAAGCGATGGGTTCATTACCCAGTCTCCATATTTGAATTTTATCCTTATGAGGACCATAGGTTTTATCATATATATTTAAGTTAACTTTTGATAAATTATATTGAACACTTTCATTGGGATGTATTGCAATGGTGTTATCATCATCATCATTGCTATCATCCTCATTATCAACATTATCATTATTATCATCATCATCATCATCATAGTCATCATGATCATTTTCATCATCAAATGATTGAAACGTGTTTGAACTTTTCTCGATTTTCTTGTTATTAGAGCTTGGAGAAAACGTGTTATAATCAAGCTTACTCTTTTTATATGGTGTACTGAAGGCAACTTTATTATTCTCAAGATCATGTTTAAAAGAGTTATCCAGATAATTTTCATGTTTTATAATGTTATTATTATTATTATTAGTTGATTGAACTAATTCTTTTAATGGTTTTGATATTGGTTTCAATGTCTTTTCCAACAATTCATCATTTGCAATTTCTCCAAGCAAAATATTCTTATATTTCTTTTTTAAAATATTTCGAGTTTTAATAAGATTATTAACTAGATTTGTGTTCATATTTATAGGTTGAATTAGAAACAGATTCAAAACAGATCAGTTTAGCAGTTTAACAGTTTAGCAGTATAGCAGTTTAGCAGTTAGCAGTTTAATAGTTGAGAAGCTATTAGTTTAATAATTAATCTTGTACTGATTTTAAAGTATCTGTAATATTTCTTTTATAGCTTTATAAATATATCGAAACCTTTTCTATATCGACCATTATTCATAGGATCATCTTTGTTAATAACTAGAAAACCATATTTTTCTTTCCAACACTCGGTACATAACTCATGAAATGTTTTCAAAGTCATATCAGAACCAACATGATCATTGTAAATATGCTTAATATTCATTGCATCCTGTTTGAAAATTATAATCATATTAGCATTATCGCGAATCAAGTGTTTTGGTATAAGTGTATATGTTTGACATAAATAAAAACTATCAATATCTTTATGACGACCCATACAGAAGTAGGCACGTACATGATTTTGTTTCTCACAAGCTATATCGTCGAATATAAATACTGAATTTGGTTTAACTTCGTCTGGCGATAGAACATCATCATTATTGGAAAATGATGAAAAATTTATCTCCTTAATGGGTTTAATTAGACTTTCTAAGTACTTATATTTCGGTTGTTGTGTTGATTTTGAATATAAGTAAATATTTTTAAATTTCAATCCATGAGGACTTTCAATAAGACTGATCATAACATTTGTTTTTCCGCAATTTGATGGACCCACAATAAGAGCTCGAATAGAATTCGGTAGTAATGAACTATGACGAATTTTATTTGATGAATCGAGCTTTGATTCGATATTCCTTACATTAATCCTTTTATGTTGTTTAAAAAAACGCATTCTAAAACCTAATGATAACATAATATATAAACCAGTCTCTTTTATTTGTTTTCAATCAATTTGATTTTAATCTTTAATCGACAAAGTATCAATAGATATGACAATCATTTATAAAAAGATATTCAGTCGTCATCCATACTTCATCGGTAGAGGTTTTCTGAATAAAATAATTAATAAACTTCCTATTGAACTTCATCTACCCGGTTATCAATTTTGTGGACCTGGAACAAAATTAAAGAAACGTTTAGAAAGAGGTGATCAAGGAATCAATCCATTGGATACTGCTTGCAGAGAGCACGATATAGCATACTCAAACAATAAAGATTTAGAGAAGAGGCATATTGCTGATAGAATCTTAACTGAAAAGGTTTGGCAAAGAGTCAAAGCAAGCGATAGTAGTTTGGGTGAAAAATCAAACGCTTGGTTTGTTGCTACTGCAATGAAAGCAAAAACAAAATTCGGTATGGGTAACGTTATTAGTAAAACTAAAAAGTCGTCTCCAGTAAATACCCACAAACTGTTTACACATGCATTGAAAAGTGCAAGAAAGAATATAAAGAAAAGTGAAAACTTGAAAGATGCTATAAAGATTTCACGAAAAGTAGTAAACAACATTTTCAAGGGAAAAAAAATCATTAATAAAAACACCTCGAATAATACCTCTACCTAAATCTGGAGGTTTTCTTCCACTTGCACCTATATTCGCTGCACTGGGCGCACTTGGTGGTTTAGCTGGTGGTGTATCTGGCATTACAAAAGCAATCAATGCAGTCAAAAATGGAAAGGAACAATTGACTGAAGCAAAACGACATAATAGTACAATAGAAGCCATTGCGATGGGAAAAGGCATGTTCTTAAAACCATATAAAAAAGGACTTGGATTATATTTAAAACCTTATCAACAAAATTTTTAATGAAGCTACCTAAAAGAGCTCTTTCTGATGTAGACTTGAGAAAATATGCAAAACATATTCCAAATTTTAGAGGTGTGTTTATGTGTAACACCCTTCCAAGCAGCAAACCATTTAAAAAAGAATGTGGAATAATCAATCTGGATACTTCAAAGGGCCCTGGCACACATTGGGTAGCATACTGGAAAAACAACAATCAAATCGAATATTTTGATAGCTTTGGCAATTTGCAACCACCAAAACAATTAATAAAATATTTAGGAAAAAACATTAGTTATAATTATGATAGATATCAAAATTTTAATACAATAAATTGTGGTCATTTATGTTTAAAATTTTTGTTTTCGAAGCTAAACTAAAAAGAAACTATAAATGTTTTTTAATAAAATACATTGATTAAGAATTAAAAATATATATATATATATATATATATATAAACATTTTTTTGTTTTTTCATTTATTAAAAATTTTAAAAGAAATATTAGAATTAAATAATTTTTCTAATTTCACTTGTTAGAGGTGAGTATTCGATTAAGCGATCATGAATAACTAAACAGTATGCTGATGTTTTTTCTGGAATTGGTTTGTTTGCTTCAGTATCAAATTCAATTCGTACATCAATAGGTCCAATTTTAACAGTTTCATTTTGATGTGAAACATCAACAACAATAAGCGGTGCGTAAGACTTGTAATCATTAACATCCAGCAATGGTTCAGGTTCTCGCATGTAAAAGCCTTGTTGAAATTTTGCATACATATTATATAGTACAGAATACTGGCCATTTTCAAAACGATTATGTAAATCATCATATGGATATGACTCTGAGTTTAGATATACTTTTAAATTAGAGATATTACAATGGTCAAATATATTTCCTTGTTCTTTACTTTTCACTTTTTGTAAACCAATTATAAGAAATCGTGGTCTTTCGTTTTGTGGAGAAAGCTTTACATTCCATAAAACCTTTGTAGTCGTTGGTAGTGCAGGATTTACATGACAATCCCAACTACGAAATGCAATTGGTATAGAATTTTTGTTGTTGATTATCTTAAACATTTCCAATTTTGCAAAGTCTGATAGTTGAATATGCGGCATTTTCCATGTTATATCCAGAATTGTTAACTTCAACTGATCAGTTGTATTTGTAGAATAATATGATCTCTCATCGGATGTCGAACGTTGAAGAATGAGCTCATGTTTCGAATTTAATAGTATTTTGTTATAATCTTCAGCAAACCCCATCCACATTTTCAGAGGTATACAACAGCTAAAATGACTTTTTTCTAAAACAAAAGTTTCTTTAAGACACCAACCAGCGTTTTTTAGTGTAGCACTTTCAGCCTTATTCAATGATATAAAATTTTTCATGGTAGATGAAATTCCAAGTTTGCGTGTACGATCAACTTCAAAACCATTAATTTCATAACGAATTTCATCGAACAAATATGAAACAAAGTTGTTTTTAAATTTCACATCTGTAGCTGGAACCTCTTTGTTTGCTTCCTTCTTCACTATAAAACCATGAATGTAAATCATACTCTCACTTGGTAAGACAAAGAGATCCTGATTTTGAATTGGTATACGAATTTCATCATTGTTGTTGAATGATTTTAGATATGGAGAGTAACTATGATATTCCCTTTTTACAATACTCTCATCATATATAGGTTTTTGAAGGACATTTAGTATTTCATTCATTGTTGAAGATTAAATCCTAATGATTTCAAGTATTCTATATTATATGATGTTAACGGGTTTTTTTTATTTTTTATACTTTCTCGAATGCGAGTTGATGAGGGATTGAATGGCAATCCTCTTTGCATTACATTTTTATTGTAAATTATCATTATTCTGGTTTGAAGTGGAGTCTAAGAGTGATTTTTTCTCCTCTAAAATTTATAAGTTCACCGTCTTGATTTAAGATTCTAATCGTTATGTTGTTTATTTGCTGACAGTTGACGGGAAAATAAATAACATTTCGAGGTTTTTCGCTTATTTTATATCCTGGAGGAACATCAAGAGGAAATTCATGAATAGCATGATTCGAAGTATTATTAATAAATGATCCGGTTGTTAAGATGCTTTCAATGCGTATTGTATTAACATTCGTAATATGTGCAGGTAAGTCAGATTCAAATAACCTTGTAGTATTCAATTGATTAATATCTACAATCATCACTTCCACAGATTTATCATTTTGAAGATTTTGATCAGTGTTATAATATTCAGTTGAATTTACTTCTAATTTACTTTTGCTAAATCCGAGCAACTTTCCTATACTGTTTGGTTGTGAAAAATCTATATCCATTGATGAGGTTATTTCAGTTTTAAGTGTGTTATTGTTAGCTTCAATTACTAGATAAATTGATTCATCAATATCTTTTAAGCTTTTTTTTTTTTTTTTTATTGTATCTTCATATATGAACTAACAATAAGTATTCAAATCTTAAATCTAAAAAATATAATTAGGCCCGACCGATGTCGGACATAAGTTTAGTAGTAGTTATATATAATACATATGTAAGTAGTGATAATCAAAAGGAAAAAAAATAAAAGTATTTTCAAGAAGTCCCATCTGGAGTGCTGTGAATAAGAGCCATTGTGTCCCTCTTTTTTAGGCGGATGTGTCCAGTAAAGTTCAAAATATTACGGGCAAGCGGATTAGGATGTGACTCGAGTTTTGTTAAATATTTGCCAGCGTATTTTGCAATTTCTTCAGTCACTAGTGGCATATTCAAATCACGATGTATATTTGAATTTTTGATGTACCATGGAGCCGATGTTATCATGCGTAAAATTTTATTTTGCCTGCGTTGAATTTTCTCTACATTTGAAGCTGAAGCAGTGCCCCATAGTTGAATTCCGTAGCACCATATTGGCTTTAAAAGCGACTTGTATATTAAAAGTTTACAGTCTAGGCTAAGTGTTGAATTTCGACCAATCAGCCAATGTACCTGAGTTAGTTTAAGTTTCATTTGAGTTAACTTAGAATCAATGTGGTGTTTCCATGTAAGTCGTCGATCAAGGTATACCAAGATATTTCACATGTGAATGTTGAGAAACAACTTGATTGTTAATCCGAATGGGGGAACAAGTATCTCTTCGTAAAGTAAATGTTACTTGAACACACTTTTGTTCATTTACCTTGATTCTCCATAAGTTTAACCAAAGCTCCATCTGGCTAATGTGTTCCTGGAGTTTGCGGGATGCCTCATCAGGGTTTTCATGCATACTAAGGCAGGCTGTATCGTCGGCAAATGTGGAAGTATGGATACTACTGCTCACAGGCATATCACAAGTATAAATTAAATATAAAACTGGTCCCAGTATACTCCCCTGTGGCACACCAGATGAAATTGTTTCAGGCCTACTTGTAAAGTCTCCTTCCGCAACAGTGAACTTACGGGAAATAATGTAACTTTCCAAAAGATTTAAAATGTTTATTGGTAAGTAAGTCTTCAATTTTAAAATAAGGCCTTCATGCCACACTTTATCAAATGCCTGGGAAACGTCAATAAACAGCGCAGAACAATACTTTTTTCCCTCAAAAGTTCTTCTTATAAATTGAACTAATCTGTGAGTTTGTTCAATGGTGCTATGCTGACTTCTAAAACCAAATTGATGGTCTGGTATGCACCCACTACTAATTAGAATTGGGGACAATTTTGTTTTGAGCAGTTTTTCGAAAAGCTTTGACATTGTAGATAGTAGACTTATTGGCCTATATGACTCAGCCTTTGTTATATCTTTGCCCGGCTTTGGAATCATTTTAACCTTGGCAAGTTTCCAGTTGTGTGGATAATACTCCAGTCGTAAAATAGCATTAAATATGAATAACAGGATTCTCATTGCAATACGAGGCAAGTTCATCAGCATCTGATTACTAATTCCATCAATACCCGGAGCTTTCTTCGGGTTGAGTTCGGCAATTAATTTTTGTAAATCACGCGTCGTAAACTTTATGTGTTGAGGGGGTAGAGCGACTATATTCGGCAAATCAGCAACACCAGTACATATATTTGGCGTAAAAACGGATTTTAAGTGCTCAGCAAATATTTTACCTTTTTCAGTATCGCTTCTTGCCCAACCTCCGGTAGATGTGCGTAGAGGTGGCTTATACTCAACGGGTGTTTTAAGCTTTCTGGCAGCGCGCCACAAGGAGTAATTAGACGCCGGTGTAACATCAAGACCCTCCAGATAATTTTTAAGAGATGCAATTTTTTCAGATGCAAGCAACTCTTGGAGTCGTTTAGAGCACTCTTTAAATCTGATTTTATTTTGTGGTAATCTGTGCTGTTGCCATTCCCTTCTAGCCCTTCTTTTTTCACGTACGAGACGTTCAATGTCTGTAGAATAAATTTTATTAAACCCAATCTGCGGATGGGCGGTAGTGGCATGTTCAGCAGCCTGTTTAATATTCTCGCTGAGATTGGCAATGTTCGATTCAATATCATCGGGTGTTCTAAGCGTAATGTTTTCCGTACAATGACTGCTGAGATATTTTTTGAACCCCAGCCAATTTACACGATTGATCATCTTCACATATGGGTCAGGTAAGTTACTTCTTAATGGGCTACAAATTGTGATGATCGTCGGGGAGTGATCGGACGAGAGATCAAGAGAAGCTTGAACTTGAATTAAATCCCTAGAGATATTTTTTATGACGCCAAAATCTATAACATCCGGAATTTTTTGTATGTCAGTAGGCCAATAAGTGGGCTCCCCACTCGAAATGACATCCAAGCCCATTTTTGAAATAGTGTTTAACAATGCTCGACCTCTGGGTGTAACAAGGCGCGAACCCCAGAACGTATGTTTCGCATTGTAGTCTCCAGCTGCTACAAGAGATTTGTAGAAATCCTCATATTGATTCTCAGTGATTGAAAATCTGGGAGGGGAGTAAATTGATAATATAACGAAATTTGAACAAAAACTTTCAATGCCAATATTTGTTGCTTGTAGGTATTCTTCACAAATGTTATCAAGAACATAGTGCTTGAGTCTTGACTTTATTAGAATTGCTGATCCACCGCAAGCCCTTCCTCTAGGGTCCTTTGTATCATATATAGTGTAGCCATAAATTTTAAAAAGACTTCTCGAAGTCAAATGAGTCTCAGATACTAACATTATATCAATATTTTTTTCCGTGAGGAAGTGCTGAAGTTCATTTTTATGTTGGCGAATGCCGTTTGCGTTCCAGAAACATATTGTTAACGTGTTCATGGCTTATTAAGTATTGCTTGAATGCAGAATGCAGAATACTCTGCATTCTGCATTCGCAACATTTCTTGCATCATGGTAGTCATATTTGTTATAAAATTGTTTATAGTTTGCACAAGATTTTCAATAGTGGCTTCAAGGCGATTATAATTAAAGTTTGAGTTTGTATTTGTAGAATTATTTTGCGGTGAAACATTTTATGTCGGAATAGAACTAGCCTTAGCAGCATCTGCATACGATACACGGGAAGTAACTGGTTGGCTCATTTGCTGAAAAGTGGCAGAGTAAACGTTTGCTGATTGAGCTGGAGCTAATTTAGGTTTTTGCACCATAGTCTTCTTTACAAAAGAGTACACACGACAACCTCTGTAGTTAGCGGTGTGATTACCTCCACAATTACTGCATTTTTTATCACTTTGATCTTTTGGTTTGTTGCAGCTAGCGGTGCCGTGTAATTCGCCGCACACAACACAAACAGAGGGTAAATTGCAGTATGTTTTTGTATGGCCATATTCTTGGCAATTATGGCACTGTACAGGACCTGAACGCTTATGTGGCTCTTCAACTGTGATTTTTCGGTGCAAGAGGTATTTTAAATTATAAATTGGATGCGTCTCATTTTTTTTCAATTTTATATCATTAGGTTCTAGTTCAACACGAAATAGGGGTTGGGGAATCTTTTCTCTATTTATTATATTGGACACATTTTTTACCTTGAACCCCTGGAGGACGAGTGCATCTTTTATTTCTTCGGGGACAACATAAGAATCTATGCCCTTCAATACGATCTGCATGCCTTTAGCGCTCTTAAGCTGGTATGTGTAGAAGCTTGTTTTACTTTTTTCAAATTCAGCAACCATTTTGCGGAAATCTTTTTCGTCATAAATTTGGATTTTAGTTTCATCGATGTTGCCACGTTTTATTGGAACAATGTGAAATTTATTCTCACCAATGACCGAAATTAATTTTTTAATAAGGGCATTTGAATTTTTTTGTCTCAAATAGATTGGTGGCGGCTTGGATGTTTTGTTCGAGGATACCTCGGGTTTGTCGTTGTCATCTTGAAAAATTTTAAAGCGGTTTTGGCGATTAGTTGAGGCTGCGCTGTTATCCCTAGACACTTTCGCCCGCGCTTTAAAATTGTAATGTATCTGTCCATTCCAACTTGTACCTTGAGTTTCGAGCCGCTGTTATCTGTAGTGATAACTTTGTTAAGTGATAAACACGAGCCTGAAGGGGATGATATTACTGACTTAAATGAAGAAGTACTGGGCAACTGTAATGTTAATGCATCATTACTATTTGGCATTGGACAAAGCGAAGTTGATCGCTGACGAAAAATTGGCGTTGCCGTTAACAAAAGATTTTCATCAGATTTATTTTTTATATTTTTTTCATTCAGAGTTTCAGAACTCACAGTAAAATAAGCATTTCTGCCGTTAGAACTCACTTCCAGTTTTTCTGTATTTGAGGAATTCATACAGAGAATTCCTCAAGGGTTATTCGTTTATGTTTTTTTTTTATTTTCGGTATTTTTTGTTTTTGTTATTTATGATTGTTTGTTTGACTTTGAGGTATTCCTCAATATCACTTGTTTAAGTTTTTTTGCGGTTTTTTTGTTTTTGTTATTTTTACTATGTAAAAAATATTAGCAAAGCAGAAAGCTTATTTATTAAAGACAGTATGTATGTACCTATTACGAATAATATGTACTACTAATATTTTTTTTTTGTATATGTAATTTTTGTTTGTTTGGTAAGTAAGTAAAATTCCGCTATTCGACTGTTCGCTATGAAGGTACCACGAGAACTTGATCTTTTAAGCTTGAGTTTAAGAAAAAATCAATATCCTCAAGTTCATATGAACCAACCGGAATAGTAATAATATGATTTCCTATATGAAACAAATTGTTGTGAACATCTACATTAGGTATGGAGTTGAATGTTACAAAATCAATAAGTCCACAAACATATTTTGTAGGGAGTTCAATTGGAGGAAAATATTCTCCAACCAGAGTTGATTTGTTTCCGTTTAAAGATATTGTTATTGACATTTCAAGTATTCAGAATGAACTGATGATGTTTGATGATTATTCTATCTGATTTAAGTGTTAAATAATAAATCCAAAAAAGAAAAAATGTCTTTTATAATTTTATGTTTTCTTTATTAATATTTGATTTAATAAACTTTCTTAAGAGTATTACATTTTTTTGAGCACATATACAATATTTTCTATGATAACAACAAACATTTACAGATTCATCATTTTGATATAATGTTTTTAAATTTGGACAATTTAAATCATCCAGGTTATAAAAATTAATTTTATCCTTAAAAATATTTTGAATCCACTTAATTTTTTCTAATCCTTTAGCATAATAAATATAATTTTTATCTTTAACATGCGCAATATAATATTCCACAATATTTGTTAAGGATGAATCGCCATCTTTCCATTTTAATCCATGATGATGATTATAAAGCCAATTAATTGAATATTTTTCTTTTGTTGTCAACGATGAATATGGAAAAGGTGGTTTAATAATAAATGTTTGAACTTGTGAGTCGTCAATTGAAATACTCAGTTCTTTTACAATGGATTTATTGTTGAGATAAAAACCTTGTACGTCTACAACTAATATTCTCTCCTCCGACATTGTTTAGTACTAATCAAGTCACAACGACGACTGTAGAACTGTTTATAAAGTCTATGTTTTTAAATTATTATAAAAATTCATTATATATAATGCTTGATCCCAACTGTTATCGATAAGGGAACATTTACAGGTATCAGGTCCACAAGTTGTTTCATCGTTGGACCACACACAATTGTTATAATGATATCCAAATTTTTATTTACTTTTCTTATAAAATGCATATTCATCGAATTGAGCTTTTAATTTCTTCAAAATAATCTCATGTTCATACCACAAAAACCTTTCTTCATTCAAGAAGTCATGTACAATTTTCGAATAAAACTGATTATTCATTATTTTTCTTATTTTTTTATGTTAAATAAATCTTCTTAACACATCAACAACAAAGTTTATATTAAGTGGTAGTAGTAAATGTATTTCATCATATTAGTTAATTTATGATATTTCCATATCCAAATCATGTGTATAATCTTGAATGTTGATTAATGTCATATCGGATCGGTATGTAGTATCATCCTCAGAAACCGTCTCAATTTCACCATTACTTAAAATTCTCTCGTATTCAACTTGACGGTATTCGAAACATGAAATATTTAATCGACGTTTCAAGTAATTGCTGTTATATGTACAACGGATTCTCAATTTTATATTATCTTTGTATTGAAGTTGAAAATGTCTATAAAATGGAGCCGAACTTTCAATTATTCCTGCAATATTTTTTTCTTTTTTTACTAAATCTTGCCTAAATGCTTCAATAGCTTGTTCAACAGTAAAAGATTGATTTATAGGTGGTGGTGGTGGGGAGTCTTCTTGTTCTTCGTTTGATTCATATTCTGCTTTTGTTGTTGTTGTTGACTCGATGTTTTTATTTAAATCATTACTATACTTTAAAAGTTTGAAATTTAGTTGTATGCTCACAGTATCATTATTCGGTAATTTTATTGCAAATTCTGTATTTTTAAGTTCATTTTCACTCAAATCAATAGGTAATGAAGCTGAAAACACTTGTATGATATAGATATATGAAAAAAATATGATAAAAATATTTTTCATTTTAATTTTTCTTTTTTTAATATATATATATATATATATATATGTATATATGTTCTTAAGTTAGCGATATATTTTTGAATGAGATGATAAGAATTGTTTCTCATATTTATATACTAATTTAATAATCTTCGTATTGAAATGAGTCATCATCACCACCGCTAGCACCACCAGCTGCTTTCTTAACTATACTATTATTAACCATTTTTTGAGGGAGGAGGAGGAGAGGTTTTTGTTGATTTTTATTCAATGAGCGGATACCAGTCTTACCATTATAAGATTTAGTTGCACCACTAAAAACATGTTCATCTATTTCACTATACGCGCATGATGGTTTGTATGAGTGTACATTTATATCTTTAAAACCACCCTCATAGACTGTTCCGACTAGTGATATCATACCACCAATAACCTCAATTTTTATATGTTGATTGTGACTAAATTGAAATATTGGAATATTTGTTGGCATTTGTTGTCCTCTATTAAGAGAAAAAATTTGCGTTCTAGTCCCTCCTTCTGCAGTTAGAAACACCTGCATTATAATATCCAAAACTATTGCATTTATTATTTGAAAAGTTTTCCACTGTGCATGACAAGTACAATATTTATCACCAGTTTTTAAAAATTGACCCCAATACATATTTATCAAAGTTTTAATTTAACTGAATCTCTTTTTATATATGCATATATATATATATATATATATATATATATATATATATATATATATATATATATATATATATATGTATATGTATGCATACACGTATATTTAACCGCAACTGATAAGAAGTTATTGAAATATCTAAAAACGTCTTATACTATCAATTATTGAATATAAAGAATCAGTTTGAAAGTTCGTCTTACGGTGAAAAGTTGAAAGCAAAAAAAAAAAAAAAAAAAAAAATGAGGGCAAGCTTAAGAAAATTGTTTCAAAGTTCTAATATTACATACTTACCTTTAAAGAATATGGAAGAAAATACTATATATGAAATCAACAAGATAGATCGAGTAGATACAAAATATGGTGAAAGTATAAGATGTGATCTAAATAACGAATATTATATTTATTTACCTAAACGATTTCTGATTATTACTAAAAATCAGATGGATTATCTAAACACAACTCCACACATTTTAAAGAAAGTTAAAGAAGTGAAGGGGTCATATACTCTAATCCTTAAAAAGAAGAAGCAATTTGTATTCTACAACAACTTGTATAACAGTACTGAAGAAGACGATGATGATGATGATGATGATGATGAAATAGAAAACACATTTTAAACAATCCACGAAACAGAAACCTTTTAAAATTAAAATCATATATATTTATGTATATATATATATATATATATATATATATATATTAACAAAACTCTGCATACATTAAAATTTCTTTCACATTTGATTAAATAGAAACTTTATAAAAAAAACGGAAAAACCGCAACAGAAACTTTTTAAAATTTTCTCATACATTTTAATTAAATAACAACTTTATAAAATTGAAAAACCGCAACGGAAACTTTTTAAAATTAAATTCTCACAACATTAAAATTTTAACCACATTTTTCCTGTTTAGAAACAAAAAAAACAAAACAAAATTACATTTCAGAATTTTGTATAAAAACCCTCTCTAGTTCTACTTTAATTACTATTCAAGTAATGGAAGCACACCTAAAAACAATATTTAAAAAAAGTCAAAATAAAACCATTCTCCCTGTAAAAGAGATGGTTTTTAATCATAACTATAAAATTACGAAGATGGAGCGTGTACAAACACGCTTTGGGACAAAAATTCGTTGTCTGGTGGAAGCGAATAAATATATATACCTACCGAGCATATTCAATAACACCATAGATGATGCTACTATTGCGGAATTTGACCGCAATACCTACTACCTTTTAAAAGAAAGAAAAGGTAGCGAAGATAGCAGCAGCAGCAATAAATATTATGAACTAACTATAAATGCAGCTGCAACAGGTAATTTTTGGTAAATAGTTTTTTTTATTTATTTTATTATTATTAAATCTAAATATTATTTTTTTGTTATCGTTCTAGCTCAAGATACACTAAAGAAACAAGATGCACTAAATAACTAAAAGTATAATTACACCAACTTTTTTACCATTTTTTTTATTATATTGTAAAATTTTTAAACAAATTAATAAATAAAATATATAAGTACATAAATAGTATTGCTTTGGGTTTTTTTATTTCTTATCAACTTTGTTGTGTATGGTTAGGGTCTTGTATTCAAATAATTTCAAATTGTTGTGTATGGTTAGAGTCTTGTATTCAAATAATTTCAAATTCAAACAAATTTAATCAACTGTTTCAAACACACACACACACACACACACATTCATACATATCAACGAAACGAATGAAAAAAACCATAACAGAATTTTTAACAACAGAACAACAATACAATAGGGTGGCACTTATGTATATCATCGTTGTTAGTTTTCTCATACAAAATTAGTATACAAATCCTAACCAACACCTTAAATACTAGCAAAAAAATCACAGACTTTCGTAAACCGCCCTAATGTAGTTTAATTCATATTGTATTAACCCTCTAACTTCAACAAAAATAACATCCACCACGACTTCACTTTAAGTAAAACCGAACACGCTGCCGCCTCATAACACAAAATATCATAGAGTCGAATTTAACCCCAACGACCGTTAAAGGGTTAAGGTATGCACATTTATAAACTAACATACACACACACACACACACACACATACATATATTTTCAAAAACATACATACATACACACACGCACCCCCTCCTCAACAAAATCAAAACCCTACAATCGTCACACCATCTTTGCGGTTTGACACCCTACCTAAAGAACATCGGTAATGGTCGATTTTCACACAACATACCCCTACTCCATACAACACAATGTAGCAAACCAATCAACTAACTTAAATGCCGGCTGTAGCGTAGGCATGATCCCAATTTTGTATGAGGATCATGGTCGCGAAACCCCACAAACAACCTACTATCCTGAAGAAGTTAACCGAAGGTTAACGAAATATTGAAGGAAAAATACAAACAGACCTAAAGCTCAAAAAATACTTTAAATTAAATATATTAAAAAAGGTCGAAAAATTAGATAAAACAATTGGAAACTATTTTAATATATTTTGACCATTAAAATCATATATTTTGGATTTCATTATTTGAGCCAATAATATTGGTTCAGAGCTTAAAAAAGTAAAAAAATCTTGGCAAGAATATTCAAAATTGTATTTCACTTTAATAACGTCATTTAAAGTACTAATACTCAAACGAGTTTTCTCGACTGTCCATATTTTATTTACATGTCAGAATATACGCTCCACAGGTGCTGATGTAAATATTTGGAATAAATTTTTATCAGTTACATATTAATAAAAATATATTAAGAGATAAGAAATTTCAAAACTCTAAAAAGCGGGATAAAGCGGGATAAAAATTCAAGGCGGGATCAACCTCAGAAAAGCGGGATAATCCCGCCTAAAGCGGGATGTCTGGTCAGGTTATATATGAGGGAAGCTCAAACACTGCTCACCTGCGAAGAATTCAAAAACAAACCAATCATTGTAATTGATGTGAGCTATCAAAATGAAATGATAAAGAGCGGACCTATTGATGTTAAAATAGAGTTTGAAACTAGTAAGCCGGTACCACAAAATACAAATGCATACTGTTTGAATCTTTATGATCGATTGTTGGAGTAAACACCACTAACTGGAATTGTGCAAAAAATTATTTAAACACTTTATAGTAATACTTACATATTCCCATGTACTATATGAAATAAATAAATAATGAAGAAATTTTCAAAAGCAATATAACATTTGTTTTTTTTTATTTACAAACAGTTTGTCTTATTTAAGTTTAAAATATTTCAAAATTGTACAACGTTTGCAGATAAATATAATATATGATATTTACAATCAAATTTTTTTATTTAATATATACAAATATTTATTTCAAAATGTTTTATTATTCTAAATTTTCTTTTTGATTAATTAATAAATTAATTAATAAATTTAAAGCATTTGAATTTGCATATTTTGAATGCATATTGGAAAATGTAAGTGGTAATGAGCATTCGTTTATTAAGAAACAGAAATTTTCAAAAACAAAAACAATATAACAATTTTTTTGTTTACAAACAGTTTTTCTTATTTAAACTGAAAAATATTTCAAAATTGTACAACGTTTGCAGATAAATATTTAATTTTTACAATAAAATTTTCTTATTTTAAAACTATTTACAAATATTTATTTCAAACTGTTTTCTTATTTTATATTTACAAAATGTTTTAAAAGTTTTAAAATGTTTACATATAATCACTAATTATTCTAAACTATCTATTTCTTGAATTAATAAATTCAAATTATTTGAATTTGCGTTACTGTTTTCAATTTCTTGTATTAGCAAATCTAAATCTACTTCACCATTACCGCTGTCTAATTGGTAATGGTGCCACGCGTATGTGTTAATATTATTATTACTTATTCTACGTTTTGTATCTTTACAACTTAATGCTACTTTACTTGATTCTTTGGTAAAAATAGTATGCAATTTTGACGTAAATGTTTGCATACATGTTGTTATTTTTTGTTTTGTAAATAAAACATTTCTATATACATCTACGGCCCTATGTATAAGCAAAAATTGGCATGAGGTTAGCATAAGTGGCAAAATTGAACATGATCTTAAAGAGTTTTGCAATGAAACTTCGTATTAAAAATCATACTAGGACTTAGAAGTGGGTTAAAATTAGGTAATGCAACCATTTTTAATTTCAAATTGTATGGAGGAACTCGTTAACATCTAATTCAATTTAGTCACTTATGCTAACTTCATGCCAATTTTTTCTTATACATAGGTCCGCTAGAGTATAATTATTTACAATGCACCTCTTAACCCCCTTTGCCTTGTTGACATTTTCACCACCTTCAGTTGTGTATGAATAAACTTTTGGTGCTAGTCCAACAAATTCAGTTATAAACTTCCCCTCTATTTCATCCTTCATCATACCCAATACTTTCTTATTTAAGAGTGGGAAATAAAAAGGGTTATTTTCTGCGTATGACGAAGTGTCAAACCGATCTTTCAAGTCATCCCTTATGTCACTATAGAAATCATCTGTTTGAATAGAATAGATAAAGGAGTCTGTATCCATATAGTTCAAATTTACTTTCTCTTCATATTTTGGTTTCATGTAACTATAGTGTAAATCATACATTTTCCACTTTGATAGTTCTAATATACAGAAACCTAAATAAATGGGCTTACTATAATATGTTAAAGTTTTATTCATTTGTATAGCCCACATTGAGTCCGTAAATTGTGATATGCTATGAAAATTCGGTTTGGATATCAGTTCTCCTATACCTAAATGGTTGCGGTTAGTACGACTCCATTCACTACGTAAGTGTACATCTTTCCGCTTATCAACATTTTCCATGGTTTTGCCATATACAGCATTGTTTAATAATTTGAAAAAGTCTTTTTCGAATGAATTATTTGCTCTGGCTCTATATTGTGTATTTAAATCAATATATGATTTCATCCATGGTCTTTGTTTGAATTGAAGAATGCGGTAAACTTTCTCCAAAACTACACCATTACTCAAACATTGTTCCAAGGTCTTATAATGTATTATATACCTCTTTTTATTTGAAAGATCGGCTACTAATTTTTCATGCTTCCGCCAATTATTTTGTTTTCAGCACAAAATTGTAGGTCATTGTGGCGATCATGACAATCAGAAGGGTAAACTAGGTCAACTTCATATATATAACCTATTTCCGAATTGGATGGAATGTCATGCGGGTGAATAAATTCGTTGGTCCATGAAAAACCACCCGACGGAAGATATTCCGACATAGCCCAACCGTAAAGGTTATTTGCATCTAAGTATAAAATATACTCAGAGGGTTTCGTTTTATCATAAGTACTCAGATACTTATGATTTGCCTTACTATGTCTTTTACAGCACTGTGTAAGACCACCTCGAATGCCACGTTTGATGAAATTATACATTTCCAGATCTGTTAAAAGTTCTAACTCAATTTTTGTATACTTCAACATTGCATCCCAAGACAGACCTGGGAGTGTATAATAATGAGGTGGATTAAGAAAATGTATTCTTTTGCAAACTTTTCGAAAGTTTTCAAAAATATCTGTCAGCAAAAGAACATCAGTTTTAAGATACAAACTCATGTAATCACGTATGGTTCTACAACTAAATGTTTCCCATACTTTTTGTGCATGTGAATAGTCTTCTTCTCAACAATTTTTATTATTCAAATTAGAATAAAATTCATTAATTGTAGGGAGTTTGTTATCATCCAATTTGGAATATGTGTTAACATACTCATATGGAAAAGTACCTTTTCGCTTCATGAGATTAAACTCGTCTAGTTGTGGGAAAAACTTTTTAACTGTTCTTAAATCCTTATCAGACAAATGTCCAGCTAAAGTATCTAAACTAGATGCCATAAACCTGAAAGAATCTAGAAACCGTAACTCAACATGTTTCTGCTTCTTTCCATTGTCAATTTCTTCAGAGCTATATACCTCAATCGTATGAGATAAAGAAATATAACGTTCCTTAGTCAAAGGTATTACGTTTGTATTTCCTTTCACTCTTAACAACTCTTTTACGAATAAGTGACAATCGTATGAGGAGAAGTTGTGAAATAAGATTGGTATAAACTGTTGCACTTTATAATTTAAATTGCATGAGCTGTGTGCTGCCCCTCTATATTGCCCCGAAAGATGACAGTGATCTTTTACTGTCAATTCATTGCCTAAGAGCCTATCGCAAATATGGCAATCTCTAGCACTTTCAAAAAGTTCTTCTTCTAAAGGAGTTAAGGGGGACATTGGTAAATAATTATCAAAATTATTTTTGTAAATATGTATCTCTACATTCCATAGTTATGCTATTCACAAAATGTTCACCTACATTTACGTCACTATCCCTATTCACAAAAATTTTAAACCTATCTAAACTATCACTAAAACTACACTTAATATAAAATGCATAAGCACATGGTATGTGCTTCTTAATAAACGAATGCTCATTATCACTTACATTTTCCAATATACACTCAAAATCTGCGTAGATTATGAACGGAACATCCATCTGGTTTTTGAAATTGGTAAATTTTAACGTCGCCTTGTGAGTTTCTGGCATCCTCACAACACATTTGCCACACTCCTTGCTTCGATGCACTGCCATCACGTCTGCTGAATTTGTGTGGAACAAGCACGCATTGCAGATGAGGGTGCTAATGCTATTATGGCGCGAAATTCGTGCTGATAGTAATCTAAAACAGAAACATATTAAGTAATAATAATAATAATAATAATAATAATATTAATAATAATAATAATAATAATAATAATAATAATAATAAATGGAAACAGCCAGGAAATGACAAGATACATAACTATTATTACAAGTACCTTACAACACTTCATAGCCACTTAATCAGAGTACTCAACGAAATGTTAACCAACCCAAATAATATCACACATGGGATGTACAGTGGCGTAACGTATCTGAAACCAAAAGTGCGTAATCCGACATCCGCCTCCCAGTTCAGACCAATAACATGTTTGAACACAGGGTATAAAATCCTCACCTCATGTATCGCAATAACAATAAGCGACTACTGCGAGAATAACAAAATACTCGCAGAAGAACAAAAGGGATGCCGACAAGGGACAAAGGGTTGTAAAGACCAACTAATCATCGATAGTATAATAACTAAGCAGGCAATAAGAAATAAAAGAAATATGTATGCGGCTTTCATAGACTATCAAAAAGCCTACGACTCTGTCCCTCACTCCTGGCTGCTAAAAGTCCTGGAAATATATAAAATAGACCCTAAAGTAATAAAATGTATCGCATCTCTAATGAAACGTTGGGAGACTACATTGCACATACAAAATGATGGCAATAATATAACATCTAAACCAATCAGAGTGCTACGATGTCAATATGGTTATAAGTTAGGACCAGATGCCGACAGAATATCACATTGTTTCTATATGGATGACTTAAAACTTTACGCCAGTACGAAACAGAACAGAAATGATCACTTGAAAATAGTTGAAATGTTTTCACTAGATATAAAAATGAAATTCGGAATCGACAAATGCAAAACGCAAAATATCGCTAAAGGAAAATACACAACATCAGTAAACTTTATAACCTCTGATTGTGAAGAAATAACGCCATTGCAAGAAAAAGAACACTATAAATATCTAGGTATCAAACAACACATCACAATCGATCATAGAAAACATAAAGAAGATATTAACAGGGAATTCGTTCAAAGAGTCAATACGATATGCAAGAGCAAGCTAAATGGTCTAAACATAGCGAAAGCAATCAACACATTTGCCATTCCATTACTTACGTACACATTTGGTATCATCACTTGGTCAGATACAGACTTAAATAACATAGACATGAAAATTAGAACAACACTAACCAGAAACAAATACCACCACCCAAAAGCGTCAATCGAAAGGATCAATATACCAAGAAAACTCGGAGGAAGAGGAATAATAAGCGTAAAATTACTACACGAACGTCAGCTAAAAAAACTAACTGAATATTTCATAACTAAATCAACAATCTCTTCACTATACAGAGAAGTAATACAAGCTGACGACAATATCACACCACTCAACCTCAAAAATAGCAACAATCCCCGACCCACCTCCCTAGAAAACCTCATCCGAAATTGGAAATCAAAACCGCTACATGGAAGGTACCCTAACATGATTTCCCAAATAAATGTAGACGTAGAAAAAACCAACAACTGGCTACTACACAGCAAAATGTTCGCTGAAACTGAAGGATTCATAATAGCCATTCAGGATGGAGTCATACACACAAAAAACTACATAAAATACATAATCCAAGATCGCACAATAACGGATGACAGCTGTCGGAGGTGCAGTGGAACACCCGAAACTATCCCTCACCTGCTCAACAGCTGCCCAACACTACTCTCCAATCATTATAAACAGAGACATGATCTAATCGGCAAAATAGTTTACATAGAAATAATCAAACAACTACAAATCAAAGAACCAATAACATATTATTACAAATACCAACCCAAACCAATAATACAGAACAACCGCCATACAATCTACTGGGACAGATCAATTCTAACCCATAACCCACCAGATACCAATATACCCAATAGACCAGACATGATAATAATAGATAAACAACAAAAAATAGCACAAATAATCGATTTTGCAGTACCATACGACAACAACATACAAGAAACCATAGCCACAAAGAAATCAAAGTACCTGCAATTAGCCCAATACATCAAGAACACACAGCAACTAATCAATGTGGAAACAATAGCAATAGTAATAAGCTCATTAGGAACCGTGCCGAAAGAAACCACAAATGCAATAAAAAGGCTAAACCTCAACGAAAAAATAATAACCAATATGCAAAAGGCTATACTTATCAAGGCAACAACAATAATAAGAGAAACTTTAGAGCGACGGATATAAAACATGGATTATATCCCCACAGAGCGTAACCTTTGGTCAAAGACCCGGTACGTGAATTCCAGCAAATGCTGAGAATGTAAAAATTCTATAATAATAATAATAATAATAATAATAATAATAATAATAATAGTAATGATAATAGTAATAAATAAATATTTGCCTTGAAATATTTTTTATTAAAATGTAATTATATTTTTCACCACACTGGCTTTCCAATAACATCAAATTTATGTGGAGCTCTTTTTCTGATTTTGTAATGTAAAATGGTCCAACCACTTTTTTCAGTTTGTTGTCATAACCGAAAACATTTATGCTAATGTCAGGATTTTTTCTTTCAAAAACTTTTACATCCTTGACATCGTTTGGAAATGTCATTCCCTCGAAATTCAAAATCCTACCGCATTCCAGCGTAATGTTTGTAGCCGATATGTTTCGAATCCTATAAGTTGATGGCAGGTGCATGTTGTCTGTAGTATAGAAAGCTGCTATCACACACCATTTAAAGCAATATATAACATTGTTTTTTATGTTGATGCCAGCTTTCTTCTGTTCTAGCTCCACAGGTGTTTTTATGTGCAGAGATCCTGGAATCGGTGATGCCTTACTAATATTTAAGTCCAACCATTTTATTTGGATTAAAGTCCATCCATAATCTCTCTCTTGGAACTCAGACATCTTTGTTTTTATAGATTCTATCTGAGTCTTTAACATATCAGCTATATCATCCGCTCTTGTTAAACGAACCATTTCCGTTATATGGAACATATCGTCCTCTGGCATTGTAGGATTCGCTGGTAATTTGTAGCGAGCTGTCAATTCCAAATTAAATTTCACTAAAAAGTGTGCAGCTAAGCTACAGTTTAGCAATTTTTCAAATATTATGCTTCCATCTCTTAAGTAATGTTCAATATTTAATTCGTTGTGACCTTTGGGGAAGCGGTAGGATTGAATGCGACAATTAAAAGCACTTTTAATCAAAATAATCTTGTTTCCAAAAATTTTATTTAGATTATTCGTATGACCATTTTTTTTCGCAGTGGTTGAACCATTTGTTGGAACTTATTTCCACATTACAAGTCTCACATCTTAGTAGGGATCCCTCTTCAAGCCGCTGCATTTTTAATGTGTCGAAATCTTCAGCAATCTTCCGTTTCGCTGCTTCTCTCGATGTGGATGGATGTTCCTGCTGTTCATGTTGATACTCATGGATCTTAGCATGTTCTCTGTTCTTAAATGTGGTTAGAGATACATGGCCGCAATATGTGCAGGGCCTATGTACCAGTAAATGGTTATTTAATTTTAGAATACGTGAGTATGCATTTGAGCAAACACTACACTTGAAACTCATTTTCTTTAAATAATGTTTTCCACTTATTTTGTTCTTTATTTAGTATATTCAAAACTTTTGTTCTTTATTTAGTATATTCAAACCTTTTGTTCTTTATTTAGTATATTCAAACCTTTTGTTCTTTATTTACTATAGTCAAACCTTTTGTTCTTTATTTAGTATATTCAAACCTTTTCTTCTTTATTTAGTATATTCAAACCTTTGTTCCTTATTTAGTATATGCAATTTAATTTTAAATTTTTTACTTTTTATTTAGTTATAACGCTTGCAATTGAATTTCACTGACTAAGTTTAAAATGTTCCACGATTCGACCTTTATACCAAAAAAAACAAAATCATCATCAACAACAACAACATAATACAAACAAAATATCAATAGATAAGCTAATGCACATAAACATTGCATTTGTTCCCGTGCATACTTTTAGATATAATTTAAATACAAATCCCAACTCCATTTACGGCCTGTCCCACGATGTCACCAAAAATCATTCGATCGAACGAATTTCTGCTGACATCGTGGGACAGGCCGTTAGTGTTCACAACCATAAGCCAAGCCTCATTTATCAAGACTTAACCAACTCTTAAACCGTTATTATTTCTCCATCACTACCATCTACACTTATTTAGCATACAACTGATAAGATAAACTTATTTTGCCTCTAGTTAAGCCAAGACTCATTGATCAATACTTAGCCAACTCACAAACAGTTATTATTTCTCCACTACTGCCACCTAGATTTATCTAGCACACAGCTGCTCACCCAAAACCCATTAAGATAAACTTAATTACTTTTGGGGTAAGCTCAGCCACATTGATCAAGACTTAGCCAACTCACACACATTTTACCACTTTACAGCGCTGCCGTCTGACGTAAATATACTCCATTTAGCCAATTCACTATCCTTTTACTCTTTTTTTTCATCTCATTATGGCAACGCTCACACCATTATTTAGCAAATACACATTCCTTTTACCCTTTTTCACCACCAATTGGCAACTCTCATACCAGTATTTAGCGAAGACACAAACCTTTAATGCTTAAAGCGCCCCCTAGGGTGAAATTTTGTTATCTATCGTTATCTATTTTAATGGTTTTGCGGGTAAACAAGCAATTCCTATATACTTACGTACATACATATCTATATGTATGTATATATATGTGACGCGCAAAATAGAAAGGGACCTAAGGGTAAAAACCGGTTTTGTTCAGGAGAGCCATTTTAAAGATTTAAATACGTGTATCGGGACAAATCCCGTGAAAAGCGGTAAGAATGGCAACACTAGTTACCATTCTCAAAGCATTCGAAAAAAACTGAAAAAAATTTCTAACAACACAAAATGCCTAATCAAATTTCAACTAAAATTCATGCGTGCATACTTTAAGACGTTAAATACAAATCCCAACTCCATTTACGGCCTGTCTGACGATGTCACCAGAAATCGTTCGAGCGAATACTTGTATTGCAAACAACAATAACATTGGAAAATGTTTAGTTGTTTGCAATACAAATATTCGATCGAACGATTTCTGGTGACATCATGGGACAGGCCATTAGTGTTCACCACCATAAGCCAAGCCAACTCATAAATCGTTATTATTTTCTCCACTACTCCCACCTACAATTCTTAAGCACACAACTGCTTATCCAACTCCCATTAATAGTGTTTTCACACTGACTTGGTTTTAATAAAAGTTGCTTTTAATGTTAAAACCAACTGTTAAAACCTGGTTTTACCATGCAAATTGTTTTTGTTAAATCTAACTTAAAACCATTTCTGAATTGGTTTTATTTTGGTTTTATGAAATGAAACCCTGTTTTCGCTGTGGTAAATTCAGTGCTGCCAAGTTAAAATGACCGGCAGCAGCTGATAATGTTTATGCCAGTGAATAACAAGAGATGTCGCTTGAAAGATTTTCAACTTAAAAATGGATGCAGCAGCAACAATAAGTAAAAAATTATGGAAAAATAAGAGTTCTTTGAAATGAAAACAACAAAAATATTTTCATTGACCTCTGGAAAGTGAATATAAACAATATGACATATCGAACCACCGATAAAAAAGTTGTATTTTGTGATTTATTTGTACATTTTTAATATACAATAACTTGATTTCCAAGCACTTCTTCACTTTGTATTACTAGTTCCATAATTTTATAATATTTATTTACAAAATATAAAATAATTTCCATTTTAGAACGCATTGTTAAGTTTCTTAGTTTTTCATACAAACAAAAACAGTTGTACAGTTTGCCAAATAAGTGTTATAAAAAACAGAAAAAAATACAACAACAAACACACGCATTTCTGCAGGAGATCTATTTTATTTTGAGCAAAGTTATTAGACAGTCTGTGAGTTAAAACCTGAATTTAACAAACTTGCAGTGTGAATGCAAAATCAGCTGTTTATGGTTTTAACGTTAAAACCAGGTTTTAACTTGCAGTGTATGATTAATGTAAAATAAAAATGTTAAAATATAATACGCATTGTTGTGGTTGATGAAGATTGCATTGCTGGATAGAAGCAATGGTGTGAGTTGGAAATTAATATCACCGGATAGAGGTGGTATTAATTGTTTGTGCCGCATGAGTTCGTGGAGGTATCACTGGATGGAAGTGATGGTTCAATTCAGTAACCGGATAGAGGTTGCTGTTTGGATAATATCACCGGAGAGAGGTGATAATGGTGTTATAAGTAATTGGATAGAAATTACTGAAGTCATTAATGCGTATTACATTTGAATAAATGTTGTGTAGTGCAGTATCGTATGGTACGTAACAGATGGTATTTAGATGGGCGAGAGTATAATATGATGGTATGGTGTGTATGGTTAGATATGTATGTGGTTGATTTGTTTTATGGGATATAAAACTGTAATAGATGTTAAGAATCTGGTTAGATCGTACAATTTTGTTTTGGAATCTAAAAGTTTATTCTGGTCAGAGTTGACCGAGTGGTTGAGCACGAAAATCCTTCGAGTTCTGTTTATCATTTCAGATGGATTGCACGAGGACGTGCAAAATGCCAGGATGGCCGTGTCGGAGTACTGAATGTATTTTATGTATAAAACGGCAAGCAAAAGGAAAGAACAGTAGTGACGAGTTCGAGACTGCCTCGTTAAATTAATCAAAAAAAAATAACTAAATAAATATTGAAAATTATTTAATTTGAAATTTTATTTGAAAATATGGAAAATTATAATTCTGAAAAGAATATTCCTACCAATTCGACATATATATATATATATAAGACTTACAACGTTTATTGGTAGGTATGTTTTTAATTTTAAAATTAGGGCTTCATGCCACACTTTATCAAATGTCTGAGAAACGTCGATAAACAGCACAGAACAATACTTCTGTTCTTCAAATGTTCTTCTTATAAATTGAACCAATCTATGAGTTTGTTCAATGGTGCTACGCTGACTTCTAAGACCAAACTGATGGTCAGGTATGCACCTACTACTAACTAGAATTGGGGACAATTTCGTCATGAGCAGTTTTTCGAAAAGCTTTGACATTATTGATAGGAGACTTATTGGCCTATATGCCTCAGCCTTGGTAAGATCTTTGCCCGGCTTTGGAATCATTTTAACTTTGGCAAGTTTCCAGCTGTGGATAATACCCCAGTCGTAAAATGGCATTAAAAATAAGTAACAGTATTCTAATTGCAATACGAGGCAACTTCATCAGCATGTGGTTACTAGTTCCATCAAAACCCGGAGCTTTCTTCGGGTTGAGTTCAGCAATTTGTTTTTGTACACGTCTTAAACTTTATTTGTTGAGGGGGTAGAGCGACTACATTCGGCAAATCAATTACACCAGTACATGTGTTTCGGGTAAATACGTATTTTAAATGATCAGCAAATATGTTACCTTTTTCAGTATCGCTTCTTGCCCAACCTCCGGTAGAAGTGCGCAGGGGTGGTTAAAACTCAACGGGTGTTTTAAGCTTTCTAGCAGCACGCCATAAAGAGTAATTAGATGCTGGTGTAACATCAAGATTTTCCAGATAGTTTTTAAGAGATGCAGTTTTTTCATGTGCAAGCAGCTCTTGGAGTCGTTTAGTACACTCTTTAAATCTGATTTTAAGTTGGTGTGATCTATGCTGTTGCCATTCTCTTCTAGCTCTTCTTTTTTCACTTACGAGACGTTCAATATCCGTAGAATAAATTATATTTACCCTAGTCTGCGGATGGGCGGTAGTTGCATGTTCAGCAGCCTGTTTTATATTTTCATTAAGGTTGGCCATGTTAGATTCAATATCGTCATGTGTTCTTAGCGTAATATTTTCCGTGCAATGACTACTAAGATATTTTTTAAATCGCAGCCAATTAACACGATTTATCAAATTCGCATATGGGTGAGGTGTCACTTCTTAATGGGCTACAAATTGTAACGATCGTGGGAGAGTGATCGGACGAGAGATCTAGAGAAGCTTCAATTTGAATTAAATCCCTAGAGATATTTTTCATAACGCCAAAATCTATTACATCCGGAATTTTATGTATGTCAGTAGGCCAATAAGTGGGCTCCCCACTCGAAATGACATCCAAGCCCATTTTGGAAATTGTATTGAACAACGCTCGACCTCTGGGTGTAATTAGACGCGAACTCCAGAACGTGTGTTTAGCATTATAGTCACCAGCTGCTACGAAGCAAGTGCCAAGGCATTTGTAGAAATCCTCGTATTGATCCTCAGTAATTGCGAACCTACGAGGGGAGTAAATTGATGATATGAAAAAATTTGTGCAAAAATTTTCGACACAAATATTTGTTGCTTGTAGATGTTCTTCACAAATGATGTCCAGAATATAGCGCTTGAGTCTTGACTTTATCAGAATTGCTGATCCACCGCTTGCTCTTCCTCTCGGGTCCTTTGAATCATATAAGGTGTAGCCATAAATTTTAAACAGGCTTCTCGAAGTCAAATGAGTCTCAGAGACCAACATTATATCAATATTTTTTTCCGTGAGGAAGTGCTCAAGTTCGTTTTTGTGTTGGCGAATGCCGTTTGCGTTCCAGAAACATATTTTTAACGTGTTCATGGCTTGTTAACTAGTGCTTGAAGCAGAGTATTTTGCATTCTCAGCATTTCTTGCATCATGCTAGTCATACTTGTTGTAAAATTGTTTATAGTTTGCACCAGATTTTCAATAGTAGCTTCAAGGCGATTAAAATTAAAGCCTGACTTTGTATTTGTTGAAGTATTTGGCCGTGGGACATTTTGTGTTGGAATAGAGCTTGCCTTAGCAGCATCGGCATACGATACACGTGAATTAACTGGTTGGCTCACTTGCGCAAGAGTGGCGCAGTAAGCGTTTGCTGTTTGTGCTGGAGCTACTTTAGGTTTTTGCCCCATAGTCTTTTTAACGAAAGAATATACAAGACATCCTCTATAATTAGCGGTGTGATTACCTCCCCAATTACTGCATTTTTTTTCTGATTGATCTTTTGGTTTAGTACAACTAGCAGTCCCGTGCAATTCACCGCAAATAACACAAAGTGTAGGTAATTTGCAGTAAGTTTTTGTGTGGCCATATTCTTGACAATTATGGCACTGTACGGGTCAAGAACGCTTGTGTGGTTCTTCAACTGTTATTTTTCGGTATAAAAGATATTTGAAATTATAAATTGGGTGCGTCTCATTTTTTCTCAATTTTATATCATTCGGCTCAAGTTCAACGCGAAATAGAGGCTGGGGGAATCTTCTCCCTATTTATTATATTGGAAACATGTTTTACCTTGAATCCCTGGAGGACGAGTGCATCTTTTATTTCTTCGGGAACAACATAAGAATTTATGCCCTTCAGATCGTATTGTAGAAACTTGTTTTATTTTTTTCAAATTCAGAAACCATTTTTCGGAAATCTGTTTCGTCATAAATTTGAATTTTCGTTTCATCGATATTGCCACGTATTGTTGGAACAATGTGAAATTTATTCTCACCAATGACCGAAATTAATTTCTTAATAAGAGCGTTTGAATTTTTTTCTCTCAAATATATTGGTGGCGGCTTGGAGGTTTTGTTCGCGGATATATCAGGTATGTCGTTGTCATCTTGCAATATTTGAAAACGATTAGTGGACGATGCGCTGTTATCCCTAGATACCTTTGAAGCAGATGCAATTTTAGTAGAATTTGGGCTTCGGCCGCGCTTTCCCACAATTTTATATCGGTCCATTCCGACTTGGACCTTGGGTTTTGGGCTACTCTTATTTATATTGACAATTTGTGTAAGTGATGAACACGAGCCTGAATCGGATGATATCGCTGATTTAAATGACGAAGTAGTAGGCAACTGTAATGTTAACAAATCACTAGTTGGCATTGGACAAAGCGAAGTTGATCGCTGACCAAAAATTGGCTTAGCCGTTAAAAAAAAGTCTGTCATCAGGTTTTTTATTTATTTTGTTTGTATTAAGAGCATCAGAACTCACAGTAAGTCTATCATCAGATTTTTTATTTTTATTGTTATCATTAAGATCATCAGAGCTCACAGTAAGATAGGCATTTCTGCCGTTATCACTCACTTCACAATTATTTGTTTTTGAGGTACTCATATAGAGTATTCCTCAAGGGCACTTTGTTAGTGTATTCCTCAAGGGCACTTTGAGTTATTTTGTTTACGGTTGTTTTTGTTTTTTTGTTGTTTTAGTTATTACTGTCTATGTAAAAAATATTAGCAAAGCAAAAAAAGCTTATTTATCAAAGTTAATGTACAACGAATATTATGTACTACAAATATTTTTTTGTATGGTTTTTTTTATTTAGTATCTATGTCACGGTTGGTAAATGTGGCACGATCGTGCCATTTTTGGCACAATTCAATGATTAATGGCACGATGGCACGCTCACCCAAATTTTGGCACTAATGCAACATCCAAAATTTTTGAAAAAAGTTTTTAATATTGTATAAAATACTTCAGCAAAATTTGTAAAATCTGTTGTAAAAATTTGTACTTCTAAAAGCTGCAACAATGAAAGTATTAGTTTCAAGTAAATGACATCTTACATGTTGTTTTTTGTTCGCTTCTATTTTGTTCTCCTTGCCTAAATGGCGCACCGAGTCGCCTGCCTTTTTGTCATACATAGATTAGCCGCCGTCGAAACTATCGGTTTTTTTATATTTTGGCCAGCTTTATATCATTCGTTATATTCGTTCGTATATGTGAATTGTTCAAGATTCAACACAACTGACTCAAAAAACAAAAATTCTATAAGGTCGCGTCCTTGCTAGCTTAAAAAAATCTAAAGTGGACGAAAATTTATTGTTGAAGACTGAAAGTTTTTTTTTCTACTTGAATTTTTGAATTAAATAAATAAATAAAACAAACAAAAATGAATTGAATTCCTATTAATCAAATGTATTGACATTTAAAATACAAACTCAATAAAATTTACATCATGATCGATGGCCGACCTATTGATTTTGTCGATCGAATGAAATGTCTTGGTGTTTTATTAGACAACACTCTTAGTTTCGGACACCACATTAGTGGACTATTTTCTAAAATAAACTTCACCTTAAGAAGACTATATGCAATGAATTTATACCTGCCATTACATATTATAAAGAGCATAGCTCTCTCCTTATTGATGTGTAATCTATTGTATTGTATTCAGGTATATTCTGGCTGTAGCGCTAAAAATTTAAATAGGTGTGCCCTACTCTTTAACATAATAATACGCTATATATTCCAACTAAGAATTAACGATCATGTTTCAATGTATGTTAATGATTTTTTGGGCTGTAGTTTTAAAAACTTCATACAGATTAGATCACTACTTTTCTTCTATAATGTTATGCTCACAGACTGCCCAGACTATGTCCGTAGACATTTTACGTTTTTGCAAAGTGATAGAAGCCCACAGCCTCTATTCCCCATTAGAAATCGTCTTATTTATGAAAGATCATTTACTGTACGAGTCGCCAAAGGTTGGAACTCATTGCCACGATCCTTAAGAGCATTCCATCTTACTCGTAATTCATTCAAAGGTAAGCTTGTTGAACATTTTTCACAATTGAACTGATCTAGATTCTGAATACATATAGTTAATTTCATGCGCAATATATCTTCCAATTTATATTTATTTATTTATTTCAGTCTATGGACAGAAAGTCCTTTCAGACAACGATATAAAGGTAAAATATTTTAACTAGGGATAAATAACTTATATAAATAGTAAAAGATAAACAAAAACTTAATGAAGGCTAATTTGTATGTATAAACAAAGTTAAGTTAAATAAATTAAACAAAATTCCAAATAACATATTATCTTATTACGCTTAGAAGAACAAGTTTAAACTCATTTTTCGCAGTGCTGAATTCTATGTAAGAATTGATTCTCTTTGTAATTTAAAAGTAATTTCATTGAGAAACGCGAAAGCACGGATTAATGTGCCATTACGGATATAATTAGTCCGATGAAAAGGAACATCAAACATCTTAGTTAATCTTAAATTTCTATAAGGTATAAAAAATGGAACAGCATGAAGCAAATCATGACAGTCAACGTAATCATTGATAATAACGTAAACCAGAAGGGCGGATTGGAGTTTTCTACGTCCTTCTAGAGTACGTAAGCCAATAAAAAGGCACTTAGATTCATAAGGAACAGAAATTAAATATGGCAATGAACGTGTAACAAATTTAATAAAGATGCGTTGAAGTCTCGCAATACGAGAGATAAGATTTGAGACATGAGGATTCCATATAACAGCAGCATATTCCAACTTTGATCTAACAAAGGCCATATAATTATATTTATGCGTGTAGAGATTAATAAACTCAGAGCAGTTTCTCTTCAGAAAACCGAGCATTTTATACGCTTTAGGAAGAATATGCTCAACATGAGCTACAAACGACATAGACCTATCAAGAACAACACCTAAATCATGTTTAGAATTCGAAATTTTCAAATTAATGCCATTAATGTTAAATATCAGTACTAAGGGATTCATGGATCTATGAAATGAAACATGTAAACATTTATTTATATTTAGATGCAAGTAATTAAGTTGGCACCAATTACTTAAATTATTAAGCTCATTTTGAAGAGTGTACACATCACTCAAAGAATCACATTTCATGAAAAATTTTAAATCATCAGCATATAACAGATACTTTGACCTAAGAAAGCTGCCACCAATATCATTAATATATAAATTAAATAATAACGGGCCAAGGATACTCCCTTGCAGTGTGGCCACAACTAAAAAAAATTTTGAATGCTAAATGAGGCTTAAAATAATGCTAAAAATGCTAAAAAAAATATTTGAAAATGCTAAAATATAATGCTAAAAATTTGGAATGATTTTTTAATAATTTTATCGGTTTAATTACGAATAAGTATTTTATTTAACTTTAATAACACAAACTAAGTTTATTCAAAAGTAAAAACAACAATTAAGGAAGATGTAAAATACAATTGCTGAATTCATAAAACCTCTTGTATCTATGTATGATTGTATTAAATATAATAGTGTAAAATTTGTTGTTGTTAATTATCTTATAAAAATGAAATATGTACATAAAATAATTTTACACTTTAATTTGATACGTTTTAATATATTAGCATGCCAGCTCTCAACATAATGCGAAAGACATTTAAAAAATACTTTTTGCATTAAAAAATGTATTGTTACTTTTTTTAGTTTTATTTTTCATTGTATGTCCGGATTCCGCAACGATGAATTTTGAAGTGTTCGATCCCGAAAAAAACATAATTTTGAATACTTCTTTTCTTCTTATTATTAGGTGTTTGATGTTTAAAGCGGCTATTAGACGGTCATACTCGGTATATGAACATGACTTTCGCACATTTCAATAAACACATTCAATAATGCGCGCTCTAATGCTATGTTTAGACGACGAGTTGAATCACTTGCTTCGCTCTCTGAATCATGTTTATGAATCATGCTGTTTAGACTATGCATTCGTGCTTCGTGTGCAGCGTGCCAATTTAGTGCTTTTCGTACTAGATTTAGAGTTTTTAATTTATAATAGTGCGGAATTTTTCAAATTGTTGCTTAAAAAAAGGCACTCAATTGGTGCTTTTCACCTTTGATTTTAGTGCGTTTTACATATCTACTAAATATTAATTTGTGAAAGTGTGGTGGTTTATAAGAAACACCAAATAAGAAATTTTCACTTTTCAAAAACTATCTGCTTTCACCCCTTTTAGACATGCAAAGTTTCCTTTGCAGAATGTTAATTCAGCTGGGTGAAATACGAAGGAAGAAAAACGTTATCTTTCATAGTGAGAAAAAAGAATATATTTCTAGAAATTACAGTTATAAAATAACTTAATTACAACAATAATCTAATTACTAACCACTGAGGGAAGCAATGTATTGCTTTCTTGATAACGAAAGCTTTCAAAAATGCTTCTGAAAAGTACTAACGTAAGGCTCTCTAACAAAGTGGACAAAAGTAAAAAAATGTTAACCAGTAACTTTTGCATCTGAATACATAAAAACTACACATTATTACTTCTGTAAAATGAATTAGTAAAGCAAAACATGAATGGCTTTTTGGAAACTGAATGCATTGCTTCTAGCTGGCTTACAAAAATTCTTCTGGGAAGCGGTAATTTTTGCTGGGATGGCGAAATTGAAGAAATAGAACGAAGTATCAGACATTTAAGGATACATAAATGGACAAATTTTCTCAGAACTGATTAATTTTGGATTGAAGTTTATAATTATAGAAATTCAAATAATCATAATCCATTTCTAATACTGCCAATATTTTCTCTAAGACTATTAACATTACCATGTTCAAATGTTGAAGTAGAAATAACTTTTAGCACTTATAACTTTTTTAAAAGTAAGTTAAAAATACAATAATGATTTTATAAATCAAATTGTTTCATTCATATAAAATACGGTCTAAAAGGAAAAGGCTTATGTTGTTCAGTAACTCGTTTCTGTAATTCTCGCATCGTAAAATTTCTCACATGAAGTGTGAAACACAAAATTCCATCGTTTCTCGATTTGTGAAAAAAAGTGTTTCTGTATTTGAATGTGAAAACAGACAACACTGAATCTGTTTTTACTGGAATATTTCCAGTAATCGAGTGTCAAATGAAAACAAAAGTCACAAAATTTTATTTCAATAACAAAAAAATAATAATTTTCAAGAAAAATAAAATTGAATAATGAACATGAATATAAAGTGAATGTAAAATGCTTGAAATAAGTTTTTTCTAGCAACTGTCTCTATTATAGAAAATTCAAAAAAAAAAAAAAAATCTAAATAAATATAATCATATCGAATCGTTAATAATAATTTTAGTTCAACAATTCGTTGCATATCTTTTCAACTAGTTTATTTTTCATATTTTCACACACAAATTCAAAAATTCACATGTTTTTGTACAATTTAAAATCCGAGAATTGCGAGAAACTATTCACAAAATATTGTTACAGAAACACTTTTTCTCATATCGTTCCAATAATTGCTGGAAATTTGTTTAAATGACAGATAGTTCTCGCAAAGTAACGATACAGAAACACTTATGTGAGAAAAGCCATTATGTGTTTCAATTTACACTGTTTCCACGATTCCCTTGTTTCATGCGGGAAATTTTACGACAGAAACGAGCTACAGAATGTAACGTACTGAACTATGTTCATATAAAAATTAATTCAGATGAAACACCTAAAATCTAATTGTTTTTTTTTAATACACCATAATTGCAGTGTCTTGCGAAATGAACTTCAATTATTTTCCTACTCATGTTCTACTTATACGCAAAATCGAAATATGGCTCGATATAATTGAAATTATTACAAAAACCTATGAAATGTAGTAAATTTAAAATTGTAGTTAACTTAAATTTTTAATTTCTACTCATTCAATACATATATATATAATTAGCCATGTGGGCTTTCTCTGTATTGAAAATAAATAGATAAATATAAAAATATAAATAAAAAATATGTATATTGCATTTAGTGCTTTTTTATGAACACACAGTGATTTTTGCTCTGAAAAAGTTGGCATCACTGTTCGCGTGGCATTTTTTTTATGTATATTCACACATTCATACGTATCATACGCACGTGTATACATGCATACATACTTACATAAATTCGATTCAAGCAAAATCTTGTTTTTGAAGGCATCTCTATATTTTCTTCTTATTTTCCCTTTTTATATTATTCATAACTTAATAAAATTTATTTATATTAAACTCACATCTATGTTTTTTTGGCTTGTTTTCATTTGTTTACAAACACACACATACACATATACTTATTTTGTTTTGACAGCTAGTTCAGATAAAGTGGCGATTACTGCGATAAAAGTTAGAGAAGATACCAATTTTACGTGCTTCGCAAGTAGATTCGTATTGAATCTACTTGATTCGCTCTCATAATTTTGTATGGCGAAGCAAGTTGATTCGGTCATGATTGGGGTGTGAAGCATGAATAGAGCACGAAGCAGGTGTCGTCTAAACATAGCATAACCAAGTCATCAAATTTGCACTGAGTTTGACAGAAGATCAAAAATTCAAAATTTTTTGAAAACCAAACCAAGCTGAAAAACACGAATTTTGCATTAACACAACATTCTCAAATACCAAGTACGACAGTTTGGTATTTGAGCCGCTTAAGACGTCTTATGCTATTTACACGGTTTCCATCATTATACATTTGTATAAAAATAACAAAATACAATGAAATACATTAATTGACAGAGGTTTTTACTGTTATAAATGGAAAGGAGTATATCAAAACTATAAAATTAAAAATGCTAAAAAAGTAATACAAAAATGCTGAAAAAAATGCTAAATGCAAAATAAAAAATTCACTGCTAAATCAAACTACATAATGCTAAATTTAGCAGTGAAAATGCTAAAAGGGGGACACTGCTCCCTTGGGGAACTCCAGACGTTTGACAATAGGGCGTGGATTGAAAATCTTCAATATATACTTAGCAAACTCTATTAGATAAGTATTATTTAAGCCATAACAAAAAATTGGAATGGAATCCCATTAAACTTAATTTTGACAACAGAATGGAATGAGATATTTTATCAAACGCCTTGGAAAAGTCTGTGTAAATAATTTCTACCTGGCTACCATGCTCAAGAGAATCTAGACAATATTCACTGATAACCCAGTAAAAAAAAATGGAAGTCATTCTAAAGGAACTACATTTTCATTGCTTCCAAAAAATCGATATTTTAAATTTGCCGATAATTAGCAGAAAATCAAGTATAAGTTTATTTTAGTCATACAAAACCTTGTAATTCCTTCATAGTTTTAGAAATTACTCACCAGATATTTAAAAAAATCAATTTTTTTTAAGAAACTTATGAACTAATTTTGGTCTAAGATTTTTAAGTTATTTGCTTAAATTTACATGAAAATACTGTTTCGCGTTTAATTTCCTATAAAAAGAAACTAATTGTTAAAATAGGTAACTATTAACCATTTTTCCTAGATGAAAATATTATCAAAAGAACACAAAAAAGAACATTTTTCTTAAAATCGCTTCCAATTCGGTGACCAGGCATCGAAAAAGAGAACTTCTTGCAATGACAACCCTATGTAAAAATCATTAGATCGGATCGAAATTTGCACTACTTCCAGATCGCAAACTCTACATTTTCATGACTTTTTTGGAGTGTCTTTTTTTACTGGGAAGGGTCAAATTAGTAACAGTTGATCGGCCGGCATAAAAGCCGTGCTGATACGGGGAAATCCAAGGTTTAATTTGGAAAAATAGCTTTTTATGCACAATATGCTCAAAAATTTTAGAAACGCAAGATAGCTTAGAGATAGGCCTATAGCATTTTACATCATTTCTGATGCCATCTTTAAAAACTGGGGTGACTATGGCAGACTTCCACCTACTTATAAATTCCCCTTCTTTCAGAGATAAATTAAAAATAAACGTGAGAGCTAGTATTATGGAGGTACTCGATTTCTTTAGGAGATAAGTACAGAGACCATCACAATCAGATTTTAATGAATTCTTTACCTGAGTAATAGCGTCAGATACATCGATCTCAGACACAACTAGGCAGCCAAAATTTAGGTTGCTAACTCCTCCCGAAGTGGAAATATTATGATTGAACGGCTCAAAATTAGAACTAAAAAAGGATGCATATTTAATGCCTCTTCACAGGAATCAGAGATTTTGCCATCTAGGCAGACTGTATATGGAATGTCCGACGATTTTCTTTTAGATTTGACAAAAGTCCAAAACGCTTTTGGGTTAAGTATAATTTCTTGTTCTTTCGACAAGAGAAACTGCTTATAGAGAAATTTATTTAAAAAGTTAAACTCAAAAATTTTCCATTGTTAATTTAGGACGTTTCATTCTCAATTAAAAAATGTTCCATTATTAATTTACGACGTTCATTCTTAATTCAAAAACTCTCTACTATTAATTTAAGATTTTTCATTCTTAATTTAATAATTCTCCATTATTAATTCAAACGCTTAATTTTTAATATATGTAAAAATAATAAGTTTTAGAATAAACTTCAAGAATATTTCATTCTTAACACAAAAACATAATCTTTTAATTTGAGTATGTTCAACTTTATATCATTTATATCAAGGTTGTTGTCTTTTTCAAACAAAAAATATTCTTTTCTGATTTCAAAATATTTTTAATTTTTAAAACAAGAACGAACATTTTTAAAATAACAGAAAACAAACCAAGTTCTATTTCATAAAGGTTACGTTTTTAAAATTAATTGTTTCTTCTTGATTTTAAAACTTTTTTTTCGGGTGTACTTTCGAATGAACTTTAACATTTTACAATCAGTGACCATTAAAAATTACTTTTGGCCGCCATCTCGTAAAATGGTCCACAGTGCGCCGCCAATTTTTTAATCTTATTTTTTAGTTTTCTGTCAAATAGGGTAGTTTTTATTTATTTCTGCAAGGAGAAACTAAGCCTTATTTGTTCCAAAATGCGATTGCATTGAATATAAATGCCTTACCCATAGTTCCTGACTGTTTTCTTGACGAGCACTCAACAGCAAATGATGTCCAGTAATGCACAAACGCCCTTCGATTGTTGCATTTTGATGGTCGTGCAAAAGGACTCCATCTAATTTAGGCGTTTTTATTAACTCAACAAAATCCATTTTACTGTATTGCTATTTAATGAATTCCAAAAGCGACAAGTACGGTGGACAAAAATAAAATTATTATTTGTCTGTACATATGTATGCATATAACAGAAAAGTTCGGGTTTCTATAGATATCAAGATGAGAACGTATTTATAGATTGTCAGCACTCAGCACACGCAGAAAAAGTAAATTATTTCACCACAGACAAAGCAATCTACTCTTAATAATTGGCAAGGAAAAGTTAGTGCACTTTGAGATGGATGTGTGTATGTACATATATGGATATTATAAAACAAGATTTGCTCTTTTATTCATATTTTTAAGTGTCCAATGGACACTGTCCATCCTTGTTTGAACTTTTTACTAACGTATTCACAAACTCCAACCTGTTACAAGGGTGCATCTGATTTAATTTCTAGCGTATTGTACATTATTGCAAATTTGTGACGTTAATTTTAATCACTATTCTTAAAAAATTGATATATGTATATATTCACTGTTCGTTAAGATATTAATTTGTTGCACTTCAATTGATAGTCATGTTGGCTAATTTTATTTCATTAATTTTCAATTGCATCAGTAACAGAGAAGCAAGCCGAGCAATTTTTTTCGGTGGCGGCTGAAGGGGTTAAATTTATCGGCGGCGACGGCTTAGCCGCTCACGCCGTGCTTTCATCGGCTCACCAAAAGCGATTTTTTTAAAATTTTTCAGTTATTTATGTGTGGATTTATATGTTTTAATATTAAAATTTGGTAGATCAGAAATGGAACTTAACATAAAAAACAATATTTTATAAGCAATAAAGTTTTTATTTATGATTTAAAATATTTATTATTTGACTTATTGTCATTATTTTATTTTAATTTATTTGTTACTTGTTAAGCATGTCCATTATTATCTAAATCATTAGTAGACTTCAACCATACCCAGTGTTGTTAGACAATTTTTTCTAAAAATCGTCAAATTTTAAAAATAAAATCGTCAAAATCGTCACAATTTTCAAAACAAATCGTCGAAAAATCGTCATAAAAGAATTATCCGTTTTATTGAAAAACTAATATGTATATCATATTAGAAATAAAATACCATTTTATGTAACAAAAAAAATTCATCGGCTTATTGTCAAAGATAAGAACTATAGGGTGAAATTAAACCAAAAAATTTAGAATATGTAATAGTGTGTAACAATTTCCCAATAAAACTATGTAGTTTCAAAATAAAACTAGGTATACATTTTAGAATTGTTTTTTATAAAATTTTTCTTAATGTCAACACTGTAACACTCCGAAGATTTACACTTCAAATAATGTTTCAAAAACACAATGATTTCAAGGGTTTCTGTTTCCAGTAAATTTTAGATGTGGGCTTAAGTAAGGTTCATATTACTAAATATTCTTTCAACACTAGCTGATGAGTTTGGCAAAGTAAAAAAAAGTAAATAACAAACTCACATAAGTTATGGAAAAGAAGTTTATTGTTTGGTAAATTAATTGATTTAACCTTTTCCAAAATATACTTACTTATCTCTAAAGTTAAAAAATCTTAAGTTATCTTATTTCATTTTAAATGCCTTAATAATTTTTCTAGAGTACACTATGGAAGTCTTATTGCTAAGGTGATTAGTTTGTAGAAGAGTGAGACGAGGGGAAAGGAAACTGTCAATACGTTTTCCTTTCCCATTCGTAGTGTTAATAAAGCACACATGCACAAAACTATGCATAAAAAATATGAGCTCAAAAATAAGATTTGCATTGTGTGAACGCCGATAAAAGTTTAAAGAAGAAAAAGTGATAAGATTAACAATAAGACTCGACTAATGTGAACTGGTACTTAGACACAAGATTTGGAAAAACTTTTTAGTAAAGGAAGAATTTCAGAGTACATATTTAAAATAACTGATGCTGTAATTAAATTAAAATTTTTGATAATTGTGTTATCGAAATCAAATCTCTTTTCTGCAAGGACTTGTTGGCATATTTATGTTACTAAATACTTATTTCAACAAATCGTCAAAATATGAAGAATATTCAAAACAAAATCGTCAATCGTCATTTTGGGAAATTCGTTATAAAAAATCGTCAAAATGACGTAAAATCGTCAAATCTAACAACACAACACTGACCATACCAGAGAATGACAAAAGTATCGTTTTAAGTACTTTTTGAGTGTTGCCGTCAAACAACTACGAATGATTGCAGCTAAAAATAAAAAATACGCAAAACACAAACACACGCAATAATTTTAAACCGAATACGTATAACAATAAACATCCAACAACTATCCCAGCTAGCATTTGGGTGATAATTTTTGGCAGAAATATCTTATATGATTCTCTACAGATCGCTTTTGATGATTAAAAAGTGATTTATCACTTGGACGATTGAAAGAGGATTCACTTATGATTCATCTATATGATCAAATAATGATTTCTTGAAAATAGAGGAACATCATGCAAACCGCAAAAAGGTGATTTAAATGATTTAATATGAAAATTGCTCAAAAACAATCAGCAAATCGTATCATAACTGATTCTTTGGTATGATTCATCTGTAGGGTACCATTTTCTCACAACGGGAGTATCATTTATGATGGGAAAATGAGCTCATAAATGGTTATTTTTCCCGTCAAGCTGATTCGGAAACGATTGGATTATGATACAAAATGCTACCTGGGATGGGCCATAACCATAGTCAACAAAAAAGTATACTGTTTTAGTTTTAGAATGCACTTTTTTTAAAAATGAAGTTTTAAAAGCAGGTGTCTAATCGTCACTTTCGATAACGAGCTGATTCGAATACGTTTCTTCAATGATTAAACAGAATAAGTCCGCAACTTCAGGAAAAATCGCTGTCAATATAACAAAGCCCATAATAAAAACTACGGCAGTAACTACAAATGCTTTCTAATTTTTGTTTCATTTTCTTTTGTGTTTATATTTCTTTCTAGTTTTGTTCACAAAATGTATTAAATTTATTGGAAGTATGGTAGCATTGTTGAGAGAATATTAATTTATATGTGAGAATATAAGAAAAAACGCTGTCATATTAAAATAGATTCTATCTCTCGACTGCTTTCTGGACAGTGATGCCAACAATTCAGAGGCAAAACGAGCCAACGGAGTAGTCAAAAAGAGCTAAAAAGAGCTAAATCTAAAAATTTTAGATTTTTCCGTTTTAAATCTATGAATGTATGTATTTATTATTCAATTTGTACTTCAAGATTTTTTAACATTAATAAATATAATAGTAAGAAAAAATAAAAGATCCATTGCTGAAAACGGTGTATGTACTGAAGCATATAATGCAAGATTCGCTTGCGCAATTTGCGTTTGTGTGGGAACTTCTGGTGAAAATGATATACTTATATGGCTAGGATAGCACAATATCGTTAAATGGAGCCATACATTTTTTATGCTTTCGAACGGCGTACTAAATCAAAATATTTCGATATTATAGTTGAATTGCAACATTTGCGTAAAGCTTCAGAAGGATTGTTGCCGCAGAATGAAAGCTTTAAATCCTTTAAGCCTCTGTATTTTAATTTTACTCATTTATGTATTACATGAACTTAAATCTGTAACACACTTGTTATACATATGTACATATGTAATTGAATTTTACTCATTTCTTTACTTCTCCTTAATACTATATAAAAGAAAAACGGTTAACATGTACATAAGTCAAGCAGGTAGAATTCTTTTCTCAAAATCAAAAATAAAATTTGTCGTGGCTCTTACAGTTACATGAAAAAGAGCTTGTTGTAAAAACCTAGACACGAAGAACACAAATAATTTTAAAGCGCCTTTTGCTTCTTAATATTAATAAAAATTATAACTTTGTAATTTGAATTTACGCAAAGTGTTTTATTTCAAAGAAGTAAAGTGCTATTAAAATTTATAACTTCCCGTCAGTGACATTTCTTTAAAATTATTTTAATAAATCACCGAATAAAGCGATAATATGAAAAATTCTAATACTAAGAATAGCAGCAGTTGCAAAAAGTGTTCTGAAAAGGATACCGGCGATATGGTACAATGCGACGTTTGTGACCACTGGTATCATTATGGATGCGTTGGCGTCGACGAAAACGTTGCGAACGTAAGTTGGTGTTGTGAAAACTGTAGTGGCGCATCATCTATAACACACACAAGACTTGTAACAGATACGTCCACACCGACCACCTACAATGACAACGCGCGCCGGTGCTCTACCGACATACAAGGTATAAATCAAATTTATTCAACAATGTCATCAGGAAATGCAGATTTGATGCAGCCAACACATGCGTTAACACCGGGTAAAAGTACATACTCAATCCCTGTGGCAGCAACAATGGGCCCACCAAATGCTTCCCAAACAATGGCACCGATATCTACGATTTATACGGCACCCATAATGTCGTACTTACCACCTATGTCGTGGCAAAACACTTATCCTCCAATAATGCTTACACATGCACAACCTAATTTGTCACCGCACTATTCTCAGGTAGGAAGCTCCCTTTCACAAATGCAAGCTCAAACAACATGTACGACAACAACTAGCAACCTTGAAACTATTACAAGACAGCGAAACTTAGAGTTAAAAAAACTTGAAGAAGAAATGCAGCTAAAGCGGCAGTACTTGGACGCAAAATATAAAATATTGGCAGAAGAAAACGAATCTTCTGTACTAAACAGAAACATTACATTAAACGCAGAGCCGATGATAACAACAGCAGTAAATATAGGGCCAACACCAACACAACTAACTGCAAGACAGTCTTTTCCTAAACAGTTGCCAACCTTTAACGGCGATCCGGATGAATGGCCACTTTTCATTAGCAGCTTTGAAAATAGCACGCACTTGGCTGGCTACACGGACGCTGAAAATCTAAGCAGGCTACAATCATCACTCAAAGGTAAGGCTCGTGAAATGGTTAAAAATAAATTGCTATTGCCGCAAATGGTTCCTGAAGTTATCCAAACACTACGAATGTGCTTCGGCAGGCCTGAATATATTCTAGATCGAGCCCTTTCCAAGGCCAGAAGTTTCCCACCCATTAAAGACAAATTGGACACGCTCATTGAATATGCTATTTGCGTACGAAATATTTGCGCTACTATGGAAGGGTGTCATATGTACTCCCATCTGAATAATCCCTTATTGGTAAAAGAATTAGTGGATAAACTCCCTAATAACCATAAACTGAGTTGGGCTATGTGTCACAAAGATGATCGCGCTCCAGTTGTTAAATGTTTCAGCGATTGGTTATATCACATGGCAGAGGCGGCGAGCAGTGTAACACCATTATTCGTCAAATCTGGCGCCGCTGTTAATACACATACACGTGAGTTCAGTGCCAGTAACGATAATAATAACGCAGTAAGTACGACGTGCATTGTATGTAACGACGGTAGTCACAAAATAGTCCAATGCGATGTTTTCAAGAACATGTCTCTAAATCGTAAATGGGAATGTATAAAGGCAAACAATATATGTCGACAGTGTTTAGGTAGACATAAACGTAAATGTAGCTTCAATAAGGAATGCGGTATAGATGGATGTAAGTATAAACATAACCCTTTGCTCCATAAGAAAGTAAAATCCGAACAAACTATGTCGAATTCTTCACAAAAAATGCAACAAAATTCTACTGTAAGCGCACACAGCAATAATTACGATGAATTTCAGCCATTGTTTAGAATAGTGCCAGTGAATATACACGCCTCAAATAAAATTAAAAAAGTCTTTGCATTTTTAGACGAAGGGTCCGCGGTAACTCTGATCGAAAAGGATATTTTTGATGAAATGGGTCTTGAAGGCGAGAACGATCCATTATGCCTGAGATGGACGGGTGACACAACACGCATGGAGAGTGATTCTGTAAAGGGGGACATCGTTATATCGAATGTGACCAACAACAAGCAGTTTCATTTGAAATCAGTTCATACAGTAGGTAATCTTGGACTTCACGCACAGACAATCGATACAGATGGCATATTAAAAAGATACCCACACTTGGCCAACTTGCCAATAGAGTCGTACCATAATGCTACACCAGCAATATTGATTGGGGCTGATAATTGGAACTTGGCGGTTCCACTAAAAATAAAAGAAGGACTACCAAACCAACCCATCGCTTCTAAGACACGTCTAGGCTGGACGCTACAAGGGTGCAATAGTAAGTCTGCCAAAGAATTCCAAATGAATATTCATATGTGTGACTGTCAACAAAGGTACAGTGAGCTCCACGATATGGTTAAAAATTTTTTTTGCTTAGAATCAAGCCAACCAATGCAGTTACTTTCTCACGATGATATTAAGGCCATGGAAATATTAGAAAATACGTGTAAAAAAGTGAACGGCCGCTATGAAGTGGGCTTATTATGGCACGACCAAAACGTACGTTTGCCAGATAACTATTATCTTGCATTAAAACGCTTAAAGTGCTTGCAAAACAAATTTAACAAAAATCCATACTTGAAGACCACTATACAAACGCAAATCGATAATCTTATTCAAAAAGGGTATGCTGAAAAACTTACTCCAAATGAATTAAAAGTGCATCATGACAAAACCTGGTATCTACCAGTATTCGTTGTCTCAAATCCGAACAAACCGGATAAAGTCCGACTTGTTTGGGACGCTGCGGCGAAATCTAACGGCGTGTCATTAAATGACTTTATGATGGCAGGCCCTGATTTTTTAAAACCTTTAGTGGAAATTCTATTAAAATTTCGAATTGGGAAAATTGCCATTTGTGCCGATATAACCGAGATGTTTCACAGGGTAAACGTGAGAGAAAACGATATGCACGCACAGAGATTCCTGTGGTACGACGAAAAAGGTGAGCCGAGTATTTTTGTCATGCGTGCATTAACCTTTGGTATTACCTGCGCTCCCTGCATAGCTCACTATGTTCGCAATAAAAACGCAGACGAGTTTAAAGATAAACATCCCAGAGCAGTCGAAGCGATACAAGAAAATCATTACGTAGATGATTTCATTGACAGTGCTCCAGACGAAAAACAAGCAACAGAGTTGGCAAGGTGCGTAAGAGAAATTCATGAAGCTGGTGGTTTTAAAATGCACCACTGGGCATCCAACTCGAAAAAAGTTCTACAAGAGTTACATAGCGACACCTTTCCTGAGCAAGAAATAAAAGACTGGGGTTCAACGACTAAAGTATTAGGTTTGTATTGGGACCCGAATAATGACCAGTTTAGATATATTTCCAGATTTGTTAGACTACGGCGTGATATATTAAATGAGTCCCTAACACTGACCAAGCGTGAAACACTACAAGTTTTGATGTCCATTTATGATCCCCTTGGATTCGCTTCTTGCTACACCATAGCCTTAAAAATACTGTTACAAGAAGTATGGAGATCTGGCATAGGGTGGGACGAAAGGCTGACCAGTCCATTAGAAAAAAGTTGGTGCATGTGGAAATCCACTATTCCAAAAATAACGTCCATTAGAATTCCTCGATGCTACTCCCCAACAATGCCAACAGCAGACGAAGTGCAACTTCACACATTCGTGGACGCCAGTGAAAGAGCTTACGCTGCCATATGCTATCTACGAATCAAAAAAGATAACGTTATAACTGTCTCTTTAGTTGCCGCTAAAAACAAGGTGGCGCCATTGAAACCGCTCTCGATTCCAAGGCTCGAATTGCAGGCTGCTTTACTTGGCGCGAGACTAGCAAAGAACATCCTAAATATACGTCACATAAAAACAGACTCTCAAATTTGGTGGAGCGACTCGAAAACTATCTTGAGTTGGCTACAAGCAGATCCAAGGAGGTTTCATCAATTCGTCATGCATCGAGTAGGAGAGATTATCGAGAGTACAAACGTTAATCAGTGGAGATGGGTACCGTCCAAACAAAATCCAGCTGACCTCGCTACTAAATCAGAGATAAAACTAAACACAAAATTATGGTTTGAAGGCCCCGAATTTTTGCGCTATGATGCAACTGAGTGGCCACATTGTGATGACCTTGGAAAGCTCGATGGAACAGAAATGAAACACTGCTCATTAGTAATTGAAAACGTACGTAGTATGAAAATTAATGCTGAATATTTTTCCGACTGGAGGCGCTTGTACCGTGCTGTGGCTACATTTTTCTTGTACTGTTACCGTTTGAGAGAATTGGCGAAAAAGAAATTTATAAAGGAATTTGTTGCAGTTGATTGCGATTTAATAAAAATTGCTCAAATGTTCTTGATGCGAGTTGCACAGAATACTGAATATACTCTCGAAATATATCGCTTGGCGCATGGCAACTCAATTCAAAAGGGGAGCAAACTTACCCCTCTCAACGTTTATCTGGACGAATATGGTGTCATTAGGTCCCGAGGCAGAACAGAATATCTTAATAGTCATGAAGACGTAATCGTTCTACCTAATGACCATCACGTAACATTCCTATTAGTACGTCACTTCCATGAAAAATTTCGGCATCAATATCATGAAACTGCACTAAATGAAATAAAAGGTCAATATCACATAACAAAGCTACGCGTTCTATTCCGTAAAGTGCGTCGTATGTGCCAATGGTGTAAAATCAATTATGCTATGCCACAGATACCGCAAATGGCAGCTCTGCCAATGTCAAGACTTTCCGCATTTGAACGACCATTTACCTTTGTCGGCATGGACTATTTTGGACCAATAAATGTTGCTGTTGGCAGAAGACGAGAGAAGAGGTGGGGCGTAATATTTACTTGTCTAACAGTCCGCGCTATTCATATTGAAATCGCGCATAGCCTTGACACAAGTTCATGTATCATGGCAATAAGAAACTTTATTTCAAGACGTGGAACACCTAAAGAAATATATTCCGATAATGGAACAAATTTTAAGGCGGCTGAAAAAATACTGTGCTCCCAAACCAAAAATGTCAACTTGGTATCAATTAAAACTAAATTTGAACAAATTAAGTGGAAATTTAACCCGCCAGCGGCACCACATATGGGCGGTGCTTGGGAAAGGTTAGTGAAGTCAGTTAAGACCGTTCTTTATAATATATGCCCGACGATGAAGTTTAGCGATGAAAGCCTAAAAAACGCATTATGTGAAGCTGAATTTACCATTAATTGCCGCCCACTGACTTTTGTCTCTATTGAGTGCGATGACGATGAAGCCATTACTCCCAACCACTTATTAATCGGCTCGTCAGATGGATACAAACCGATTGCAAATACAAATGTTGATCTCCGACAACGATGGTACAAGTCACAGGAGTTTGCCGATCAGTTTTGGCGTAGATGGCTTAAAGAATATGTACCCATAATATCGCGACGTAGCAAATGGTTTACAAAACAACCACCCATAAAAGTTGGTGACGTAGTCATCATTGTGGACTCAGACCTTCCAAGAAATTGCTGGCCTAAAGGTCTGGTGGTGGACGTCGTAGTAGCGAAGGATGGCCAAGTTAGGAGGGCTACAGTGAAAACAAACAAAGGCATTTTCCAACGACCAGTAGCAAAATTAGCTGTGCTAAATGTAAGCGGCACCTTTGAAGGTAAACTCAACCAATCGATCTCGTTTACGGCGGAGGGAAATGTTGCCGCAGAATGAAAGCTTTAAATCCTTTAAGCCTCTGTATTTTAATTTTACTCATTTATGTATTACATGAACTTAAATCTGTAACACACTTGTTATACATATGTACATATGTAATTGAATTTTACTCATTTCTTTACTTCTCCTTAATACTATATAAAAGAAAAACGGTTAACATGTACATAAGTCAAGCAGGTAGAATTCTTTTCTCAAAATCAAAAATAAAATTTGTCGTGGCTCTTACAGTTACATGAAAAAGAGCTTGTTGTAAAAACCTAGACACGAAGAACACAAATAATTTTAAAGCGCCTTTTGCTTCTTAATATTAATAAAAATTATAACTTTGTAATTTGAATTTACGCAAAGTGTTTTATTTCAAAGAAGTAAAGTGCTATTAAAATTTATAACTTCCCGTCAGTGACAAGGATCTTTTATAAATTTAATCCAATTGTTAAACGAGGAATTTGATTTCTAAGCTTTCCTATATTTTTGGGAGTAAGAATCCATTACAATAATTTGTCAAAATTTTTTTAATTATTTAGAAATGAACACACTCAATATATCTTACAAAGTTGCAAAAAAGTATCTGCATTTGCAAAAAACATATTTACGAAAAATGTAAATGCCTCAAACACGAAACAATAGGGTAAAAACGAGAAAACTTACTACAAGATGCGAAAAGTGCTAAACGTGCTGTTTTTACAATTGAAAAGAGTTGTGTTAGCTCTTTTTTTAAAAAAAGAGCTAAAGGGAAAAATTTCGAGTTAGAAGCAATCTAAAAGAGCTAAATCTAGCTCCAAATTAGCTAAGTTGGCATCGCTGTTTCTGGATGTACTTTTTTGTGTCAATTTGTATGGAAAATGTGTTTACACCGCAATTCTGTTTGATCATTCAGTTTGAAATTACTACATTCACCCAGGGCTGCCAGAAGATTTTGTAAAATCATCGGAATTTTCTGCACATTAATTTCGGAAATCGGCAAGAAAATCTTTGACATAAAACCCCATATATATATATTTTATCAAATATATATATTTTATCAAATACATATATTTTATCAAATTCAAAATTTAATTTTGTCTGTGAAATCTATCAAATTAATCTGACTATTTTTGATATTTTTTTATAAAAGGTCTGTTCATTTACTTTCCCAACAGAAAAATCGCAAAAAGGCGATTGGATGATTTAATACTACCAGAAAATTGCTCAAAAAGTAATCAGCAAATCGTATCATAAATGATTCTTTGGTATGATTCATCTGTAGGGTACCATTTTCTCACAACGAAAGTATCATTTATGATCGAAAAATGAGCTCACATGCGGTTATTTTCCCGTCAAGCTGATTCGGAAATGATTCGATTGTGATACAAAATGATAGCTGGGTAGTTTTGTATATTCCCTGCAGATAATGCGAATAGTGCATACATGTATGTAAAAACTCCAAAGAGGAGTAGGAATGCTCCAAAACTACTCCAAATATATGAAAAAATGAGGTTGATGTTCTAGGGTTGGACTAAATGGTCCAACTTTGTTTTACATCGGACTAACCCCAAAACTGCTCCATATAGAATAGTTATAGACTACGATCATAATCGTTTAAATACGAATACTTATCGTGCAGCATTGAATGCTTTTGTGAAAACGATATGACCCATGACTGCATTACATGGGAACATGATGCAACTAGTCTGTTTCATCTTATTTATAACATAAGCTGGACATACAATACCAATTATTTTAATTTTCAGCTTGGTTTTAAGTAAATACCATTTTTCAAAAGTAAAATGTCTTAAAAAAGTTGGAATTTCCCGGACGCAATTTTTTCCAAGAACAAAGATCCCAAACAAACAGTACAGTGTCCGGGAAAAAAAAAGTAAATAACAGCCCTAATTACTCTCAAATGATTTTTGAAAGTCTGTGCATAAGATAAATGGTTTGTCACTATTCAAAATGAATGGTTGAAGTCTACTGATGATTTGATGTTTGAAAGAAAATGAAAAAACCCCTTTAAGAGAGAATTAAAAAACCCGGCGAAGCCGAGAAAATCGGCTTGCCCATAAGCCGCCGATACGCCAATGGATTCGGCGGCGGCTTGACTTAAGAAAAATAATCGGCGGCGCGGCTTGCCGCCAGCCGCGCCGACACGACTTGCATCTCTGATCAGTAACACAGAATCACAAAGTGTATTCTGTGACAGAATGTGAGAATGTTTTGTGTAAGTAAATGATCAAACAGAATTGCGGCATAAACACATTTTCCATACAAATTGACACAAAAAATTAGCACCAGAACAGAGAAACAAGTCGATCAGCTGCAAGTCGGCTAAAAGTCGACTTTGAGCCGCCGCCGAAAATGTTTTTGCAACCAAGCCGCCGCCGAAGCGACCGGCTTGCTCCGGCTCACAAATGTTAGCCGATAAAATTTTAATCGAAATATGATATAATAAAAATGAATATTAAATAGTATATTCAAATGCCAAATTAATTGAAAAAATACCAAGAACGTCGTGACTGCACTTCATAAAACTGCGATAAATCTGCACACTTGGGAGCTCTGGCTATGTAGACATTCACACACTGTTTACATACATAGATTAAGTACGGACAACTTACAAATTTTCGTTCGCACATGAATGTGTCTAATGTGAACCGCTGATGTTCATGTTTTGTTCTTATTCGAACATGTTGATGAACGGGAAAGAGGAATGGAAAAAAGTACTTTTAAGCTGCAAAACATAAACTTCACAGTGTGGACACGAATGCAGTTTCAAAAGAGAAATCAAAAATGTGTCGCAGCAAATGTTTCACTGTATGGACGAGGACTTATTCTGCCGGATCTATGTTCACGTCCGAACTATTGTCCTACGTACTAAATCGTGACGTATTCGACTATGCTTTTTGATATTTGCAAAAAATTTAAAAAAGTTGTTCCCTAATGTACATATAAACACAAATATTTTGTTTTTATTTTCGTCTTTTAAATTCTTTTATTGTTACCCTATGCGGCAAATAATTGGAAAAAGGTTGTGAAAAAATAAAAATTTACACAAAATCGAATGAAGACGTTTGTTTTGCAAAATATTTTTGATAGAACATTTAATATGAACGAGCAATAAAAAATAATGTAAAAATAAAAATATATAAATACTTATTCTCTCAAGAATGCTACCATACTTTCGATAAATTTCATACATTTTGTGAACAAAACTACAAAGAAAAATAAGCACAAAAGAAAATAAAACTAAAATTATAGAGCATTTGAAGTTACTGCCGTAGATTTTATTATGGGCTTTGTTAATTTGACAACGATTTTTCTTGATCATTAATGTATAATGGTCAGAGGTCCAAGTCGTGCGGCTCACAGCCGGCGGCGCAAAGCCGCCGACATTATTTTTGTGCTCGTGCCGCCGTTGAATTAGACGGCTCACATCGGCTAATAATTGCAGCCGATTAAGCCTGGTACTCTGTTCAAAATTTCACGCGAAATGTTGACATATTCCATACAAAAAAAGTTTACGTGAAATTTTCATGAAATAATGTTGCAAAACTTGTACTCTGTTCAACTCGTGAAAAATGTATGAAATGTATCTGGCAACATTTCCTTGCTATCTGTGAAATAATGAGACTGGCATTTATTTCATGCGAAATATTGACAGCTGATGTTTTTGTTAACAAAAGTTGATCAGTGTTGCCTACTTCAAACCAATAAACACGAACATTTTTTCCGAAAAAGTAAAATGGGCATCACTTGTTACGTGTCAAATTTTTCACGCGAAATAATCAATGTTGCTGAAAATATTTCACAACTTCGAACAGAGTACCAGGCTTTAACAAGTGAAAGTCGACTAATATTTCCAGCCGACTAATCATGATACAATTATACAGGTAACCGCGAAGCGCCAGCTGTTTTGCTTGTTTCGTGGTGCACTCTGCCAAATGTTGTTTATGTTTTACAAACACACACACACGCTGTGTATCTTTCACTGCTCTATGACAGTTGGCACCAGAAACTAGCAACAAAAAGTCCTGTTGTTTTATTTGCTGTAAATTTGTTGTCGATTTGCGGTTACCTGTATAATTGTATCATGCGACTAATATTTTCCAGCCGACTAATATTTACAGAATGCAAATAATTTTTTACTAGTTAGTTTCTAGTTTTCAGGAGTAGATTATTTTTATAATATTCAAATTTGTTTACATACGTAAATTGTCGCTTACGATAAAATTTTACAGCCCGTATCTTAAAAGTTATACAATTTTTGCCATTTTGATAGTTCTAAACTATGGATAGGCCCATAAAATTTTAATTTAAATAAAAAAGTATATTTTTGATTACATGTCACTTACGATAAGTATCGCAAATGAGGCACAATACCAGTGTGACCAGATTTTAAAATAATATTAAGCTAAATCACGTTTGAAAAAAAGCTAAAATAAGCTAAAAAGTTACATTTTAGGCTAGAAAATAAAGCTAAACTTTTTTCCACTTCTTTGATCACTTTTCAATAGTTTCTTATTGCTAAACTAACGTTAAATATTACACAAACATATTTTTTTATTATACATATAGAATATTTGCTTAATGAAATTATTTATTAATTATTATATTTTAGATTTAATAAAGAACAAACAAAAACTTCCCCAAAATAATCTTAAAAGTTTTTAAAAATGTAAAAACATTTATACCAGAATACGAAAGCTTTTTAAGTGAATTAATGCTATTTAAGGTAAAGCATGGATCACACTATCTGCGCAATGTACCGAGTTTCGTCAGATCAGTGAAATAAAGTCATAAGTAAAGATTTTGCTCTAATTTATCGACTACTTGAAATACAAGGACATAATTGCGCACACATTGCATTGGTAATAAGCCCATATAGACTTATTCCAGAATTAATTGAGTAATAATGCCATTTTGGCTTATTACCTATGACTTTATTGAGGTGGCCCGACGAAAATCGGTACATAGTGGTATCCAGGCTTAAGGCTATTTCAGGTTTTTTTAAGTTAATTGATGCCGCTGAATGAACGTTCAACTCAAGTGAAATAATTTTATACCCAAAAAACTCAAAAAGTGTTTTGGCCACTAATATGAATTTAACTTTTTCCATTGGAATTCTAACCATTCTGCCATTATATACTATTTTTCTTCTTTCCATTTCTGTCGTATAATTTATTGTATTTTTTGTAAACTATTTTACAATGCTAAAAAATTATAATTTTTATAAGTTGTTTATGTTTTTAATATATTTTTAGAGAACACGCAATTTAGACTAAAAAAAGGCTAAAAAAGCTAAATGAGTTTTTAAAAAAAGCTAAAAAATAAGCTAAGAGCTAAATGAAAATTTTAAGGCTAAATCTGAAACAAATAAGCTAAATTTAGCTCAAAATAAGCTAATATGGTCACGCTGCACAATACAATTATGAAACTGAATTAAACGTTTAAATGTAATAGGTAGTATTATATGATTTCATAATGATTATACAGTAAACCTAGGCTAATTGCCTCATCAAAAATGTCATGACTTTTGGTGTGATTATACGTGCAAGGTGTTAAAGCGAAGAGGTTTAATTATCTCATATAGGCAATTATGAGAATACGCTTAAATACCTTTAGAAATGCATTTATCCGAACTCACTGGTATTTAGTACATTATTACTTGGAACAAATATTTTATTAAATAACAAAATCAGTTCATATTACAAAAAATAAATACATAAGGTACATATATTCGATTACAGAATTACATAAATATGTACTTAGGAAGTTTTGGGTAAATAAACGAAGATATTTTAGGGGAAATTTCATTTTAGGGTAAAATATTTCTGGGTAATTAAGCGAAAGTTAATTAAGCGTGGAATTTTGTTTGAAAATGGGTGTAAAAAAACGGGTACTCAATATTTGGGTTGAATAAGGGATGAAAGTTGGAGTGGTTACAATACCTACATGTGCAAAGAAAGGATCACACAAGAGTTTAATCTTGCGTTGGAGCCTTTTAATAGTTTTGCTTGAAAACGTCCCAAAAACAGTAATTTGATTAAGAGGACTTAAGCTATTATTACTCATATATTAACGGCCCTATGTATAAGCAAACATTGGCATAAAGTTAGCATAAGTGGCAAAATTGAACATGATCTTAAAAAGTTTCGCCATGAAACTTCACATTAAAAATCATGCTAGGGCGTAGAGATGGGTTAAAATGAGGTGATGCGACCATTTTTAATGTCAAATTGTATGGAGGAACTCGTTAGCACCTAATTCAATTTCATCACTTTTGCTAACTTCATGCCAATTTTGGCTTATACATAGGGCCGTATATGCATAAAAAATTTTGGTTACTTTTTTTCTCTTTTGGTTACTTTTTTTCATATTTTGGTTACAAAAATATTTTGGTTGTGGCAACGCCGATCATACGCACGTATTCATACCCATACATAAGCATACATACTTATATTCAGCTCATTCAACATCTTGTTTTTGAATGCATCCCTATATTTTCTTCTTATTTTGCCTTTTTATATTATTCATAACTTAATTATCACATCTATGTTTTTTTGGTTTGTTTTTATTTGTTTACAAACACACACATATCCCTATTTTGTTTTGATAGCTAGTTCAGATAAAGTGGCTATTAACTGCGATAAAAGTTAGAGAAGATACCAATTTTACGTGATTCGCAAGTAGATTCATATTGAATCTACTTGATTCGCTCTCATAATTTTGTATGGCGGAGCAGGTTCATTCAGTCATGATTGGGGTGTGAAGCATGAATAGAGAGCTAAGCACGTACCGTGTAAACATACTATAACCATACTAAATCGCATGTCCCAACTGAAGGTGTGTTAAAGCAATGATAAGCAAACACATACATATGTAATGTAAAAGAGAGCAAATTGATGCTTGTACGAATGTACGTGTAAAAAAGAGCATAACAAAGTGCCCACGGGCGGCCTTTTGGTGATCAATGGTTTAAAGTGATAATGCGTTATACAAATTTAAATGCGTTTTTCTCAAAACTTTATTTTCACACACTAGGTCCCTTTTCTCGGAGAAGTTCACATATGTATATGTATGTATGTATCTATGTAAATACATACATATATATGTATAATATGTACTTAATTTACATTAAACTTTTTTTCATGAAATTTCTTAAAATTTGTTCCACGAAACTTTCCATTTGCTAACTCACATTTTCACGAAATTAAGCTACACCTCTTCACTTTTTACTTTTTATTGTTATTATGTTTTTACCTTCTCGTGTAACGACCGTATTCATAAAAAATATTTAAGGTTTATTAAGGGCTTATTTGACATATTTCTACAAATAATTTTTATGAATATGGCAGTAAAGTTATAGTTGTTTGAGTTAAAGCCTCTGTACTTGTTAACAGCGACATGTACAATCATAACTGAAACAAGTAAGAGTGCTATATTCGGCTGTGCCGAATCTTATATACCCTTTACCAACGTACGTACATATATATATATATATATAGTATACAGATACATACATACACATTTGTTTTCTGATATTTTTTTTCTTTAAAGCAATTAATAGTAAGTGACCTTTCAGTATTTTTCGATTAAAGAATTTGATTCAATTATTTTATTTTCGATATTAGCAATAGTTGAATATTTTACTCTACACTCTGTGGTTAAGATATATTTTACATTCACTCTTGTCAACATCGATATTATAGAAATTACAAACGGAATGACAAACGTATATATACCCTTTTACCATTTTTTTTGGTAAAGGGTATAATAAGAAAAAACTTAGTTTCATTAAATTCCTTTAATATTAAAAAATTCAGTAAAGTGCGACTTTGACTCGCGCACGAAGGGTTCCGTACATTCGGTTCTCAGCATTTTTTAATGTGGCTTGTTTGAAGTTTTTTCAGTTTAAACGATTTTTTCAGTTTTGTCGCTTTTTTCTCATTTTGGCGATTCTTTTTCCATTTTGGCGATTTATTTCCTATTTTGGGAGTTTTTTCATTTTGGCGATTTTTTCCTGTTTTTGGGGTTTTTTTCATTTTGGCGATTTTTTTCTGTTTTTTGGGGCTTTTTTCGTTTTGGCAATTTTTTTTCATTTCAGCGATTTTTTTTCATTTGGGCGATTTTTTCTGTTTTTGGGGGTTTATTTTCATTTTGGAGATTTTTTTCATTTTGTCGATTTTTTTTTTCATTTTTGCGATTTTTTCATATTTTGGGGTTTTTTTCATTTTGGCAATTTTTTTTAATTTTGGCGTTTTTTTTCATTTTGGCGATTTTTTTTCTGTTTTTGGCGATTTTTTTCATTTTGGCGTTTTTTTTCATTTTTGCGATTTTTTTCATTTCGGCAATTTTTTTTTCATTTTGGCGATTTTTTTCATTTTGGCGATTTTTTTCATTTTGGCGATTTTTTCCTGTTTTGGGGTTTTTTTCATTTTGCCGATTTTTCCCTGTTTTTGGGTTATTTTTTCATTTTGGCGATTTTTTTCTGTTTTTTGGGGTTGTTTTCTTTTTGGCGATTTTTTTTCATTTTGGCGATTTTTTTTTATTTTGGTGATTTTCTTTCATCTTAGCGATTTTTTTTCATTTAAGCAATTTTTCCGGTTATTCGCGATTTATTTTAGTCTTAGAAATTTTTTTTGTAATTTGGTGCTTTTTTTCATTTTGGCGATTTTTTTTGTTTTTGGCGATTTTTTTCGGTTTGGCGATTTTATAATTTTTTGATTTTTTAGTTTTACCGTTTTTGAAAATTTCAAGAGTTTTGCTCATGATACAATTATAACAGGTACATGCACAAGCCCAGCCTGTTACTGTATACATTGCAGATAAATGTCAAACTTTGTTTACAAGCTGCAAAAATGTTAGTGTATGTGTGTGAATAAAATGTTTATAGTGTTGCCAATGAATTTACACAAGGCTGTGTCTGCAATTAAACATTGAAGAAAATTACACTACACATCTTTTGTGTAGGTTAAAATTAAAAGAAAAATAAATACAAATAGAACCCAAAGTAGAATTTCACAGACATTATACAAGAATTTAATTCCATGGCCTACACATGTGAGTAGAAATTACACACTATTTAACTACACACAGAATGGCAACACTGAATAACTATAATCATGCAGGAATGCCGCGTCTGCAATTGTACTTTAGTTGCCCTGTAATTGCAATTTTTTATAAACAAAAGACATTTGTTTCTGACAATTTATCGTTTGTTTATAACAACAAATACAACAAAATTCCAATTGTTGTAGTCGTGCATGTACCTAGTATAATTGTATCATGGTTTTGCTCTTACGGTTTCCAAGATACAGCAAGTTGTCAAAATTGCATGGTCAAAATTGCATTAACTGATGGAACACCTTTTAATTAAAATTTTTGGAAATTTTAGTGTTAATTTTTGTAGTCTGTATAAAAATACTAGCCTTACAAATTTCAAGTGTATATACATACATACATACAATTGTATGTATATTACATGGGATTTTAACATTTTTCGTTGCTCGTTTTGGATCACCCTTTAATTTCCAATTCTTATGTATTTGTTGTTGTAGTGGCCAAAGGTCTACACACTGTGTCCAAATTTCAGGTCTGTAGCTCTTACGGTTCTCGAGAAAATACTAATATAGTTTTAGACATAGTTAATTTTACATAACACAAAAAGTTAAAGTTTTCCAACCCTGGAAACGTCTTTTTAATTTTTTTATATTTTTTTAATATAAAATTCCAATTTTATTCGTATTGAAGTGTAAAATAAGTTTATTTATTAAAAAAAATAAAATTTTGTTTTCGGTAGTTACTTTTATATGGCAAAATGAAGTTTCAGTTTTCCAGCTCTGCAATCGTCTGCCCGATTTTGCTGAATTTCAATACCAATCTATTTTGGAAAATTTCTGACACACCAGTCCAAGAACGAAGTCTCTAGCTCTTCTGGGAGCTTCGGAAAACCGATTTCACGTACAGACAGACGGACAGACGGACAGACGGACATCGCTTATTCGTCTTCCCTATGCATAAGGATCCAGAATATATATATTTTATGGGTCGCTTATTGATATTATAGAAATTACAAACGGAATGACAAACCTATATATACCCTTTTACCATTTTTGTTGGTAAAGGGTATAAAAATTGAAATCATAAGGAATCGTTGGCTGCAGCCGACTTTGAGCCGCCGCCGGTCATTTTTAGCCAAGCCGCCGCCGCCGAAAATTTTAGAACGACTTGGAGCTCTGATAATGGTTTGCGTCTGTGGTTTGTGTTTTATATTATCTCCGTGAAGATCAGGGCTGCCAGAAGTTTTGCGAAGAAAATCATTATTTGGCGGAAAGAAAATCATATTTTGAAGAAAAAAACCATCACAAGTCCAATTCTTTTCAAATTAAAAATAGTAATACTAAAAAAATTCATTGGTCAAAACCACAGCTAACACTAAAAAAAGTAACAATTGACATATTTACAGTGGACAAAAAACTATTCGACATACACCAACGTTATTTTGTTTTCATCAATAAAAAAAAAACTATTTACTATCTTATTACCGGACTGCGCAACGCAAAGAAGGGTATTGTGTCCATCAGCCTATGTATGTATATATGTGTGTTCCTTTGCTGCATTATATTAACCGAACGCGTAGATGATTCATATGTCAATCGATTTGTCTTACCCTACGTCTCGACTAGCAATAAATATGTCGACATATATTGCAGCAGTTGTCAAAATTATATTATTACTAGTGGAGACAGCTCATTGCAGGAACTTGCAATATATGTTGCAATAATTGTCAACGCATTTTCTTTAACAATTATTGCAAGCGTGAAACGTCAAACTCGGTGTTAATTTATGTTCGACTTTTCGGTATTACATTTGACATTTATATAATATTAGTGAAATTGGGAAAATATACACATGAATGAATTAAATAGGAAAATAGTCTCTTAAAAACGTGTGTAGTAAAATAATTTGTATTGTTATAAATTTATAAACATAAAAATTCGTTCGATTAACCAGATATTTACAAGTGAATTGTATTTTTGTTCTGCACCTTTCCTGTTGACTTTTCCCATATTGTGAGCTACGATTTCCCACAGCCTTAACATAAGTAAAGCAATCAGCAATATTGTTCTGTTATTCTGCCGGCGTGATTGCTATATTGCCAACATATTTATTGCTAGTCGAGAAGGGGGGTTAATCCCGAGAGTGTCACTAAAGCAGTGTTGCCGAATCGCGGGTAATTACCCGAATCAGGTGTAATTTTTATGTGCTAGTGTAGCGCGTGGGTAATTGCTCTCAGGGGTAATTTACGGGTAATTTGAAATTCGTTTGTTTTATATAATAAATCCTTCTTCTGGCCTTCACATCGTTTTCACACGTTTTATTGTGAGTTCGGATGTTAAAACACATGGTACGCCTGCTTAAGTTGAAATTTAGAAAATACAAATTAATAGTATGTGTTCTAGCATCCGAATTTAGAAGAACACTATTTGAAAATTGACGATTTCAAACTTTTAGATTTTTTCGTTTTCGATTTCGTTTTCGATTTTCTTTTCACTTGTTAACAGTCTTGTGAAAAAATACGAATTTCACTTGTTAACAGTGAAAAAATACGAGTTTTTTGCTCAAAATCGGAACTTAGAAACTTATTTGCTGGGTTTTGTATAAGTTTCTAAGCCTACTATGCTTATTTTTCTTTTGTGATTTTCAAGAATATTATTATTTCTGAATTCTCAAATAGTTTTTGAAAGTCTGTACATAAGATAAGAGGTTTGTGACTGTTCAAAATGTGTGGTTGAAGTCTACTGACGATTTGTTACAGCAACAATGAAATGCATATAGACATCACTGAACCACCAGCAAATAAATTTCAAATTGAAATTAATCTGTATTTTCTAAATTTCAACTTAAACACGCGTAAACATGTGAAAGACAGAACACACACGAATACATACATATATAATATAATAAATAAACAAAATAAAATATAAATTATAGTACCGTTGATGCTATTTTATTATTTAAAGAAGGTATACAAAAAAACAATAATAATAAGCAATAAGATATGAGGTAGATTTATAATGAACTACTTATTTTTACATGAAAGTTAGCATTTATTTTCACCAAAAAATCATGCTTTTAGATAGCAGAATAAAAAAAATTTATACAAAACAAGAAAAAATAATTTTTTTGATTCGAAATTTATATTACAGGTGAATATTCTATAGGAGAGTTTTTTGCCATCGGAAGCTCAGTTTGAGAAAATTTGAGTTGACGTATTTTGAATACACGCTCTCGATATGTTGCACTTCTTAAACAAAATTTTTGAAATGTGTCAAAAATATTTATTTTAATATTGTGTGTAATTCCTTTGAAATCGGGTAATTTTGGCTCCTACGAGGTGTAATTTTGAATATATATTTTGGTAACACTGCACTAAAGATACGTCAGTTATCAAAATTCAATATGGCGGCCAACAGACGCTGCTTATGATATTTAACGGTTCAAAGTTGGTCGCAATCGGGTTTTTTGATTTTTTGTATAAATACTTGTTTTATAAAAATGGCCCGTATTATGAGCAACTTTCGATCTTCAACTGTAGTCGAAAGCACTGATCGAACGAATTTTCATTTGGTATTATGACGAGCGTTCGACAAAAAACGTCGTTATTGTGAATAAAATCGACAAAAAATAGCTTACAATTAGTGTTTGTGTACTTAAAAATAAACATTGTTGAACGCTATATGCATTTGTTAACAATTTTTCATACCAAAATACTTCATCGAAAGCTAAATTCTGTTCGATAGCATATTCCTTGCTCAGCGAAACTTTCGATGCTCATAATAAGAATCGAATGCGACTCATAATAGGGCCTAACAATTTAGAAAGAATTTTCAAATTGTATTCAATAAAAAAATGAGATCATTAAAGTATTTAATATAAAAATTGCATTAAATAAAAAGTTAGTTAAGACATTCAAACAAAAAAAGTATTCGGCATTGCTAATATTCTTATCATATAAAGTATGTACAGTTGTTTTATAGGCGATTTGCTTTTCCTTGGCGACGAATGACTTCTTTTAAACGATTTGGTGTAAATTTTTCCAAGATTTGAATATATTCCGGACCGATTTTTCGTCACTTCTCTAATATGACTTTTTTCTTTTTATTTTTGCTTGTAAAGTGACGTTTTCTTATTCTTTTTTTTTCAAATGACCCCAGAGGAGGAAGGAGAGTTGTGCCCTGTTTCCATGTAGACGAATAATTTATCTGGGACAAAAATGTTTTCTTACCTATGTATAAGCTATTGATAAACATTGCAGAACAACAAAGAAAATTGTTCATACATATGTATTGAAAGTAAAAAATCATAATTTGCAAAATTAAAAATCATCATTCGAGAAAAAAAATCTTAAAATCATATTTTGGTCTAAAAATCATCAAAAATATGATAAAATCATCATTCTGGCAGCACTGGTGAAGATAACAAACTTTTGAACAAACTTTTCTGGTTTTCTCAGAGAGACCAAAAATAATCCTCTCTTATGAAGAGAAAAATGAGTATTTTCAGCTTTGCAGGCTGCAAAATGTAGTGCTGCCAAGTTAAAAAATGTATTTCTGCACAAAATTTTTAATTTTTATGGTAACGACATAAAATTGGTTGTTAATTTAGTACTATTTTAATACCTTTTTTGCATTTCAACAAACTCTGTACCTTTTCAACAAACTTTTTACTGAGTTTTTGGCCTATAACTTCCAAACCGAGCCGCGTGCCAAAAAACGACCTATACCGTCTGAAAGGGCGTGGAAAGGGCTATATTTCCTCATCATTCGATTTTTCCTGGATAGTTAGTGTTTCGAACAAAATTTTTCAACAACCTTTTTCGAAACAAAATTTTCCTCAATTTTTTGCTTATAACTTCCAAACCGGGCCGCGTGCCAAAAAACGACCTATACCGTCTGAAAGGGCGTGGAAAGGGCTATATTTCCTCATCATTCGATTTTTCCTGGATAGTTAGTGTTTCGAACAAAATTTTTCAACAACCTTTTTCGAAACAAAATAGAAAAGTAATGAAACTTTTTTCCATGACGATTTCATAACGTTCGGTTATATGAGAGAGAGAAAACAAGCAAAATATCAAAGCTCTGTAAAAATTAAAAAATATATAAAATAAAAGTGTTATTATAACTTATAAATACTTTTAAAATAAATAATATTAAACTGATAATTAGTGAAAACAAAAAAAAAACAATAAAACTAATTATTCGTGGATTAAAAACAATAATATGGCTGAATGCAATAAATGCAGATCAGCAATAAGGGGTGAAAGTGGAATAAGTTGCAATGGAGTGTGTGGCAAAGTATTCCATATCACAAAAAAATGTGCGGGAATAGACCAATATTCGGCGAAAATTATGGACGAAAATAGATTTATAAGGTATATTTGTGATGATTGCATGCAATGTAAACATTGATTTAGTAATAAAAGAAATTCAAGGTGGAGTTCTCGAAAATAAACAACACCTAATAGACTATAAACATGAATTTAAAACATCACTAAAACAGAATGAAACCGAAATTAAAAAATTATTAGAAGCTATTGAGACACGGTATGAAGAAAGAATTAATAAAATGATTAAATTACAAAAATCTTGTGAAAAAAATGTTGAAGAGGTTAAAAAATTAGTTGGTAATGTAAACGAAATTGAAAACAACAACAAAAAACTGCATCAAACAATAGAAGAAAAAAATGAAAATATGTGTAAAGAGATAAAAAAAAGTGATAAATGAGTCAAGTACAAAAACAACATATGCTGAAGCAGCTAGAAACAAAGAGTTGCCATGTACGAGCAAACAAGTACCCCTAATTGTAAAACCAAGGGAAAAGCAATCGGCGGTTAAAACAAAAGAAGATTTAAATAAAATTAACCCAGTTGATTTAAAAATAACAAACGTTATATGTAAGAGAAACGGAACAATAGTGATACAGAGTGAAAATGGCGAAGAACGGGAAAAAATTAAGTGCACGATTCAAGATAAAATATCGGAACAGTATGAAATCAAGGTTCCTAATACATCAGAGTACAAAATAAAAATTACAGGCATGACTTTTGAATATAATGAAAATGAAATTATAGAGAAAATAAAAAAACAAAATTATAATTTGGCAAACTCTAATTTTAAATTTATCGAAAAATATAAAGTAAAAAGGAATAATAAAATAGTATATACTGTAAAATTAAAAGTTGATAGCGAATCATATAAAAAAATTATAGAAGAAGGAAGAGTAAATATTGGTTGGGAAAAATGCAGAGTATATGATGGAACAGAAATCACACAATGTTTAAAATGTAGAGGATACAATCATCTAGCAAGGGAATGTAAGAACCAGGAAATATGTTTAAAATGCCACGGACAGCATAGAACTAAAGATTGTGCAAACCAAGACCGAATAATGAAATGTATCAATTGCGTAAAGTGTATCAAAACAAAATAAAAAACAAAATGAGAAATATTGGACTACTAGCATAACAATTAAAGGAGTTTCGCATAATGTATACAAATATACAAGGGCTTATTAATAACTATAACCAACTTGAAATTATTGTAGCAGAAGAAGGACCTGAGTTTTTCATTTTATCGGAAACTCATATAACTGAAGAAATGGAGGAATCAGAATTACAATTGCAAGGATACAAATATATCAATGTGTTATCTACATCCTCTAGAACTGGAGGTGTCACAATATATTGTAGGAGTCATTGGAATATTATTAAATTAATTGAAAAGGTGGATAATATGAAGTACTGGATTTTATTTTGCAGAGCCACATTTGGAAACTATAGCTTTATAATTGGTGTAATTTATAGATCACCTAGTCATAGCGAATCTGTATTTTGTACTGCATTTGAAGAAATAATTGATGAAATATGTGATAATTACTTAAACAACTGTGATATTTTAATAACGGGTGATTTTAATATAGACTGGATGAAAAATTATACGTATAAAAATAGAATTAAGAGTCTACTCCATGACAACGGTCTAAAGCAATTAGTAAATGAATGCACGCGTCTAACAGAAAATTCAAAAACAATAATAGACTACGTAATATCGAATAATTTTAATACGTTAGTAAATAATAATGAAAAAAATAAGATCTCAGACCGTGAAATTATAAATATAACTGTCCCAAATGTGAATAAAGATCTACAAAATGAAAGAAAAATAATCGAAATATTTAAATATAATAAAGAAATTTTTAATAGTGAATTATCTAATAACTTAAAATACGATAGCGCCAGAGATATAAATGAAAATGTTGAACTTTTTGATGAATGCTTGAAAAATACTGCAAAAAAATGTACGTTTAAAAAACAGATTCGTGAGAATCAAAATGTTTACAATTGGTTTACTGATGAACTACGGTTGATGAAAAGAGAAAAAATAATGAGATATTTGCAAGCTAAAAGAGAAAACACTAATAAAAAATGGGCAGAATATAAAATAATTAGAAATAAATACAAACAACAAATTGAAAACAGTAAAAATAATTATATAAACAACAAAATTAGTAACTCAAGGGACCAGAAACAAATGTGGAAGGAAATCAAAAACCTAGTACTTCATGATAACAAAAGTATGATAAAATCAGTGGTATTTGACAATGTAGAATACACTGATTGTTATAATATCGCTAATAAATTTAACTCTTATTTTATACGCAGCATTAGTAATATACGGGAATCGATAGACAATGTGCAATATGTAAACAAAATAACATGCAATGTAACTGATTTTTTTACATTTCGTATAATAAATAATTTAGAACTATATAACCTAGTGAAACAAATGAAAAATAAAACTGATTACGATAAAATATCAAATAAGATTATATTGGACAACTGGAACGCAATTGGTAGCGTATTATTAAAAATAGTAAATACATCATTGCAGACTGGCTGTTTTCCGGACAATTGGAAAAAAACAATGGTAACGCCAATTAGAAAAATTGCAAACACAAAGAAATGCGAAGAATATCGGCCTATTAACACCTTAAAAACTTGTGAAAAGATACTGGAAACAGTTGTAAAAATACAATTGGAGATATATATAGAGGAACATAATATACTATCCAAATATCAATCAGGATTCCGTAAAAAACACTCATGTGAAACGACTGTTAACTATGTCATTAGTAAGTGGAAAGAGATAGGAAATGATAAGAAATTGATTGCGATTTTTCTTGATTTCAAAAGAGCATTTGAAACCATTGATAGGGAAATAATGCTAGAAAAGTTATATATGTATGGAATAAGAGCAAAAGAGCTGAATTAGTTCAAATCGTATATGGACAACAGAACACAGACAACTAAGGTAAATAATTCAGTATCGGAGGAAGTAATGAATGACTTTGGAGTTCCACAAGGCTCAATACTAGGCGCGCTGCTTTTTATTATTTATATTAATGACTTGCCAAATATATAAGAAAGATGTAACATAGTCCTATACGCAGATGATACCTTAATATATACCATTGCAGACAAGGAAGAAGAATGTCGAGAAATTTGAACTCATAATATAGATAAAATAAATAATTGGTTAAAAATGAATGAACTTAAACTTAATGAAAACAAAACGAAGATAATAGAAATTAACGTCAATTCAAACGAAACATTTGAAATAAATAACTCGGTAATTGAAAAAGTCGAGCATATAAAATATCTCGGGTTTATAATTGATAAGAAACTAAAATTTAATGAACACATTGAGCACATATGCAAAAAAATCGGTAAAAAAATCAGCTTTCTTGGAAGAATCAGAAACAAAATATCAAAAACTACAGCGATAAATATATATAATACCATAATAAAACCACACTTCGAGTACGGGTCTACTATTTTATATACAGTGAACAAAGAAAAAACTTGTACAGCAAACGCTCCGCTCTTCTAATCAAAATATCTCTGTTGCTTTGTAAGATTTTAAGATAAAACCAAAAGCAGTTTCAAGACAAATTCTCTTATTATTGAAGACGAAAGTTTCGGGTATTTAACTCTAACTAATCAATAGTCTCCACTTACATTTAATTTGGCAGCTAACTGTGCTAAATTATCTCTTATTATTTTTAAATAATTCATTTTATTTATTGTACGTTCCATAAAAAGCGGATTTCATACACCACTCGATCCCATTGGGCCCCATACCATCATATTACACCCCCCATGCTTCACCGTGTTATTCAGGTTTTTATCACTAATGCTGGAATTCCTCTTCGCCACAAAAATCTACAACGATAACATCCAAATATATTAAATTTGGATTCAGCAGTGTCCCAAAAGTCATCATAGTGATTAATATAATCTTTCTTTGCGTGGCAAAGAAAAGTTCCAGCTTTAACGATAATAACCTGAATAACACGGTGAAGCATGGGGGGTGTAATATGATGGTATGGGGCCCAATGGGATCGAGTGGTGTATGAAATCCGCTTTTTATGGAACGTACAATAAATAAAATGAATTATTTAAAAATAATAAGAGATAATTTAGCACAGTTAGCTGCCAAATTAAATGTAAGTGGAGACTATTGATTAGTTAGAGTTAAATACCCGAAACTTTCGTCTTCAATAATAAGAGAATGGCTTCCATTCAATGGAAAAAAATTGCAGGCACATCCTCCCTAGATCCTTGGCCTTAGTACAAATGAAATTCTGTGGGCGTATGTGAACAAAAAATTACGCGAGCTGTAGATTATGTGTAAAAATTAACTCAAAAGTGCTCTCCAGGGCATATTGGACCATATAGCTCCCAAAATTACCGAAAACCCAGTTCATTCTATGAAAATAATCTATTAGATGCTAGACGTGGCCACATTTAGTACTAATTTTTAGTGTATTCCTTATTTCATAGCTCCTTCCTGAAAGAAGAGTTAGTGTACAAGTTTTTTTTTGGCTCTTGAAAATAGTGTTATTTTATGTTAAGTTATTTTTTTCGCATTAAAATAAATTTGTTAATAAAATTAAAGATTTCTATAGAAAGCTTATTAATTTGTCTTGAAACTGCTTTTGGTTTTATCTTAAAATCTTACAAAGCAACAGAGATATTTTGATTAGAAGAGCGGAGCGTTTGCTGTACAAGTTTTTTCTTTGTTCACTGTACATGTAGCAACACACTCCAATTAGCAAGAATGCAGAAACTTCAAAATAAAGCTATGAGAATAATATTAAAATGTGATAGATATACTGAAATAAATACAATGCTGAATATCCTGAAATGGTTAAATGTGAAACAGAGACTTAAATTCAATACGCTAAGATTTATTAAAAAGATGAAACAAGGCGACGCACCCAAATACCTTTGTGAACAAATAAGATATGTAGGAGAAAGCCAACCGTACGGACTAAGAAATGTGAACGATTTTCGAAACAGGGTTATGTCAACGCAGATGCAGAGATCACTGTTTTACAAGGGCTTACAACTGTATAATACACTACCAAATAATATGAAAAATGAAAATAACGAGAATGTATTTAGAAAAAAATGTATTAATTTTGTAAGATTTAGTGTTGATTTATAATGATAGGAAGTTTAAATCATGTACAGATGAATATTGTAAAAGTATTTTTAATACTAATAATAATAATAAATAAAAAAATAAAAAATAAATAAAAATTTATCTTAAATAAATATTTCAAACAACATGAAAAATACCTTATTATGCTAACACAATTGCGACGACAGGCGAACTTCGCACACAGTCGAACTTCCATAACTCGAGTCACCATTATCCCAAAAAAAACTTCGAGTTATGGAAGTTCGACTGTAGTTCGATGAACTTGGCTTCAAGAGTTCTTTGCGCAAATTCATCTTTTGAAATAATTAAATTTTACGAGCTATCTGTGTTGCTATGGATATTTTTGTGGCCCATGGATATCAAAGTTGAAGGTTAAGCAAAAAAAAAATTACAAAAAATGATATAACTTTCCCGGGGTCACCGCTACAAGGGTCAAATGTATGACGAGCACCCATTAATTTTCTCCGCCCAACATCTTTTTTAGACACACCGACCGCCTAACTCCTCTCCTTAAGGGGACTCCCTTAAAAAGGGGAAATTTTTATAAAATTTACTCACAGGGCTCCAACTTCCCCTAGGGCGTACCTATCGAAGTCAAATGTATGACCAACCTCCAATATTTTATCAATACAAAGATTTTCTTTAAACATACTTATCGTCTATCTTTAACCATTAAGGTTGTCCCCATACAAAAAATTATTTTTTAATAGTTATTTCTAGAAACACGCTTCAATCGCTTTTATGATCATCTAATGCCTCATCATCATCTACGCCGTCGCTGATGATAATGAGGCAGAAGACAACAAAATAAATAGCAGAGCCAGTGGAGAGGAAGGTCGTTTTCGCTCAGTCATTGGCTTCACATTTGTGAAGTGAATTACCTTAGCCACTACGCAACACCTGTGAAAGCAAACTTTTTCCACGCTTTGGATTACCAATAAGTTTTTTAAATAGCAGAAAAATGTGTAAAATTATAAGAAGATTACAGCATTGCGATGTGCGCGACCAAGAAGCAAAATATTTTTACTTCAAGTCGTTGCCGCAGGGAATATTTGCATAATTCGGTATACAAAAATATCCATACCAAGGCACGAGATTTTGAGTAGAACTTTTAGGTCGTCGAATTTAATTGTGTTTCAAAAGACGAACAGCCATTTCTTACGAATTATAGGGGTTTTCGATTTAGCGGGAGTTCGATTTAACGGGGTTAAAATAAAATAAATACGAATTAACGGGGTTTTTCAATTTATTTACTAAATTTGTTGTTTTTGTAACACCGACAGAGTTTTATGCGTGCGCATTAACATTTTTCTTTATTATCCATATAAAAAACTGGGAGCAAATTACGGCATTCGATACGATTCGAAATTTTAAAATATTTCCATATAAACTCTATTGAAATATTTCGTAATTTCATTCGATAACGAGTGCCGTAATTTGGTCCCTGATCTTAAAAAAATAAACACACACACAAGCAAAAGCAAAAACCAACCCAAAAAATAGCATTAAACAAAAAATCATTCTTTCCATGTTTCTGTTGTTTTTATTACGAATTATAAGTGGTAGTTAGCAAAAAATTACGATTTATAAGAGGTAAAGGAGATTTTATTTGAAAAAAATTACGAATTATCGAGGGGACCAAAATGTATGGAAATTTTACGAATTAACGAGATTTTTTCAAGGGACCGACTGTTTATTACGAATTATCGGGAATTACGATTTATCGGGGTACGAATTATCGGGATTTGACTGTACTAGGGTGCGTTCGTAAAGCTTGAATTAGACGTGACATAGCCATAACGCCATAGCCATAACCAAACCAAAATTCAATTGGTTTCTATGGTGAGAGTTATGGCGAGTCTCTCTCACTCTCACCATAGAAATCAATTGAATTTTGGTTTGGTTATGGCTATGGCGTTATGGCTATGTCACGTCTAATTCAAGCTTAAATGTGAACTAGAAGTCTGCATAAGTAGTCATGAAAAGTAAAAAGACCAATTTTTTATACCCTTTACCAAAAATGGATCCAGCTAAACCCCTCAATAATCAATTTAAATGTATTTTTAATAAAAAAGTTATTTCACTAATTAAGTGAAATAATAATTTATAAACGTTAAACTTAAAGTTTTTTGGTCAATTGTCCGGAACTAGTGACGGAAAATATAACAAAGCGTCTATTGACACCGATAGAAAGTGCAAAAGAAATTATTGTAACCACACGTTATTAAGTAAATTAAAGATTATATTAAATTCGTTTTAAATAATCGATTCGTTTTTTTATTTTTGTCCCAACTTCAAATTTTGATAATATACAATTGTGTTTGTTTTCCCCTCTATTACAAAATTCCAACATTTAGCGCATTTTAAAATTATTAAACTTGACAAAATCTACTTAATTAACAAGTTAGTTAATATCAATGCTTATTTAATTTTTTATTGAAAATAACAATAATTTATTGTTAATTTGATTAGACAATACAAAAATAATAGAGGGGTTTATTAATTTTTTATTTGTGTTATGTCAAATATACATCCAAGGCACATTCACAAATGAATTTGCCTTGTATACATCTATAGTACATAAATAAAACAAATGTGTTTAAATAATAGTACATATACGGGTATGTTCTGCATTCCACGTGAAAATTCCACGAGTGGAATTGCCATAGCATTGTTGTTATAATTACACATTTCCAACAACAATTTTATGGCAATTCCACTCGTGGAATTTTCACGTGGAATGCAGAACATACCCGATAGTAAGGATAGGAATTGCTCATAATAACTACAAGTAAAACTTTTATTTATGGATTCTAATTAGCCACTGCACTGAATTTGTCGGGATAATTTGCACGAATACTTTGAAGCATTTAGAGATTAAAGCGTTTTTATCAAAATGTTCATGTAATGGCAAGTGTTGTAGCAAAACTGGTAATACTTGTTCCATTAAGTTACAGTTTGTAAGGCGGGCAACTGCTCCACATATATTACCGAGAGCGGCAGGTTCCTTTTCGTTGGCAATGTCCTGAGACAATGCCATCAAAATACACATATATGCTCTGCAATTGAAAATATACATTTTATTTTTTTAGTTATTGTGTAAATTTATTTAATAAAAAAATTAACACTTACTCGAATGATTTTCCCTCGGAATAAAAAACCAATTCAGCCAATACGAAAACAGCATTGTATTGAAATAGTTTCCGGTGCAGTTTTTCAAAGCACCAAAATGAAAACAGGATTTTGACGAGCATAATGTATCGAAATAAATAAATAAATAGTATCCGGTGCAGTTTTCCAAAGCACTAAAACATTCGACCAAATCTCTATATACAAAGGGCTTTTCTGAATCCAGTTCCTCGTCCTTCTTACCTTTTTGCTGCAAATATATTTAAAAACCGCAAGTGCTAATTATTATAAAATATACATTTACATGAATTTTTCCTTACTTTCCAACTTAGATGCGATAATTTTGTATACACATCCAAAATACAAGGAGAGTTTTGCGGGCTCCATACCCTGAGCCAATAGTGGCAGCACAGAAAATAACCGGCGGCGGCGCGCCGTCGGCTTCGAGCCGGTCGACTTGTTTCTCTGTTCTGTGGAATTCTGTGTAAAGGGTGGGTGGTATCAGCGATGCCAACTTAGCTATTTTGGAGCTAGATTTAGCTCTTTTTGATTGCTTCTAACTCGAAATTTTTCCCTTTAGCTCTTTTTTAAAAAAAAGAGCTAACACTGCTCTTTTCAATTTTAAAAACGGCACGTTTAGCACTTTTCGCATCTTATAGTAAATTTTCTCGTTTTTACCCTATTGTTTCGTCTTTGAGGCATTTACAATTTTGGTAAATATGTTTTGTTGCAAATGCAGATACTTTTTTGAAACTATGTAAGATATATTTATATATTTAGTGTGTTCGTTTCTGAATAATTAGAAAATTTTTGACAAATTATTGAAATGGATTCTTACTGCCAAAAATATAGGAAAGCTTGGGAATCAAATTCCTCGTTTAGAAAATGGATTAAACCAACAAAGATCCATGTAAAGCTTTGTACAAGTGTTGCAAATTAATTATAAGAGCGAAATATTTTGATTTAGTTCGCCGTTCGGAGAGTCGAAAGCATAAAAAATGTATGGCTCCATTTAACGATATTGTGCTATCCTAGCCAGATATATCAGAAGTTCCAACACAAACGCAAATTGCGCAAGCAAATCTTGCATTATATGCTGCAGTACATATAAACACCGTTTTTAGCAATTGATCTTTTATTTTTTCTTACTATTATTTTTATTAATGTTAAAAAATCTTGAAGTACAAATTGAATAATAAATACATTCATAGATTTAAAACGGAAAAATCTCAAATTTTTAAATTTAGCTCTTTTTGACTACTCGGTTGGCTCGTTTTGCCTCTGAATTGTTGGCATCACTGGGTGGTATAAACAAAAGTAATGCCAAGTTTTTAACTAATCTGCACAAAAAGGTGTTGCCACAGTGAAAATAAGGAATTTTAATACAGCAGTGCTACCAGAAAATTTATGATTTTTAATCTATTTTATAGCGATTTTTTTCTGACGAATAAGATACCTGCTCTATATTTCTATGTTCGTTTGTACAAAAATTAAAAATATGTTAATATGTTACATATCTTACCCTCACTTTATCTAACCCTAAAATATTTTTCCATATAAGGTTTGACTTTTGTTATGATAAAATTATATCAGGTGTAGACGTAGGGTAAAGTGTTTATACTGCAATATGCAATACTCAGAGTGATTCTATGTAATATCTAAACCGAATATTTTGGTACTTTTGATTATTTTCAAGATGCTATAACTTAGGCCCATTAATTGACCTATCAATAATATGTCATTTATCTTTAAAATCCACTTAAGTACCGAATTCATTTTTCAGTACAAAGTTGAGAGACATTTAAATGCCCAACCTTGTGGACTTAAATCACACTTAAGTCTTACGAGCATACCATATGTTATTGTGTGTGTTTTTTGAAAACATGTACATGAACATCATTTGGTCGTATTAAAAAGAACTTCGTTTAATTTACATAAATATATAACATATACAATATATATTTTCATATCATGAAATATGTAAACAGAAAAATGTATTTTGATGCTCTTTTCGTTTCATAAAATGTGCTTTTATGCAATTTAAGTTTTCTTCATTTTGATAACGTAACTTTTTTATTTATAATAAACAGCTGTTCTTTAAAAAACCTTCCATAATACTGGGAAATTTTGTAGTGCTGCCGTACTTTCAACGTAATTTAATAAGAACTTTAATTTACCACTGAAAAAATGAAGCTACATTTAAGTGCCACTTAAAATTAAGTGGCAATTAGTTAAATGGCATATAATTGGGAAGTCAATTATTGGGCCTTTGAAACAAAAAAAAAAAAATACTTTAATAAAGTACATAGTTTTCCACACAACCCTTGAGGTACCATGTAAATGTGCGTTGCCAATTATTTTTTATGGCTGGAATCCCCAGTAGGCCAACATACAATAAAATAATTTTAATATGTATAATATCTTTGTATTAAATGTAAATTATGTACTAATTAATTTTATATCACAGTTTTTCCAGCAATATCCATTTTATATTGCTAATATCTTTTGTGAAATAATTTTACAGATGTTCGTATTTTCTATCCAATGTTTTTGTTTGCATCTATCACAAATATAATAATGATAGTCTTTCCATATGATTACTATGCTGATCTTTGCCGACTTTAAATGTCCACACTGCACACAAAATCTAGTTTTAGATTTAGATTTTTTTCACAATTTTGTATTATTTTTTAATAACCCTGTATTGGTTAAATTTAAAGTTTCCAATGAAAAAACATTTTTTTCCATTTTCAGACATTTCAGAACTCATATACGTTATATTTCTTGTTTCCAATAAGATATTATCTTCTACTTTTTCAGGCACATCTAAGCCTTTATTTCTTAAATCTAAAGTTTCCAATAAAACTTTATTTGCAGGTATTTCTAAACCTATATTTACATTTTGTGTTTTTAATACACGTTTGGCAGCACTTGAAATGCGTTTGCGAGTTTTCACACTATTTTTTATTTTGCCGTGTTTGCTTTTCTTTTCATTTATAGTATTTTTAGCACATTGAAATAAGGTTTCATTTGCTTTAGAATAGCTTTTCGAATTTTCTACATTTAATATAATATTTCTTAAATCTAACTTCTGCTTCCATGTCCCTTTCATCTTAGCGTCCTAAAAATTGAGAGAGAAAATAAAATATAAGAGCAGGGGGTCGATTCTGAATTTATGATAAAAATGAAGTGATAAAAAATTTATCATATTCACTTCACTGGACAGGTAGTTCTCTTAAAAACTAAAATCAGAATCGCATTTTCAATGATATTTTATTTTTCATATTCACGATTTCACAGAAACAGAATCGACCCCCGGTTCTGAAATAAATAAAAATAAATACCCAGCGAGAAAAGGTAATGAAATTATAAAGGTAGTTAAGCGTATTCTCACAATTACCTCTATGAAGTAATCAAACGTCTTCGTTTAATTGCCTTACTCGGATAATTACTCCAAAATTCATTAAATTTTTGATGAGGTAGTTAACCGAGGTTTACTATATTAAGTGCGGTACATTATATACAAAACACATTACGTCTGTAGCAAACCAGAAACCAACCGACGAATTGGCACAAACATATGTTATACAAGCAACTTATTGTTGTTGTACTTCTCCCGCTGGGTAAACCAAGTGTTATTTGTGAAAAGTCTTCGCACGAATAATTAAGTTTAAAAAAAACAAACAATAGTTTTTTTCTATACAAAATTAAAAAAAGTTATAGGTACAATATTATAGTTTTAAAATAATTAAAAAGCATAATAATAGTAGTTTAAGTTCATTTGACGATTTAACGCACTAACAATGACGATATTAGATCAATTTCGTCTGGCAACCAGACTGAAAACATGTATGTTGTCTGGCAGCACGTTTTCCAAAACGAAAGAGAGCGCAACAATTCCTGCACATTTTGCAGATTTGCTCTCTTAATTTTTCAATGGCCGAAAAAAAGTTTGTTACAAGAGTTTGTTACAGTGATGCAAAATGTGGCACAATTGGGCCATTTGTGGCACTTTTGGATGTTTGATGGCCCTGTGGTACTCTCTAGGCTATTTTGGCCCTTTCAACTCAAAATTCAACTAATTCATTCAAACCTTTGAGTACACTTTTTAATTAAGTTCTTTCCGTTTTAAAAACTACTTTTAATTTTTTTTTCAGAATTTAAAAACCGCAAAGATTTAAGTAGAAGTAAATTTTGCAAGACGATTTCTACCATTAAAAATCGTTTAGGAAAACCTTTGCATACAAATGTATACAGAATTACTCAAGCAACTCTTTCTATCCCCATTCCTCAGCATGTGTGGAAAGTATCTTTTCTTTAGGCTGAAAATTTATATTGAAATCAACAATAAAATATGAAAATTCTCTTTTTTCAATATAAATTTTTAGTCGAGAGTTTTCTCTCGATATCTTCAAGCAGGCCATTAAAAAAAATAAAAGATTTAATGAAATCTAATTCTAATAATTGTAATAATTGTTATGATGAAGATATTTTCAAACTTAAACAGGAGCAAATTGAGGAACTATTGAACTAATTATTTAGAGATTATGTATAATAAAATTAGACTTACATATGGAATGTTTTTAAACTAAAATTAAATTTTTTAAGCAACATACATATAAAATATGTAGTTACTTTAATTTAACAAAAAAATACTTTAAAAAATTTGAATTTATGTCGCTAATTTCTGTTTTTGCTCTAAACAAAATAAATCACATGTATTATATTATTAATACATAATTATGTTTTTATTTAAATTAAAATATTATAGTCAAGTACATTAAAAAACTTTTTTGGCCCTATTGGAAGGATGTGAGAAAAAGTGTTTCTGTAACAATATTTTGTGAAAAGTTTCTCGCAAGAACTGTCAAAACAACTCGCATTTTAAATTGGTGCGAGAACAACCAAATTTGTACATTAACATACAGTTACTCACATAAATATTTTGCTTATGTAAATCTCAACAAATTTGCAAAAAAAAATTATATGTACACTTAGTCGCAAAACTCTACATACGACTGAATATTTTTAAAAAATTTTACTTTTTAAAGGATAATCATTAATTTTTTCAACTTTTTTTTATTTCAAAGTAAAAGTAATTTAAATGAAATAAAAATACCACATTTGATTTCACTAAACAATATTAAACAAGCAAAAAATAATAAAATTTAATATTTTATCCGATTGCAAAAGTGTACATACGATGTATTGTTGAGTATATTGTTTAAAATTTTTTTAAAATTTTAAAAGTTTGTGTCCGCTTTTTGATCAAACGCTTCTCTAAGCCTTTTAGGTATCGAAGAAACCAAATCTTTAGTTGTTTTCGCCAATAAATTTTCCTATTTTTCCTTTAAAATTGTAATTATTTGAGATAAGAGACTGTGGCCACTATTTTGACGCCTCTACTTCAAGGAAGCCCATAAATAATCGATCAGATTTAAATCTGGGGACTGTGGAAGATGTGGAAACTTCGGTTTAAAGAAGCCATACCTTAACTAGCCTTACGTTATTCTTGGGGTCATTATCATGCATAAATATATATTTATTTTTAAGGCGCAATCTGTTCACATTCTGTAAAAAAATATAGTTCTAAATATCTAAATTACCACGACGAACCATAATTCCATCAAAAAATTTTAATTCTCCAACCCCATCAGCACTTATGCACTCCCACACATTTACGGAGTCCCCACCATGTTTGACAACACTGCATACATTTTATTATCCAAGTCAATATTACATTTTATTCATGTTTTTGGTCGTCCGTCGTTTCCAAATAAATTGAACTTCCGTTCGTCCATAAAAATAACTCCTTTCAAAAACTTAGATGTATTAAGATGGATGTGTTTGTACTCCAGAGCATAAGTATATCGTTTAGTTTTGTTTATGGGACTTATGTATGGCCTTTTTCTGGCTATACAAGTCTATAATCCAACTTTATTTAAGTGAATTGTGTTAGCATCGACAAGAATTTCATAATTATTTTGAAGGTCCTCTTTCAGTTTTGTGCTTCTTAAGTTTGTATTTTTCGCAATTTCTCTCACAATTTTGCGCCTTAGTCTTTCATCAAGCCTTGCTATTCGTCCAAATCGTGGAAAACTTTGATTCTTTTGTAGGTTTAATGATAGTTATGATTGTAAATTTAAAAATATTTAAGGTTTGTCCAGTTTTTATCATTTAATTCCCATCATTTGAAAGATTGATGAAAAATTTCGAACGTTGGTTGATATTTCCTTATTTTTCCCCATTGTTTCCAATTACTGCTAATAATAAAATCAAAATTTAAGCAAAATCTAACACATATTGTTAAAACAAGACTAAATGAACACAAAATTATAAAATAAAACGTGCTACTATATCTGTAGTTAGTACAATTCAAACGCGTATGTACACTTTTGCGACGTTGGCTAAGCGTAATTTTTCAGCAATTTTTACTTTACCAAAAAAGTAACAGTGATTTTTTATGTTTTTTATCTCGAAGTTATAAAGCGGGTCCACTATATTACTCAAGATACAATATTTTAAAAAATTAAACATTAAATAAAAATTACGAATAAAAGATATGAAATACCTAAAATCGTATGTAGAGTTTTGCGACTAAGGTATATAAAAATGTCTTCTTTGAAAAATTCATGTTTATTTTTTACATATTAAATAATCGAAGTCTTAACTACAAATATTTAAAAAAAAATTTGTTTTATGAAATTTTTAAAATATAATGAAAAAATCGCTTATTTATCAGGTCAAAAAAGTATTTTTCTTTTTGAATTTTTTACACAGATTTTTCATTATTAAAGCAGCGTATTATGTTTTAATGTTTTGTGTCATATTCATTGTTAGATATATATGACCACTTGCAGACGTCCTAGCATAGATTCCACTAAATTTCGGAAATTTTTAAGTACTTTTTTATACATTTCTTCTTCCAATACTCGTCCTAAGCATACTTTTGATAAAATGCTATTTTCCCGGACTTTTTTTCCAAATAAGGCGTAAGTTTTTCAATAGGCCTCATGTCGAGACCTTGTGGTTTTATTGGCAGATGTTTGGTATTATAAAATAGCCATAATTTAATGACCAGGGATATATGTTTTAGGTCGTTGTCATGTTGAAAGTAATACCCATTGATATATTGATCCATTTGTTCATCACTGGCATGTAGGTTTTCTCTAATAATGGACAACTATAGATGTTTATCCATTGTGCTTTATATAAACACCAACTTTCCTACTCCTAGTGCCGACGTACAGCCCCACACCATGAGAGAACCACCACCATGTTTTACTGTTGGCCTTATATTCTTAATAGTTACTGATTTATTTGGCTTGCGCCGCACCATAAGCTGTCTATCTGACCCAAAAATTATAAATTTACTTTCGTTGCTAAATATTATCGTGTTCCCGAAATTAGAAGTCTGAAATTTATGTAGTTCAGCATATAACTAACGCTTCTGTCTATTAACTTCCGAAATCAAAGTTTTTTTTCTAGCTACGCTGCCGTTAGTATTGTTAGTTTTTAGAACTTTACGGATGGACTTGCCACTTAGGTGTGTCCGTAGTATGCCCGTAGGGTCCTCTTTAGCATTTCTTTAAGATTTAAAACATATAAATGGTGGTTTTTCCTATTTTTTTATAGTTTTTCTTGTGTTTCTCACCGTTAACAACTTTCCTCGACTTTTTCGCGGAATATTTTTAATATATCTGCGCTTTTTTGCACCTTTAAAAGTATTTTCTCTTGTTTGTCTACATCGACTAAACATATCACAAACATATTGGATTGATTTGTTCTATTATACAGATATAGAACGATCTTATTCGCAGATCAATTTAATTCCTTTACTTTAGGCATTTTTTTAAACAAAAACTTCACGTGTTGCACTCAATAAAAAAAAGATTGGAACCAATTATGACAAAAAAAGCATAACAATTACTATTACAAACGAATAGCAAAAAAAACACATTTAACAACACAAATATTTAAGAAATAACGGGAACGCTAAAAGGAAGCAAAATACTTTTGTGATGTTGAAATTGCGTAGTTGATACAAGAAAAGGCAAAAAAAGTATAACAATTAAATTCAAAGTTGTTGTTTTTTTTGTATTTTCCATTCTATAGGCTTTGCTTTCTCAGTTATACCGTGTTCAGACATCCATTTTTAATTGAGTCAATTTAATTTTAATTGCGCAATTAAATTTACTGTTCACACATACTCAATTTAGCTGACTCAATTATCATTTGACAGCTGGAAAACACATTGTTTTTATTTGTTTTGTGAATATTTGTGTTTGTAAATTTTCAAATTGGATGCAAATTTTGGTTTAAAAGAAAATTTTACTTGCATATAACAGAAATATGGAGCTCTTGGAGTCAATGCGATCGATTTTTGATTAAAAATTATCAGTGCTTAAAAAAAGGAAAAGAAAAACTTGTCAATTTTACAAAGTTTACGAAAGCAGCAGCTATTTCCCCTTGCACTAATTTTTTAACTTAACGTGCACATTGCGCGGGCTGTATGGAAAGGCCAACTTCTGCAGCTTATCCGCTTTCTCATTATATACGTGACCGTTTTCTCTTTGGCCACGAAGCTAATCTATTCGACATGGCCACAACTCCAATAGAGCAGCTTCACTGGCCTCAGTCCACGTGAGCCTCTTCCTCTAAATTTTGTTTCCTATTTATAAAAGATATTTGTTAATAAATTTATCTATGAATTTAAAAAACTTCTTCACCAGCCATTTATTTTTTGTTTATTTATTTATTTATTTATTGGAGTTCATATTGTTCAGTTTGTTTTCTTTACATGTATGTATGTATATTTGTTTTGTTTATATGTATGTATATTTTTTGACATTTGGCTCGCCATTATAGGAAATTTTTCTGCTCACTGAACACAGTTCTTAATAAAAACATTTATGACCAGGGTTGCATTTCGAGTTTTACGCAATTAGTGATACAATTAACTAGTAATTGCTCAATTTATTAATTGACTTATTGTATGGTAAATTGTTGTCAATTAAGGTCTTAATTGCAAAAAATGATCTAATTGCGCAATTAAGGGGTATGTCTGAACACGGTATTACAAAAGAAATAAATTTAACATGTTGCCTAAATTTTCTATTTTTAATAAATTTATTTAACTTTTTTGCGTAAAGAATGTAGGCAAAATATTTCTGAGCGTAACTGTATGCATTTTTGAATTTTTGTGTACATATGTATGTATGTATATGAAAAATAATCTAGTTGAAAAGATATGCAAAGAATTGTTGAACTAAAATATTTTTATCAATTTTACATTTTTATATTTATTTATTAAAATTATTTTGTGTAATTGTCTTATGTAGCGGCAGTTGATAGAAAAAACTTGTTTAAATTATTTTACATTCATTTTATATTCTTCTTTATTATTTTATTTTCTTTTTTTTGTAAATTATTTCTTTTTTGTTAATGAAATAATATTTTTGTGACATTTTGTTTTCATTTGACACTCGATTACTGGAAATATTCCAGTAAAAACAGAATCAGTGTTGTTTGTTTTCGCATTGAAAAACAGAAACACTTTTTCCTCAAAAATCGAGAAACGATGGAGTTTTTTGTTTCATACTTCATGTGAGAAATTTTACGATGCGAGAAATACAAAAACGAGCTACAGTGCAGACAGTTGTATGAGACGTGTGTATACAACAACGAGGAAGACGTTGCGGGGACCAGTTGTGGTATATTTAAGTAATATATTGGGGTATTCAGATGTTAGTCATAAATTAACACGTTTTAAAGTAATAACACGAAGAAATATAATGCTGTGAGTAACCCCTCATAGTTTACAATCAAAAATATTGTACTTATTTGTATTTTGGTTTTAGCACCTTTGTACATTGCTTACTCTTTCTCTCTCAATTCCTTTGGTAAACTCTCACGCATTTCAACATGTAGTTATGACAAACAATAAACATAGCTGAGAAAGTCTTATTACTTTATGACCTTTTTGTTTGAGCCACAAAAAAATTTTTTTAAACCATGTTAAAATATTAATACATTATGACACTTAGTACACTTAAGACACTGTTGTGAATACCCCATATGTGTTTATATTTAAATACCACTTGGTATAAGTGGTAGTATTTATTGGTAAATAAAGATTGTATCATTCTTAACCCTACTTAGTGCACTGTGGTCTTTTATAGCTTTAAAGTAAAAACTGCATATGTTACTTGTATATTGTGTGTCACAAGCTTAGTTTACGCAGTTCCAGACTTGAGCACTGAACTTGTGTAGTGCATGGCTGGCGTAAGCTCATTTTTATATATATTTAAGTCATAAATACTAGTATGTAATTTTTAAAAAAATACAGTAGCAAACTTCAAATTAAATATTTGTCACTATCTTCGGATGCTATCAAAACAAATTCATTCAAATTCAATTGGGATGTTATAAAAAATATTTCTGTACATTTTGCGTACAGATTCAATAGATACGAAAAATTTCAGGATTATACATGGTAACTGATGTCATCAAAAGATACGAAAAATGTATCTTTCATATCCTAAAGGTAGAAATACATAACACGAGTTTGTTCGTCGACGAATATCGTTCGCTTGAAAACTTTACCGCATGAAAAATGGCAAGTTACGCAACACACGTTACAAACGCCTTTTCTTACAGCTTTTTTATTCAATTTTACATTGAAAAATTATCTTGAAACATTTTCAATTCCTTTTTTGTGCAATACTGAATAGTTTTCAAACTATTTATTAAGATTTTTCTTCATGATTCTAATTTTTTTTAATTTTTTCTTTTTTATTGTCGGCTGATTAGTTGTCAAAACAGCACAACGCATTAAAAAGTTGAAAGTTAACAAACTTTCTGCGGTAAACGCGTCAAAGAGTTTGGTATGTAACTTGTCGTATGCAAAAACACTATTTCAACTTTTTTTGACAGGTGGATTTTCAATGGCAAGTTAATGTTAAATGTCAATAGGTGATTACGTTGGCTGGGGAACACCTGGACTACTGACAATGTCACTGGTAAATCACTACAATTTCACTATCCGCATTTCCTGCAGGGATTCTATACGAATATAGCTTTATGCTAACTTCATGTCAAATTTTCATTATAAACAGTAGTGTATTAATTTATGATAAAACATAAAATTTTTCTGTCAAATTAGCTAATCTTGTTTTTGTTAGCTTCTACTTCATTATCAACATTTTTATTATGTTTCATTACAATAAAACGGTTTAACTTTAAAACTCTTTTATGTATTCTTTTATTACGCACTAGACTAATCAAATATGTATACCCGTTGATTTCGAATATTTTGCGTAATTATAGTATTGTATGTGTGCGCTAGTGATGCCATAAGATTAAAAAGTAAAAGTGCTTAATTGAGAAAAAGAAGTAGCATTACTGGTGCTTCATGCTTTAAAGTTTAGGGTCTAAAGGCTCAGTTACCCGACTTTGATGCAAAGTAACTGCAACAGTAGGAAACAGCTTATCGATATTGCTATGCGAAAAGTAATGCAAATGGTTATGGAGATGTAATGTAACGTAAACAACTTTTCATATAAAAATATCGATCAACTGTTTCCTACGTTGCAGTAACATTACATTACGGTCGGGTAACTGAGCCTGAAAGGCGTGATCAGATGTGACATAACCATAGCCATAGAAAACAGCCGTTCGAACCAAAATAATGGGCAATACTGTATTTGATTATACGTGACTCGTCATAACGTCATAGCCATTACCATAGAAACCAATTGAATTTTGGTTTTGTTATGGCTATGGCATTATGCCCATGTCATGTCTAACTGCACCTTAATCACATTTACCACAGCAACACGGCTACATATCTACACGACCACCATTGCAGCTGTAGCCAATTTAGACAAATTTATATTTTTGTTGGCGGCAATGAGCAAATACAGTTCAGCCAATATAATACAATGTGTAAAATGAATTATAACTTGAAATTATTGGATATTATTTACCCTGCGTTTACACATGCATAACATAAAAAGTTTAACTTTAAGGGAACCAGATAGTATTGAACTTTATTCGTATTGTTTCAATGTTAATTATGTCTAAAAAATTAATTAATTAATACTGCAGTGGAAGTCATCTCGATTTTAATTCCAACATCCCGTTTGGTTTTCCTATACTTGTATTTCAGGCACAACGCTATCGAAATTCCGAGGAAAAATAAAGATAAACCCATACTGATATCATATGACACATTTCTATGATACTTCAATTCACTGATCTCTTTTATATTTTCAAGATACGTCATTGAACTTTTCTCGAAACTAATAGTTTCATTAACAGTCAAATTAACATTGTTTGTAGGATAAAAGAAAGTGTTTCTAATTTCAGTTTTCTTATTAAAGAATACATTATGCCCGATTATTATTTTGCAATTTCCAAATGATAATATGTAGTTTCCGCTAATGGTAAGTGTTCTGTTGTCATAGTCTTGTGTTATTTCCGTAGAGATTGCGTTTTTAACTAATATAGTTTCATCGTATATGTATTCTACTTCAGTTCTGTTATTAAATTCGAGTTAACAAGTGTTTTGATAAACACAGTTTGTAGCAGGTTTTAATTCTTTTATTAAAAGGTTTTTATCGTAAGCATACTGTCTTTCATTTATTGTTACTATTAGTTCATTTGCTTGGACAATTTGAAAGTGTTCTCTATTGGGTATTGGGGTTACTAAGAGAACATCGACACTTATATAGTTTTTGGGTATCTTTATTGCAATTACGATACGGTTTGATACATCTAACATTATTCCCACTCTAATCAGTTTTAACTTTATGAAATCTATCTGGAATTTTTCAATTTCCTCGGAAGTCAGAGTACTTCCATTACGTGCTGAGGCAATACTGTCCAGTATTATGCTAATTTTGTTTTCTAAGTATCTTAATTTGACCATTTGGTCATTATACAAAAGATGTTTCACAATTTTTTTTTTTTTTTTTTTATTAAAAAAGAGAAGTAACACTCAGGCAATTAATGCCTACTGCTAATACTAGGTGATACCTTCTTTTAGGAAAGGGATAGTGATAGAGAAGACAGGTGGTGAAGGCAGAGATAGAGGAAAGCTTCTTTCTTTTACAACTCTGCTTTTTGCGCGTTTTTAATAATGCAGTGTTGTAGTGCCTCTCTGATGTTAAATGAGGCGTATTAATTTTTTGAAGCTGTGTTTTGTAGCCATTTTATTGATTATTTTACTTCGCCGATGATTTTGCTACACAACGAAGGAGGGCGCTCTGATGTTACATTAGGACTAGTATCTGCTGAAGTCGGTATAGTTCAGTGACTATGCCTTCATCACTTGAACTTTCCTTCAACAACTGACACAAAGGGACACTAATGCACATCAGAAAAATGCGTGTTGTTGTTATTTAATGACTGTCGGATACAGGGATTGAACCCAGGACCTTTGGTTTTGTAGTCAACGTGCTAACTACTTCAGCCAACGCCACCCTCATTAACGTAAAGTTAATGACAAAATAATTAAAAAATATATAATTGAGTTAAAAAAACAGTTTACAAATGAATTCATTGATTTAGTGTAAAGTTTTTTTTGTTTCGCTGTTACGGTTCTTAATTTCACGGAAAGATTGCTCGATTTTAGTTCTGTCTTTTTCTATGGTTTCTTTGAGAATAGTAATACTGTCATTGAGATCATTATTTATAGAACTTTGTTGATTAAGGGTTCGTATAGCATTATGACTGTTTTTGTCAGTAGTTCTTAGGTATTCTAGAATCTCCTGTCTGTCTTCCTCGTCCAGTAGTCCAAAACCCCATTTGCAGATCGAACACACAGAATTTAATAAACCTCTTTTGCTTCTCAAATTGTCTAATGGAGTAATACTTTTTATTTTAGTTTTAATGATTCGGATTTCGCTTTTTAAAATATCTCTATTATATACGTCTATATTATTTATATTGTTTTCTATTTGGTTAATAATGTCTCCTATTTCATATGGGTTTATTATATGTACGATTGTATTTGTTAAGTTTGTTATTTCCGTATTAAATAGATGTATTCTCGCAAAGCCCGATTGTTCACCAACAGGATTCACATGCAAGCCAAACAGCACAATGCCTCTTCTTCCAAATATCACTTGCAAAAATACCATCAGTGTAACATGAAACATTGCCATCTGGGGGAGAGATAAAACGAAGGAGTTCTCAGTAAAACTTGACATTCAAGAAAGGGTATAAGGCATGTTCTGCATATTTCTCGTCTAGTGATTTCGATATTTTTGTCGCCTTTTCACTTGAGTTTTATATATCTTTTTAAATTTATTATCGTTCGAAGATAAATAATTTCCCTGTGTGCTAAAGTTTTTAATTATTTTATATTTAGGTCGAGATTTGCTAACTCTGTTGTTGTCTACAAATTTATTTGAAAAATCAACCACTTGATCTTTTCCTTGGCTTAATACTTCGATCCTCTTTCTTTTTGCTTCATGTTGCTCCCCAGCGAAAACCTCCAAGTCGTCCCTTGAAATTAGGTTATTAAGGAAGTCAACTGGTTTACGTTTTGTTGTTGAATGGATAGTGTCATTATAAGCCAATATTGCCTTAAATACGTTGCCGTGCAAGTCACTCTCGTTATTAGGATCGGCGTTGAGCAGCCTAATATTTTCGCGCAATGTAGAGTGCAGTCTTTCAACGTCCGCATTCCCAGTTTTCAAATAAGTAGTTGTTAAGTGAAAGTCTATTCCATTGTCGTTAAGAAACCGTTTTGTATTTAACGTGTCGAACTCATTATCCATTATGATTAGCCTTGGCCTTCCCAAGTATTGAATTCGCTTTTGCAATCCGTTAATAATAGAAGGCCAGGATCTGTCTTTTATCTTTTCAGGCGTGGCGTATTTGGTAAGTTCATCTGTGCTTGTAAGGTATATTACGTTCCTTTGCGGATACCAAAGGTCTAAGTGTACTATACAGAGCTCGCAAAATATGCTCAACCAAATTTTTTTGTGCGGTCTTCTCACTCAAAAGACCTAAAAAATGAGACGGTATCACTCAGTATCTGAACAGTAACCTTCTTTTTCCTTTCAATCGTGTTCTCGCTCCCGGGTTATGAGTTGAGCGTAACACACGAATCGGTCTCTTACTGACCGCATGATACGAACAGAATCGTTCGTTGCTCAGCTAGTGAGGGTCAGTAAGTGAGAAAAAAAAGCAAAGTGTTTGCAAAAAAGGTCTTTACTTTTATTGTTGCGGTTGCTTTATGTTGTTGCCTTAAATATTTCGTCACAAGCAAAGCATTAAAGAGGAAGAGAGAAGATAGTAATAAATAGCAATAAAAATATCTGTAAATCAAAATATTTGTCAACGAAGTATAAATGTAAAATAAAAGACAGATATGTGTACAACAAAAACAAAATTAATCTTCATGTATGTAAATGTTTACCTATCCACACTCGCAACACACATACTTGCTCAAAAGACCGTTTGCCAAGATTTTACGAAATAAAAGGTCTCGAGTGAACACATGAGCCGACCGATCGAACAAAAACGGTCGTTGGTTGAGCGCAGAGCAAGCCAAAGAAGAACGAAGTTTGAGGGTTTTTTCGCGACAGCGTCGCATCGTGTCAGTGGACGAGTGTTTTTTTCTGACAACAAGCACAAGAGGGACCAATTATTGCGAGCTCTGGTACTATATCATTTTGTCTTTTAGGAGTGTCTGTAACGTTAAAAGCATGGTTTAGTGGACTTCTATCGAACTTTGCAAGATTACATACCTCGCAGTTATTTATACATTTTTGAATCTCTTTTTTCAGGTTTGGGTAAAAAGAAACCTTTTTTAAATTTGTGAATACTTCGTTTATTCCACGGTGATTGTTTTTAACCCTTTGAGAACCAACGACGTTTTTTGATGCTATATCCACAAAAGTTAAAATTTGTGTAAAAAAATTTTATATACCAGCCAAAATGATTTTTAAAATTTTTTCTGTATACTTTTTTTTAGAAAAAGGACCTAACGCAATCGTATAGCTTGGGCGACAAAGTTTAAAATAAGTAAAAAAAAAAGTTTAAAAGTTCGAATTTTATTTTCTTTTAGTATTTTTTTAATAACGCAAAAAAATCATTTCTTAACATTAAATCAAAATATCTTATTCACAACAGTAAAAAATGAGATCTAATCATATTTATATGTACGTATAATTTGAACACATTGTACTATTTTGTATGAAAGTCCTTGAAGCAGGATTTGTCCTTTGTTACACACAAATGAACTTAACATTTTTGGCATCCTCCTCTTGATCGACTTTCGCAGCCGGTATTGCGGCATCGTTTAGCTGTACCGTCTATAAATTCAGGCCAATGGTCAAATCGATCATACCGTATATCATCTGGGGCGATATGTGGGCGATACTTACTTCCATAATATCCTTCCGACAACTGAAAGGGTTGAACTGTATTTATTGGCACGTTTTTTAACTTAGCTAAAACTTCTCCAACTTCCATCTTAAAAGTCAGAAACTTCTTCAGCTTATTTTTTGGAGTTCGGAGTACTTCTGCGTCTTGCCTGTATTCCTTCCAGCTGTTATAAATTGCTAAGTCGAGCAAATGGAAAAATACCTTAACTGGCCACTTCCTAGCTTTCATCTTTATCCGATAATACTCCATCATTTGATCGGCTATGTCTACTCCTCCCATTATATAACTGAATAACCGCTAGAATTGGAACTGGCAATCGTCGTTTTAAATTTTTAATCCAACGTTCCTTTTCACCTACTGGATCTATTCCGCATATAGTTGACGCAATCGTAACACATTTTGTATCGCTCCATTTTACTACGGCAACGGTATCATTTTTGATCAACTGAACCATTTCGCCTCGGGACATGTTTTTATCAGCAGGAAGGTTGAGTCTTTTTCCTAAACGATTCGACATTATAGTGCCTGTGTCTTTATATCCTTTCTCTTCTACTTTTTCTAATAGGGGCACTGTAGTAAAGAACCTGTCGAAGTATAGATGACTACCCTCTGGCAAGTATTTTGTAAGTATTAGAACAACTGATGGCCCGTGTCCAAGCCCACAATCCGGAAATGTACCAGTTCCTTGGAACAACTCAAAATCAACTATTAGTCCTTTAGATGTTGCACATACAAAATTTTTTAAGCCGATGGGGCGGGGTTTCGATCTCATTACTTTCTGAGCAGGACACCTTCCAGTAAACGGCACCATCTGTTCATTAATAGAGTAGCTTGTGACTTCAAAAGCTAATTGATTACAGCGACTTCTAAGTCAATAACAGGTTGTACCCTCCACAACTTATTGGTTGGATATGCTTTGTTTGTATCAACAAAGTGAACTATGTTCCGTAACTTCATGAATTTGTTTCTTGACATCGAATTCGAAATAAGCTCATTACGAAAGTTTTCGGCCCAATACATATTAATCTGCGGATATCCTAAACAAGACATCGTGATTGAGCAACTATAGAAATGTTTAATTTCAGCCTCTGTTAAATTAATTTCATTGCCAGTGGAAACATGAAAATATATTTTCGTATACGCAACCACTTCTTTATAATGACTTTCGGGGAAATATATAGAAAAGTATTCAAAAGGAGTACCAATTGTTCCAAAATTCTGGCATCCTTGCATTATGGGAATAGAGTGAGATTCGAATTCTTTTTGTCGCCACAATTCATCTCTTTTATTATTTTGATTTTCAGTGTATTGAGTTTCAGGCAATAGAGCTGATACACCTAGAGATTCAGGCTAGTTTTGTCTCCATAATTCATCTGTTGCGTTATTTAGATTTTCTGTGGGTTGCGTTTCAAAAAATAAAGCTGTTAAAGTGGCAGAAATATAGAAAGTGTCAAATTAAAAAATTTAAGATATTCCAACCTTCTTCAACGCTTTCTTCAGAAGAAAACTCTTCGTTGTAATTCTTTGGTTCCCAACAAGTGTCTTCGATGTCATCATCCGAAGAGTAATCAATATCTGAATTCTCAAGAATATCTAGAGCCTGTTGAAGGTTTAATTCCCTTGAAAAGTTAAATCTTTTTCCTAAAAATAGACCACATAGCACAATTGTGAGCTTGAATTAAAACACAATTGTGTCATATCTTTTTTTGTAGAAATATAAATTTCAATTTAAATGAGAGCGAGTATATAAAATACGTTGAATACCCAGTAAGAGAGTTTATTTTGCCATACATAACTTTTCTCACTCTTTTAAAATTCAAAAACAAAAATATTGTACTTACCACCTGGCATGCTTCTGATCCCACTGAAATAATCAACGTGACTGACCTTTACTAACTTTTATGTATATATTTTTTACAGTTTCAACGTATTTAATTGAAGAGAAATAGCTAACACACACATAGCACAATCGATTAAGATGGTTCTCAAAGGGCTATGGTGTTCAGTTTCAATTTTCCTAAGAACAATTTCTTTGTCTATAATATCTTCCAGCAAGAATTTAGACCTCAAAATTCTCAGATTTTTGTTATTTGCAAGGTGCATTCTATAAATATCTTGAAATTTCAGAAAAAGGTTGTAATTCGGGCAAAAAATGGCTACCAATACCCTTTCTGGGAGGTATTGTAGCATTGTATTTCTTAAATCGGTTCCCTTGTTACCATTATAAGGTTTCTGAATTTTTTCTTATGTATTATCTTTAACTTCGATGATTCTCTGGTTCCGTAGTCGAAAATAATCTGATTCCTAACAAATTCAAAGGTTTTTCCGTAATAGATATAAAATTGGTATCATCATTCTCTGCACTGTGAACCGTTTCAATGTCATTCTCAGCATTATTCTCCAATGGTTCAAACAACTCATTCAAGTTAATACATACTACGTTTATACGCAGGCCTATTTGCAAATAAAACTGTAAATTGCTGCCATATTATTGTTTTTATTGTGACTTACTAATTCAGAAAACTATTCACGATTAATGCACTATTTGCAAATAAAAAACTGGAGGTTGCCACGCTTAAAAATGTTTGATAACAAAATGCAATAAATGGATAAATATTGCAACAAAAAACATTGAATGAAGCAAATAATGAAAATTAAAACAAATAATTATTTGATATTTTGCACATTTACACAATTTTTTTGTCAACATAAGAAATTTTTCTATAGAAGTGCTACCCAAGTTTGTGTAGTTTTGCTACCGTATAAACAGTGAGTTAATTTATTTGCAAATAATTTTATTTGCAAATAATGTGCGCATAAACGTATTAACAGATAGTTGATTCCGAGATTGTCTCATCTGGTCTGTCATTCTCTTTACTGTCGTACACTATTCTACTCAAGCCATCTGCAACTACATTTTCTCTTCCCTTTATGCATTCGACTTGAAAGTCAAATTCATTTAATTTTATCTTCCAGCGCTGCAGCTTAGAGTTCGGTTCCTTCATATTAGTTAGCCATACAAGCGGTCTGTGGTCAGTTCTTACTGTAAATCTACGACCGTATAAATAGGGGCGAAAATGTTTTGTTGTCCAAACCATTGCCAATAATTATTTTTCTATGGTACTATATCGTTGTTCGTGACCGTTAAGGGAACGACTGGATAAGTATGGGGTCGTTCTTCAATAAAATTTTTAATTTATGAAATGCCTCCACGTATTCGGGGTCTTTTATGTTAATTTTAGCATTCGTTTTCAAATACTTTATAAGATGGTGAGCTATTTTTTTGATTAGTGACTAATAAATCGCCTGTAGTAACCCGTAATACCAAGGAAAGATTTGATTTTTTTCTGGGTTCTAGCCAGTTGTATGGCGTCAATGGCTTTGATCTTTTTCGGATTGGTCCTAATTCCCTCGGGTGTAATGATATGGCCTAAAAACTCGGTTTCCCTGGATAAGAATAGGCACTTATTTGGCTGAATTTTAAGATTATCATTTTGAAGGCCTTGCTTAGAGATTCAATATGTTCCTCTATACTCGTAGAGAATACTATAATATCGTCCAAATAGACGAAGCATATTTTGCCTATAAGCTCCCGCAAGTATTTTTAATCAATCTTTGGAATGTGGCAGGTGCATTGCGAAGACCCAAAGGCATTCGCAAAAATTCAAAGTGACCATTTGTGGTCGAAAAAGCGGTTTTGTGAACATCGCCAGGATCCATTTCTACTTGGTGGAATCCTTTGGCCAAGTCAATAGGAAATCTATCTTCGATTGTTATATCGTTCAATTTTCTGAAATCGATTTTTGTTCATTATCACGACCCAGTTTATTGGGAACGACCCAAATAGGACTATTATATGGGCTGTTCTATTCTCTAATAATGATGTTTTCAAGCATTTCCTGAATTTGTCGGTTCACTTCCTCTTTGTGCACCTCTGGGTAATGATACATTTTAGAATAAATGGGCAAATCATGTCTAGTTTTTATTTTGTGCTTAATGTCGTTAGTAAAAGACAGTTTTTGATCCGATTTGTAAAATATTTCTTTATACCTTAATAAAATTGGCCTTAATTTGGTTATATCAAAATCATTCAAATGATCTGTTTTCACATTTTTTTTTCATATATATATTTATTTATTGTATCTTCAAAAATGAACTAACAATAAGTAATCAAATCTTAAATCTAAATATAATTATTAGGCCCGACCAGTATCGGACATACACTTAGTGATAGTTATAAATAATACATAAGTAGTGATAATCAAAAAGGAACAAAAAGAAGTATTAAGCAGTCCCATCTGGAGTGTTGAGTATAAGAGCCCTTGTGTCCCTCTTTTTTAAGCGGATGTGTCCAGTAAAGCTCAAAGTATTACGGGCAAGCGGATTAGGATGTGACTCGAGTTTTCTTAAATATTTTCCTGCGTATTTTTCAATTTCTTCACTCACTAGTGGCATATTTAAATCACGATGAATATTTGAATTTGTAATGTACCATGGAGCAAATGTTATCAAACGTAAAATTTTGTTTTGCCTTCGTTGGATTTTCTCAATATTTGAAGCTGAAGCAGTGCCCCATAGCTGAATTCCATAGCACCATATTGGCTTCAAAAGCGACTTGTATATCAAAAGTTTGCAGTCTAGGCTGAGTGTTGAATTTCTGCCAATTAACCAATATATTTGAGTTAATTTAAGTTTCATTTGGGTTAACTTAGAGTCAATATGATATTTCCATGTAAGCCTTCGATCAAGGTGTATCCCAAGGTATTTCACTTGAGAATGTTGAGGAATATTTTGATTGTTGATTCGAATGGGGGAACAGGTATCTTTTCTTAGGGTAAACGTTATATGAACACACTTTTGTTCATTTACTTTTATTCTCCATAAATTCAACCATATTTCAAGCTGGGTAATGTGTGGTTGGAGATTGCGGGATGCCTCATCAGGGTTTTTGTGAATACTCAAACAGGCTGTATCATCGGCAAATGTAGAAGTGTGTATGTTATTGCTCACAGGCATATCACAAGTATATATTAGATACAAGACTGGCCCCAGAATACTACCCTGTGGCACACCAGAAGATATAGACTCGGGTACACTCATGAAGTGTCCTTCCATAACCGTAAACTTCCGGGTAGTAATGTAACTTTCTAATAGTTGCAGAAAATTTATTGGTAAATATGATTTCAATTTTAAAATAAGACCTTCATGCCACACTTTATCAAATCCCTGAGAAACGTCGATAAACAGCGCAGAACAATACTTTTTTTCTTCAAATGTCCTCCTTACAACTTGAACCAATCTATGCGTTTGCTCAATAGTGCTATGCTGACTTCTAAAGCCAAATTGATGGTCCGGGATGCACCCACTATCAGCTAAAATTGTGGACAATTTAGTCATGAGCAGCTTTTCGAAAAGCTTTGAAATTGTTGATAGTAAGCTTATAGGCCTATATGACTCAGCCTTGGTAAGATCTTTGCCTGGCCTTGGAATCATTTTAATCTTGGCAAGTTTCCAGTTATAAGGAAAATACTGCATTCGTAATTGCATTAAAAATAAATAGCAAGATTCTTATTGCAATATGAGGCAAGTTCATCAGCATCTTGTTACTAATGCCATCAATACCTGGAGCTTTCTTCGGGTCGAGTTCAGCAACTATTTTTTGTAGTTCACGCATCTTAAACCTTAAGGGACGAGGGGGTAGAGATACTACACTCGGTAATCCGGCAGCACCCGTACATGAATTGGGAGTGAATACAGATTTTAAATGCTCAGAAAATAAGTTACCTTTCTCACTATCGATTCTTGCCCAGCCTCCGGTCAAAGAACGCAGTGGTGATTTGAGATCAATGGGTCTTTTAAGATTTCTAGTAGTGCGCCATAAAGAGTAATTAGATGTTGACGTTACATCAAGACCTTCTAAATACTTTTCCAGTAATGCAGTCTTTTCCGACGATAGCAGCTCGGTGATCGGTGTTGTTGCCATTCTCTTCTAGCTCTTCTTTTTTCACATACAAGACGTTCAATTTCCGTACAATAAATTCTATTAAATTAATTCTATCTGTTTAATATATTCGTTAAGATTGGCAATATCAAATTCAATATCATCAGGTGATCCAAGCTGAATGTTTTCTACGCAGTGACTACTAATATATTTTTTGAATCCTAGCCAGTTGACCCTATTAATCGTTTTCGCATATAAGTTAGTTAAATCACTCCTTAGTGGGTTGAAAATTGTAACTATTGTGGGAGAGTGATCGGAGGACAAATCTAAAGAGCCCTCTACGTGAATTAAGTCCCTATGGATATTTTTCGTGACGCCAAAATCTATAACATCTGGAATTTTTCTTACGTCAGTAGGCCAATAAGTAGGCTCCCCACTCGAAATGATATCTAAGCCCATTTTTGAAATTGTATTAAACAAAGCACTACCTCTAGGTGTAACAAGACGCGAGCCCCAGTACGTATGTTTTGCATTGTAGTCACCAGCTGCCACGAAATAAGATCCAAGCGATTTGTAGAACTTCTCATACTGATCTTCGGTAACTGAAAATCTGGGAGGTGAGTAAATTGATGATATCACGAAATTCGCACAAAAATTTTCTACGAAAATATTCGTAGCTTGCATATATTCTTCACTAACGTTCTCAAGGATATAGTGCTTGAGTCTTGACTTAATTAGAATTGCTGATCCACCGCATGCTCTCCCTCTCGGGTCCTTTGAATCATATAGAGTGTAACCATTTATTTTAAAGCAGCTTCTTGAAGTCAAGTGAGTCTCAGAGACCAACATTATATCAATATTTTTTTCCGTGAGGAAGTGCTCAAGTTCATTTTTATGTTGGCGAATGCCGTTTGCGTTCCAGAAACATAGTTTTAACGTGTTCATGGTTTGTTGACTAATGCTTGAAGCAGAGTATTCTGCATTCTCAGCATTTCTTGCATCATGGTAGTCATATTTGTTGTAAAGTTGTTTATAGTTAGCACCAGATTCTCAATAGTAGCTTCAAGACAACTAAAGTTAAAGCTAGAGTTTGCATTCGTTGAATTACTTGGCGGTGGAACATTTTGTGTGGGAATAGAACTAGTCTTAGCAGCATCGGCATACGATACACGTGAAGTAACTAGTTGGCTAGTTTGAGGAAGAGTGGCGGAGTAAGCATTTGCTGATTGAACTGGAGCTAATTTAGGTTTTTGACCCATAGCCTGTTTAACGAAAGAATATACAGGGCATCCTCTGTAGTTAGCGGTGTGATTACCTCCACAATTACTACATTTTTTTCTGCTTGATCTTTTGGCTTCTTGCAGCTATCAGTACCATGCAATTCACCACATATAACACAAAATGTAGGTAAATTGCAGTAAGTTTTTGTATGACCATATTCTTGGCAATTGTGGCACTGTACGGGACCTGAACGCTTATGTGGCTCTTCAACTGTAATTTTTCGGTATAAAAGGTATTTTAGGCTATAAATTGGATGTGTCTCGTTCTTTTTCAACTGTATATCATTTGGCTCCAGTTCAACACGAAGTAGAGGCTGGGGGATCTTCTCTCTATTGATTATATTGTTACGGAAATGGCCGTCGGGTTAATATAAGTGTTACGCAAGAGTATTCGAACAGGGCCAATATAAAGAAACATCCAGAAGTATTTAAATAGATAACTAAACGTACACTCGTATTAACATACAAGCACTATAGCAAACAACTATATACACATGCGTAGCACATACATACGTGATTAAACGTAAACAACCAACAACAACTACAAGGGTCTGCTTATTAAGAAGGTATACATAGCTACATGCATACATACATACATGCCTGGCAATTCCAACTAAAGGCAGAAATAAAAGTAAACAACCACTTAATGATGTATGCATATACACACGTATGTACATAGTTACCACATGAACTTAATTACGCGCTTTGCAAACAACATTGAAGATAATGATGATTCGGTCTAGACTTTGCATGAAAATTCTAGTGGTTGTTGTGCGAAGTATAAAAAGGGGTTGACGCATCCAACAGCAGTTCAGTCGCGATCAAAAGTTAGTTGGGAATAAGTCAGTTGCGAAGAAGCTCAGTTGCTAATAAGAATTCTGTTGTTAATCAAGTGAGTTGACAATTAAGTTGTGCGCAGTCCGTGATTTGTGATACAACAGTGAGTTGATATTTGAGTCGGTGCTTTACAATACGTGAGTTGGAAATTGAAGAGACTATAGTACAGTCTATAGTGACAGTTGGAGTCTGTCGTGATTTGAGGTTATTGTGGTGACCCTTGACTGAAGAGTAAGGGAGCAGTGGAAGCTGATAAAGGTGTGTAAGTGAAGCCAGCGAGTCTTGATCTAGAGTGTATCAACTGCGAGAGTCTGCCATAGAGTTGTTATTGGTGTATCAACTGGAAGTGTCGGCAGAGTGAGTCTTGTGTGTGACGAGCAACAGAGAAAGCAGAATTGTGTCAACACTAGCGCAGCCAGTGGTCTAATACAACAGCAAAGAAGGTGTAGTGGTAACCAGTTGTGAATATTGAAGTATCTATGTGTTTGTATTTAAGCTCTTGAATTGGATTAGTATAAGTGGTATTTATTGATTAATAAAGATTGTATCATTCTTAACCCTAATTAGTACACTGGGGTCTTTTATTTATTGCAAATCTACGAATCTACGGAAAAGCGTTTTTAACAGAGAATAAAAACGTAACAATATTATATTAAATCCTTGTTCGATAAGTGCACATTTTACTTCTTCGGGCTCAACATATGAATCTATGCCCTTTAATACTATTTGTAGGCCTTTAGCACTCTTAAGTTGATATGTGTAAAAATTTGTTTTATTTTTTTCAAACTCACTAACAATTTTTCGGAAATCTTTTTCATCATATATTTGGATTTTAGTTTCATCAATATTACCTCGTTTAATTGGAATGATGTGAAAAGTATTTTCACCAATGGTCGACAGTAGATTTTTTAGAAGCGCGTTAGAATTTGTTTCTCTCAGTTAAATAGGTGGTGGCTTAAGACTTTTGCGATGATGCAGCTGGCTTGTCGTTTTTGTCTTGCAATAATGAAAAACGATTTTGACGATTGATAGAAGATGTGCTGTTATCCCTAGACATCTTTGGGGCGGATCCAATTTTAGTAGAATTTGGGCTTCGCCCGCGCTTTAAAATAGTTATATATCTATCCATTCCTACTTGTACCTTTGGTTTTGAACTACTGTTATCTTCAGTGACAACTTGTTTAAGTGATGACCACGAGCCCGAAGCGGATGATTTCGCTGAGTTAAATGTAGAAGTACTAGGCAATAATGTCAACGATTCACTAGTTGGCATTGGACAAAGCGAAGTTGATCGCTGACGAAACTGTGGTTTTGCCGTTAGAAAAAGTCTGTCAGATTTTTGATTTTTATTAAGAGCTTCAGAACTCACAGCAAGTCTATTATCAGATTTTTTATTTTTATTGTTATCATTATGAGCATCAGAACTCACTTCACTATTTTTTTCCTTTGGGGTATTCAAAAAGAGTATTCCTCAAGGGTACTTTGTATGTTTTTTTGTTTACGGTTTTTTTTGTTTTTGTTATTTCTATATGTAAAAATATTATCAAAGCAAAAAAAATGCTTATTTATCCAGGTTAATATGTACACGAATATTTTTTGTATGATTTTTTTTTGTTTAGTTTGTATGTAAGAAAAATTCCGCTATTACGTCTGTTCACTATGAAGGTACAACAAGAACTTATGTTTTCACATAAGAACGATAATCAAAAATAAAAAAAAAAATATTTCTTTTTGATTATCACTACTTATGTATTATTTATAACTATCACTAAGCTTATGTCCGATATTGGTTGGGCCTAATAATTATATTTAGATTTAAGATTTGATTACTTATTGTTAGTTCATTTTTGAAGATACAATAAATAAAGATGTATATGAAAAAAAAAAAAAAAAAAAACATAAGAACGAAAATTTTCCCTTAATATATTTAATTGTTCTCTAGTTCTATTATATTTTCCTTGTGAGACATATCATGATAGACTTCCTCGTCCTTGTTCAGAAATAATGTCAAGGTTGCCTTTTCCGTACTAAGTTTCCGATTCGGATAATCAATGATACTTTTCACTCCCTGCAATATTTTATTACCTATTAAACCGTCATATCCGTTATTAAGTTCGCACTAATAAAAAAAATTCGCAATAATAATTTTCAATGTTAAATTCCTTAAAGAGTGAGAACCTGCAAAGATGTTTCATTAAAAATGTTTTCCCTAAGGCCCTTACCTGTAGAGATATTTGCGTCTTTCATTTTGGCGAACATACTCCTACATCTAAAATACTAAACTCTGCTCCACTGTCCACCACAAAATATAATTTTCTTATTGGAGAGTCTATTATTATATAGGGAAGTTGTTTAGGGCTTCTGTTGAAAAATTTACGTTTGAAGACCCAATATCCATGGGAACTATGTCCTGGTGGCTAGCAAAGTTTCTATTCTGGCTCGATCCAGCACTATTTCTCGTACCATAATTTCCTGAGTAATTATCCCTACGTCCCTCAAATTTTCCTGATTGATTATTCTGCCTCTGTTTTGTCCTTGATAATTTGCCAATTGATTGTTTTGTCTTTGATAGTTTACCAATTGACTGTTCTGTCTTTGATAATTTCCTGAATGATTGTTTTGTCTCTGATAGTTTGCCAATTGACTGTTCTGTTCTTGATAGTTTCCAAATTGATTATTTTGTCTTTGATAATTTCCTGGATGGTTATTGCTATTTCTGGTATAATTTAAATTAAATCCTTGATTGTTATGAGTATGATGATTAAAATTACTATTCCTATTCCCTGTTACACCGTAACTCAGGTGGCCTGCCTCTCTGATAATTCTGTACGCCTCTTTTATATAGGGATGAAACGATAACACTAAGGTATCGATACTTGCCCTTGATACGGTATCGGTTCAAAAGAATCGATACCTACTCACTATAGAATGACAGGCATCCATACTTACTTGTATCGGTCAAGTTCTTCATATGATTTCAAATAGTGGAAACAAAAGTGAATGTAAACAGCACCCACACATATGTATGTATGTCTGCACTTACTTTGAAATATTTTCGCCGTCAGGAGCAGTACCCAGCGGGAAAAGGAAGGAGTAAGGATGCCTACTAAAGGCCTTTGTACTCCTTCTTTTGGATTTACAAGGCCTGATTGCTCAATTTCATGCTCATATATTTTTTACAGGCGTTTTCATTGCGAGGTAGGACTTCCACTCTCATTTCTTGCGACAGAAGTTCTGAAAGGCCTTGAAATTTATGGATTTTGCTTTTGCTTTGTTAAGAAAAACAAAACCATGTTACTCTTTCTCTTTTCCATTCTCATAAAAGAGTATGAGGACTGTATATTTTATCTTTTATATGAAAGAGGCAAGACCTTCCATAAGAGATTCTTTAGTAGTTATATAGTCCTGATTCACACACGTCAGGTCTGAGTCGTCAAGTCTTGAGTTTTTAGGAGAGAGAGGAAAATATAATGGAAAGGGGTACAGACTTGACCGTACCAGTCAAGTTTGCTTTTTTATTTTTTTTTGTCATTCGTAATACTCTACTACAACACAAATTGATGAGATTTGATGAAACAAACTTAAAGGTGTGTATGAACGCAAATGCAGGTTCAAAAGAATTGAATTGAACAAAAACTGATCAGGTAAACCTGATGTGTGTGAATCAGGACATAAGAATAGTAATTGAATAAAAAAGTCCTAAGCAGGCCTTTAACAAGGCCTGATTTCGCGAACTTACGTTAATATATATAAACTCAATATAAATTTACTTTTAATACGATTAAATCAAATTTTGTTAATTGGCGTCATTTTAAACACTGTTGCGCTAATAAAAAATGAGTATTTTTGACCGATACAAGTATTTTTTACCGATACCTACTCGGTACTCGGTAGTAAAGTATCGATACCAAAAGAACTTGGTTTCTAAGAAAAAGTATCGAGTACTTACTTGTATTTACTCGTATCGTTTCATCCCTACCTCCATATTGTCAGGATTTCTAGCAAATACCATGGTCCTAGTTGGTTCCGGTAAATTCCCTCGAAAGGTTTGGAGCACTATTCTATTCAGTGCCGAAGTGGAGTACACATTGTCCCCAAAAAGTAGATTTCTGTTTTGTATTCTGTTCATTACTTCCGTAATTTGAAGGTAATACTTTTCTATACTATCAGTCATGCGGCACATCTTAAGTCTGTCTATCAAGGCATTACTACTTTCCCTCGAAAGGTTTGGAGCACTATTCTATTCAGTGCCGAAGTGGAGTACACATTGTCCCCAAAAAGTACATTTCTGTTTTGTATTCTGTTCATTACTTCCGTAATTTGAAGGTAATACTTTTCTATACTATCAGTCATGCGGCACATCTTAAGTCTGTCCATCAAGGCATTACTACTTTCCTTTTCCCCAAAATTATTTTTTAAAATTTCTTTAACTTTCTTCCAATCGTTCGGATTGACCTGTCTGTGTAGGGTTTCTTTACATTCCCCTACTATCTTACCCTTTATATAGTCCATAAGTATGTTCTTATGGGCTGCATCAAATTCCTGTATTGTTGGCAAAATATTTTCTACCTGCTTAACGAAGTTGGGCAACTGACTTCTATGTGAGCCATCTAATGAATTTATATTCTTAATACAGTCTAAAACCAAACTAAATCTCTGTGCATCAATTTTTACAGTCATAATTATTTAAATTTTTTTATTCACCAAAAAATTTCAATCAATTAATTTATAGCAAAATCAGCCCCTCAATCACCGAAAATAAAACTTAAGCAAATATCAAATTTTCATTCAAAGTATTGGCAACTATGTCATTATACAAACAAAATTAAATTAAATAATAAAATTAAACTGAATTACTCTGTGGTATGCAATCGCCGTCTCCTTCTCCTGAGGTGCATGCTGATTGGCCCCTTGTTTGTTGATGATAGTTGTGTTCATTTACTAAAAATTTTTACGAATTTGTAACAATTGTTACTGGAAAGTGTTCATTAACCCAAAAAATTTGCAACAAGAGAGCGTCGAAAGAGCGTCGAAAGAGCGTAAAAAATTGAGAGACAGAAAAATTCTTGCAAGTTTTTACAAGTAAAATTTTTACTTGTAATAATTTTTCAAACAGCTGTTTTATGATTGTGTTTGCAAAACAATTTTCTAAATTAAGTTGAAAATAAAAATATTTTGGAAATTGTAAGTAAATGTAAACTTTTAAGACGATAAAAAGTATTAAAAAGATAAAAAATTTATTTTTGTGTAACTAGCAACAACAGGAGCAAAATAATATACAGCCTCTGAAATGTTTTTGTTTTTCTTTAATTTTCACAGACCAGCTGTTATTTTTAATGTTGTAAATATTATGAGTACCTAGCTACTCGGTAATTTACACTAAGACGATATTTACACTGGGCATTTTCTGGTTATCTTTGCAGGCAGGCTTTTTAAGTTTGTTGGTGAGGGGTGTTGAGAAGCATGCGGAGTAAAACAAAAGGCACGAAATGAAAACTCGAGGGGTTTTTTGACATTTATCTTTGTTTTTTCGTACTCTCAGCATTAAGCATGTATATTAACGTCAAAAAGTCTTGAAGAAAAAAGTCTTAATGTAAATGTGCGTGACTTTTCGAAGGGGGATTAAAAGAAAATTGTCGAAGCAAGGCAGGCTAAAAAGGCATAATTTGAATAGGCATTAAGCAGGCAAAGAATTCAATTAGTTCAGATATATATTTGCAAATAAATTTGAATTAACACATAATTTATTAGTTACGACAATGGTGAATATAAATGACCATAATCACATCATTTTTAATCAATATCACAATTACAATCATTTTATAATAATATACATATACATATGTATAATATGTTCAGAAAACATAGGGGTATTTATTGAGTACTCATATATACCTATACATTACAACACTACTTTAACTTGCAAATTTTAGCTAGTAAAGTGTTCATTTACTTTTTCACATTTTTGAGAGTAGTTTTGAACAATTTCTTGTTACTCTCTCGTTACTAATTTTTACTAGTAAAGTAAATGAACACACCTGATGTATTTATTGCGAATTTTGTTGAGGGTAGATTTTTTTAGTTGTACCTGATAACGTTGCTGCTGTTTCTTCTATTTCGTTTTTACTGTTGCCAGTGATGCAAATCGGCATTAAACAACTTGTATCAATTTTCAAAAAGAAGTGTACTTTCTTTTTATTTATTTTCAATTTGTAATGAATTAATTCGTTTTTCTTCGTTATGTTTTCTGTTTAGATTACAACTTCGATTCTATTTATTAAATTGTTTTCAACTTCTGTTTAATACTGTTTTTGAGTTTCGCCTACTTTATTTTGTTAGATATTTGATTTTACATTTATTTTGTATTATATTTTCGTGTAAACTGTTGATATTTTCTTATGGTCACCTTAACATTCTGTTTTAATACACATGTTCATTACACTTTTAGTTTTATTTAATGTTTCGTTTTCTATTTTAGTTAATTTTTTTATCATTTTATTGTTACCCTCGTTCTATCAAATGTTTCATTAATTTTATTTAGTATTTTATTTTACTTAATTCTTTTAAAAATCTCGTTTTATTCAATTAATATATACCCTGTGGCCAAGGTGAGTTCATGTACAAGGTGCTGTCAAGTTAACAGGTATGTAAAGTTAAAGTACTAGACAATTTTTTTGTTGCAGACTTCACACCACCTGGTACATGAATTTGCCTTGACAACAGCATTGCAACAAAAAAAAGAGAAGCTGACCGTCTAAAATAAAACACAAAAAAAATTAAAGATAACATAGGAAAAATTTATGTTACCATATAGTGAAACATTGGCATTTTTAAATTGCACCAAGTAACCCGCGGTAGTACCACGGTACCAACGAGGTCAAAAATGTACCATAAAAAGTACAATTGTACCATGATTTCCATCTGTGTTACATAAATTGTGCTATGAAACTGACATCATTGGTTTAGACCATAGATGTTCAAGCATCTCTTTCCCTATAACGCGTTATAGGAAAGCAAGAAAGAAACAAATTCTGCTTACGCAGCAAACAAATACGTACACGAAAAAAAATGTTGCTCTCTTTAGGTTTTGGCTTCTCTTTAGCATAGAGTAGGGATGGATAACAAGTATTTTTAAATTTTATCTATATTTTGATGTCTTTTTATAAAAAAAAAAATGGCTAGGTAAATGTAAAACACAATAAAATATAACGAATTGTGCATTACCATCAACATTTTCTTTAAAGAAGAATTCGCTTTCGTAATTTTCTTTAAACATTTTACGCGTGTGCTGTTGTCTCAACAAGTAATAAACAGAATGTGATTCACAAAACATTTCCACCTCTGTTAAAAGTAAGCAGAGGTTTTCCTCTGCTACACACACAAGCGCAAGTGTGTTTATGTGTTAGTGCACATCACTGGTTTAGACCAAGGTGAATTCATAACAGGTGACCCTAACAGTCCTGATGATTATCAGGTGTTCGAAGACTGCTTAAACCCCAACTGTCTAATGTTTGTTTACATTTAAAGTGAAAAAAATTATATCGTTATTTATGTTTAAAAAATATATTTTAAAGTAAAAAGAATTATATTGTATGAATACTTATCACAATGGAACCAATTGGATCTCCGAGTGGGGGTGCGGTATTGCACCACCCTTCTTAACCTATGCATTCTGAATTAACTCTTGCAAAATGATTAATTGCATTAGTTTATTGATGATTTTAAAAAAATTGTATCTAATACAAAATATTTCTACCAATGTGTCTCGCGTATAATGCATGATAGTCTTTGGTACAGAATCTTGCACGGATTTTCGCACAATATAGAAATAAGATTTTATCAAACGTTCTGCATTACTTGAGGCAAAGAGTATTTGCTCGTTCCATCATGTCAGCTTTTAGTTGACTAGAAGTGTTTATGAAAATCTGGATGTGTAGTATTTATATACAAAGCCCAATTCAATGGCTCCCAAATTCTCAACCATGAAATTGGTGGCTGGTAAACGACGCAATAGCGTTGTCACCACATCAACAATTTTTACGTGCAATTTGGGAAACCTTAAACAGATACATATATTACAAATTAAGTTTATAGAAATAAATATTCAAGCATACCTTAACATTTCCTTTTGCATTTAATTGCCACAATGCGCTGCATTTCTTCATGTATCAACTCAACACAATGCGAATGCTTAATTGTGGGGTTAAGACAACTTTTGCCGGGCCCAGCTAGTACTAGCTGACTTCTTATATATGTATGTATGTATGTATAAATAAGACGCAAGTTTATTTGTTGTACACTTTTAAGTAACTTTGTCCATTTTTGTGAACAATTTCATGCATTTAAGCATAATATTGTGTTTACGGGCATGATGAGCCAGTAAAACACATTTTATACCACTGATTTCGCGTCCAAAAAACCATCGGAGGGACTGCAATAAGGCAGCAAGTAAGGTTTCTGTACGTTGTCCAAAAATATCAAGATCATCTGACCTGAACCGTCTTTCAACATTTTAATTACATTTATTTTACAAATATTGTTTTCTGTGTTGTTGATGATAGATGCACATGGATAGTAAAATATGTTTTTATAAATGTGAATGTATTGGTATTTGAGTCAACTGTTTTTGACAGATGGTGTTTTTTGAAGCCAGACGAATTGCATGTTGTTTTTATTATTGTTGTATTTTTGTAGCGATAAGGCCACCTGTTATGAATTCGCCTTGGTTTAGACTCTTAAGGGCTTTGGACACGATCAAAATGCTTGCTGTCAAGTTCGTGTACGTGTGCTTGCTGGCTTGATATTAACAGGCTTGATGACCCACCAAGCATTCATTTATATTTTGATTTTGTACTGTTCGTAGTTTAAAAAAAAATATATAAAAATTTGTAGATAAAGAAATTTAATAGCAATAATGGCAGCACTATTTATATAAAAAAAAAGAAATGCAACATAAAATAGTTCTCAACACTTCTTTTTTTTCATAAGTCAAATTGATGTTTTTCTTCTTTTAATTCCGATTTGTTAGCAACCGTTCGCAATGGAAATAAAATTATAATGAAAATTTGTTCGTGATTGACGGGTTAACACATACACGTATATAAAAAGTGACAGCAAGCATGCCAAAAATCTAAATTTTTTGATTTTCCATCAAGCGTCGTTGGTGTCACACATACTAACAAATTTTCACTCATACTATAACCAATCTCATCAAGCATTTTGACCGTGTCCAGACCCCTTTATTTAGGTATAAGGGTTACTTGTATCGGTCAGGTTCTTCAAATCATTTGACTACTTCGAAACAAAAGTAAATACACAAAATACCCACATATCGTCAGTTGGTTATTGATTTGCTGCAGATATAATGTATTTTGTATATACTGTGCCGGAAACCAATAACCAACCGACGATATATGTACATATGTATGTAGTATGTACATTTAGTGTCACTAATATTCGGTTATCAGATTCAAAATCAATAGAAAGTCTTCCAAACAATGGTAAATTTTTCGCCATAGTCATGGCAAATTTTTAAACTAAAAAATTCGCCATAGCTTGGTAGCATTTTATTGATTGTGAATCTGAAAACCGATTATTAGTGACACTCCCTGCATGTACTTACTTTGACATTTTAAAACTTACCGATTTCCCGGGATTTTTTCTGCGGGATCCCGGGAGATAACAAAAAATTTTTTGACGACTTTACATACAGAGCAGCTGCTTTAAATTTTGCATTTGTGAAAATTTATGGCGAGCAGCGATTTTTCTTAAAAATTTTAGATTTAAGGATATATTTTGTCACTTATATTGATGCTTTAAGCAGGAACATAACAGTTATAAGAGAAATTGCGAGAAGTTTTTATAACAATTAACCGTTTAATAAATTTAAATAGTGGTTATAATCCTAACCAATATAAGTGAGAAATATTTTTTGCTATAAAGAACTTCGAGTATTATAGCAACCAAAAAAGTTTTTTGGTTACCAATGACCATTGTCGAAATTAATTTTATTTTTCGGTTATACCTAGACGAATACAAATCGTATTTTAAAAGTAATCGATGCATTTCTAAGTGGTTTTTAGGGCAAGATATTGAAATGTCCTTGGAAAAGTTAACAAAAGGGTCATAATAATATATGTATACATCAAAATAATGGTTAATAATAACCTAAAGTAGATAATGTTTATATTCTAGTAGCCTTTTCTTTAGAAAGAAAAAAATAATAATTATTTTCGGTCCCCGGTTTTAAAGTAATTTATTGAAATCATTATTTTCATTTTTTTGTTTTTAATGAAATTGTTTTACATGGAAAACTCAACTGTATGAACGTTTTTTAAGAACAAATCTACTGATCTGTTTTCGATCTCAAACCTCGAGTATTTCTTATTTTATGTTTGTTTTTAGTAACTATTATTTTATTAGTTATATTTGTAAGCTTACTTTTTTGATCTTATATAACAAAGTTTTTCGTGTTTAAGGAATTTAACAACTAAAAGTTAAAATAAAATAAAGTTCTTGTTCTTGGAGTAACACCAATTATCTCTCATCTATTGGTTTTTGTAACGAAGAACCTATTGATTTTGATATAAATTTTAACATAAGACATCGATTTTTTACGAAAAGTACACCTGGTACTCATAGAGGCTAGTATCTTCTTTGAGAATTTTACTTGTTTTTATTATTATTTTTTAATTTATTTTTAATTTTCCTTCTAAGTTTTGTTTTTTAGACCTAAGTATATTATAAGAGTTCTCCTATTATGTTATGTTAGCCTCGGGAGCAAGGGCTATCTAATTTTATTATACTTATCTCATTGTTAAAACTTGGTGCTGTTAAATTTTATAGTTTTTAAGATAATTCCTTATAGTCTTAAGTTGTCTTTGTATCATTAACTTAAAAACTTTCATTGTTAAAAAAAGGCTCAATAAATTTTTACTTTACTTTACTTTACTTTAAAGTTCTTGTTCTAAAGCCTATTTTGAATCAACATTCGAATATTTATGTATATAAGAGGTCTTTTAGTGAGTTTTTTAAGCTTTCTAATCAAATTTGTGTTAATGCCTGGCAAATTTAATGTTTATTATTTCTATGGAGCGGGATCCCGTGATATATAAAAAAGTTTCTCGCTTTCCCGGGAAATGAAAAAGTCCGGGAAAAAAACTCTATTTGACATACATATTTTTGTTGACAGGAGCAGTATAGCCGGTGTATTGTCACAATAACACACGGTTTTTTTATAAAATATAACCACAGACTTAGCTTGGGGTGCCATTTTCTTGAACTTACTTTAATATACATACACTCAAAAAATTATGTAGGCAAATACAAATGAAAAATCATTTGGAACAAGTAAAATGTAATTTAAAAACCCTTTCGCTTACATTTCATTTGAACCAAGAGATTTTTTCAATTATTTTTGAATGTTAATTTTTTAACTAGCACATTACGTAAAAACAAGTCAAAAATCATTTATTTCAACCTATGAAAAAACAAATAACAAAATTCTAAAATGAGTGTTTTGTCAATTATTTTTAAATACAAATTTTTAACACACCTAAACAGTAAAAACTACTGTCATTTCTGTAGTCTTGATTGAGAAAAATTAACTACAAAAACTGTTAAAACTAGTTTCGTTTCGGTAGTTTTGTTTAAGAAAAAATTACTACTAAATCTGTAAAAACTATTGAGATTTCAGTAGGTACAGTAGGTAGGTAGTACAGTCAGCACTACTGACTTTCCAGTAATACTGACTGACAAAAAATACCTGCTAAAACAGCAAAAAATACGGATTTTCCGTTTGGTTTTCCCCCAAAAAAGTAAAAATATATTTTAATTTTTATTTTTAATTTAATTTTGATTTTATTAATCATTAATCAAATATAAAATTAAAAGTTAAATAAAACTAATATAACATGATATGTACATATGTAATTATAAGAAACAGTATTATAAATTAATCAAAATTAGTTATGAGCTATAAAAAATGAGTTAATTCCTTTAAAGCTACTCCCTACAACATCACATTTTAAATCAATCTGAAATAAAGTTTTTTGTATAAACAACCAAAAATTATAGCATTTTAGATTATAATTTAAATTAAAAACTTGATAAATTTTAAGGCAAAGTGCTAATGCAGAAGCTAAAGTTTCTGCTGGATATATTATTTGGTCTACAACATCATTAATTGACGTAATTTTAAACATATTACCCTTAGACCACTATAAATATCTAGTTCGATGTCTTCGTCTATAAATTTTATTGTCGAATTTTGAGATTCTACAATAGTCGGCCTTCCAGTTTTTTTATGGTATCTATCAGGCTTCAAAACTGCATGAATAATATAAATAAAAACAGCATCCCTTGAATCTGTAACATAAACGTTTGTACATATAAAAATAATTTTTTTTCGTATTTAAAATACATATATAAAGAGTTAATAGTAAGTAAGGAGTTTTACGCTTCGTATATAAAGGTATTTTTGTCCTTTTAAAAAAAGTTATGTTTTAATGTACATATATTCTGTTTTTAAAATTCAGTGTATATTAAAATGGTTTTTTATTTTAAATAGCCTCTTTCATACAAAACGTGAAAACCCTTAGATAATGTTTAAATTTTTTACTTTTTAATTTATCTAAACAGGTTTAGATTATTGTAATTACTTTGGTTTAATTGAGTCCATTTTTCCTTGGCTTCATCCCACAATGTCTTCATTCCAGGGATCGCAAATAACGATTATTTTCCAAATTTAAAGTAAAAAAATCACAATAATAGAGAAGTGCTACGTGCACAAGGAATATACCAAGATACTCCATGTTACATGGACTACCGATAGATGCAATGATTTTTATTTTTTTGATTTTTATTTATTCCTCACAAAATAACTCTTATTTTGTGACTTTTATTTATTCCTCAGAAAATAACAGTTATTTCTTGATTTTTATTTATCCCTCACAAAATAAGAGTTATTTTGTGACTTTTATTTATTCCTCACAAAATAACAGTTAATTTTTGATTTTTATTTTTTTGCTCAAAAAAATTTTAACTTTTAAAATTAATAAATAATAAAAAAGTAAATTTAATTTAACATATAAGAATATTTTTTAAAAACTCTGGCGATAAATTCAATTTTAAATCGGTTAATACTCATTTTAACGCAAAAATTACGCTTTCTACATTTTAAAAGTTAAGCAAAAAAAAAAATAAAAATCAAACAGTAACTGTTATTTTGTGAGGAATAAATAAAAGTCACAAAATAACTCTTATTTTGTGAGGGATAAATAAAAATCAAGAAATAACTGTTATTTTCTGAGGAATAAATAAAAGTCACAAAATAAGAGTTATTTTGTGAGGGATAAATAAAAATCAAGAAATAATGATTAAAAAGTGATTTTTAAAATAAAAATTATAACCGTTACGGTCCCTGCTTCATTCTAATGTTGTTCAAATTTAAATTTATATAAATTGGTAAAACATCCTGCAGCTTTGTCCAGTTTAAGAGAAAGGTGTTTATTTTTTGTGGATAAATTGTATCAAAATCGATGGAAATCTGAAAAAAAATTCATGTATTTGATGTAAATGTATATTCGTCGTTGTTACGACAGGATCAGCTATGCGTTTTTACTAAGTTTTTAGGGGAGAAAAAATTATTTCTTGCGGTAACGGTGTCGCAAAATAAAACATACATATACATATAAATTGATATTCGCAGATTAATCAAATTGCTCCAACAACTACATATACTCATAACTCATTTTCTTGGAGCACTTAGAGTATTTCAGAGCAAATAAATGTTTCAATTAGTCTATGAAATATTTTTTGGAAATTTTGACATGACTGATTTTATCAGAGCACAGACGATGTGTGTACAAACATATTTATGTATTTTTAAAATTAATTTTAACTTAATGCTTACTAGTTCTGGTCCAAAATATTGTTTATAAGCCGGCCAGCTATCAATAATGTTTCTAATATTGACATCTTTACAATTTATGAGTTCATTTAATCTATATTCAGCAGACTGTTTCCATCGTTCACATGTCTGTTCTTTATCCTGAAAGTTATACTTTAGGTAAGATTTAACTTCAGATGCATCTTGTTCTGAAAAATGTATTTATATAATAAAAATATATTATATATGTATGTATATACATACATATGTATTTATGTATGAATGAGTAACATACCTTTTCCGAGAAATGATACCGTTTTTCCTATATACTTTCTAGGACTACTTGTGGGTTTTACATTTGCTTTCATAGCATTTTGGTACCTATAAAATAGTTTTCCTTTTGCTCTTTGAAATTTTTGCTTTTCATAATAGATTTCCTCTACTTCATTTGGAAAAATGTTATGGATTTGTGACGCGAGATTTTGCAGAGTAGTTGGTCTTTGAAACGTAAAAATCTATAATTGCTCTTGTTAATTTGTTTTGTTCTGTGTTGCCCAAATGACCATGTTTGTCATAAAAACTCTTCAGCTCAGAATATATCGGATTTATTTCAAATATATCAGCCAGTTCCAGAATGTCGAAAGAAAACTTAGGTGAAAGATAAGCAGTCACGCTCTTTCGTTCGAATCAGCACCCCAATAACATTCGACTTGTCGTTCGCCTGGGTTTACGTTTCTAACGTAAGAGGAGAACACAATGCAACGATAATTTATTGCGGTGCGGTTTTTCATACTATTTTGAAGGAAAAAACCGCAGTGCGGAACGGTATAAAATTAAAATCTATTTTATTTTCTCTGCGGACTTTCTTATTCTCTCAATTTTTGACACTCTTTCTCTTTCTGATGTTGCCACAGGTTTTGAATAATTGGCGGTGTTCACAACATTGTTTTAACAAAAAGCATGATTTTTTTTGTCATAATATATAAAAGTTTAAAAAATATATCAAATATATCTGCGAATGTATAAAATGTTAATCATTTTTTGTTTTTAGTTACTGCCAATACAAAATATTCAACACAGAGTATTTTTTTATAAAAATGTATACACAAAAAAAAAATTAATAAAAATTTAAACAAACACTGACAAGTATCGCCGTAGCCGTCTTCCGTTGTATTATGTTTATTTTTCTTTCCCGCAACGAGAAATCGCACCGCACCGCAAACATTGTGTTTAGACTCTAAGCCAAGGCAAATCAAACAGGTACATGCATCAGGCAAATTGCTCATCCGCTGATTTTTTGTTTACACGTTTATAACGAAGAGTTCATTTGACAATTACTTTTGTGCCTTGTTTGATGCATACAATTTTTTGACAATTACTTTGTAAAACTATGTGAGAAGCACAGAGTTGCCACAGTGTTTTCCCTAATGCGTGTACCTGTAGTAAATGTGCCTTGCTCTAAGCCGTATACCCGTTGTCAAATATCCATATTGCCACATCAACAATTTCACACATTCATCGTCAAGTGATAATAAAAAATCGTTTAAACGTGTAAATTGTGATTTAAAAAATGAAACTCTGTTCTAATTCTAACCTGCAACAAGTGGCACCCAAAAATAAATTAAAAAAAAAACTTAACAAAACAATTTTTGTTAAGTATAAAAATTACACATAATTAAAAAAAAAACACAAGTCATGCAAAATTTTGTGAAGAATCACCCAAATGGAAAAATTACCAACAGCCCATTTATTTAGGTCATTATTCATTGTCATTGGGTGATTGTCATTATCTTTAGGTCTTTCAAAAACACCAACAGACCCAAAATAGTGTTCTACCTAGCCGGCCTTTGGACGGGTGCAATAATTTTCTCTTCTGTGCATACATACATAGAGATGTAAGTACACATGTATGCGCAACGGCGACTTCGTAGAGTAGAAGTATATTTTTTGTTAAACTGACCTTCGTCCGATCTTAAGAACTCTCTCCTCTAGGTATGGACATATGTAAATACATATACATATATTCTTATTGTATTTATGTATTCGGTATATTATTACCAAATTCCGGCTCCGCTCAGTAAGTTTTCTGTATAGCCGGATGGCTTAAGTCCTCGTCCATACAGTGAAACATTTGCTGCGAAGCATTTTTGATTTCTCTTTTAAAACTGCATTCGTATCCACACTGTGCAGTTTTTATTTTGCAGCTTAATACATTTTCTCATATATTTCTCATGAGAATGAGACGAGAATGACGTACTCAACAAGAATTTCATGTACATGAAACAAAGTACACTTTTCCATTCCTATTTCCCCGTTCATCGACAAACTCCAAAGTTTTGCAGCAAATGTTTAAGAGTCTGAACACAATGTAACGATAATTTATTGCGGTGCGGTTTTTCATACGATTTTGAAGTAAAAAACCGCAGTGCGGAACGGTATAAAATTAAAATCTATTTTATTTTCTCTGCGGACTTTCTTTTTCTCTCAATTTTTGACTCTCTTTCTGATGTTGCCATAGTTTTTGAATCATTGGCGGTGTTCACAACATTATTGTGAACAAAAAAATGATTTTGAGGTTTAACCCTTAAATGCATACCGTACCATAAATCGTACATTACTTATTTGATAAAAATAATATAGTAAATGTAACCGAAACTCAATAAAAAACCCTTTAAAACAAAGAATACTGTATAAAGTGTTCTTTGAAACGCCGTTTAAGTTTGTTTTTAATTTGTTTATATCATCAGCAAGCTACCAAAGTTGTCGTATGAAATTTTTGAACAAATATAGTTTGTGAACCAAATTTCAAAAGTAAATAAATAATTAGTATGTGCGCCATTTTTGTGGAGACTATTATCATATTGTATATGGGACACTATTTTAACGAATTTTAATAAATTTGGATCAAGTTAAATTTTTTAAATAGTTTTTTCTCTCGTTTTTAATTTTTCAAAAACAGTTGTTTTTCCAATTTTTCACGAAAACCGTTAATTTTTCTTGAAAATAAAGCCTATATTCGTGTTTAGGGACCAAATTTGCATTAGAATTACTTGATATAAGTCAAAGGTTCTGACCTCATGCATTTAAGGGTTAAAAACTTTTGTCATTAAATATAAAATTTTAAAAATTTTTCAAATATATCTGCCAATGTATAAAATTTTAATAATTTCTTATTTTTATTTACTGCCATTACAAACTATTATATATGTACATATGTATATATACATATGTATATATGTTCCCGTCATTCCTATAAGGAGCATAGGTCCTCCATTACAAACTATTAAACAAATAGTAAAGTTTTTAGAAAATTTTATAAAAATGTATCCACAAAAAAATTAATAAAAATTTAAACAAACAATGACAAGTATTGCCGTAGCCGTCTTCCGTTGTATTATGTTTATTTTTCTCTCCCGCAACGAGAAATCGCACCGCACCGCAAACATTGTGTTTAGACTCTAACTGTATGGACGAGGACTAAGGATTTTCACCTCTGTGTATGTAGAACAACTGCTTAGCTGAATAAATACGGCCTTATGTATAAGAAAAAACTGGTATGAAAGCAGCATAAGTGACGACATTGAAATAGGTGCTAACGAGTTCCTCCACACAATTTGGCATTAAAAATCGGCGCATAGTGTAGTTTTCACCCACTATGTGATTTATGTGATTTATGCGAACTGCTTGGCCGTTTTTCTTATACATAAGACCGATAGCTTCTAACCAACTTTCATTATAACTATTGGAAGTGGTGGTAGGAAAGAAAATCTTTACTCATCGAAGCTGTTGTCGAACAGACATACATACCTAGAGAAGAGTATCGCTCGCAAAGACCAGCCAAAGGGCGCAAAACGGCTTACTTACAAGCCCAGACGTGGGGAGACCGCCAACGACGCGTTATTCAACAAATCCATTGCCAGCGAAGCCAGTATAATATTACTCATTGGCAAAGCAAAATATTTTATTTGTGTAAATAAAAATAATTTATTTTATTTTGTCTCAGTCGACAATTAAAATACAAGTGCCTGCTTTTGACATTAGAGTTCGTACAAATGACTGAAAAAAATTTTATTGGGGCGCAAATTTGTATTGAAATGCTTACGTTATCGTTCGCACTCATTAGGTGTGTTTCTTTACTCTACATTGGGATCCCGCGGGATCCCAATTTGCACGAAAAGCGTTCCCGTACTCGAAAATTGGGTAAATGAGAGAGGTTTTGTGAGAGTAATCTTCTTCTTGCTTTTGCACGAAACAGCCCGTAATTTTTCTTCGTGCTAGTTTGGGCAAACACAAAATCAATCAGCTGTTTGAAAAATAAACAATTACAAAGAAAAATTACATTTACCTAAAAACTAAACAAATAAACAAATGTATGAAAAAATGTTTAGAAACTAGTGGTGAGCAATGTTTTATAAGTTTTTATATGAAATTAAGATAATACCGTGTTCAGACATGCATTTTTAATTGAGTCAATTTAATTTTAATTGCGCAATTAAATTTACTGTTCACACATACTCAATTTAGCTGACTCATTTATCATTTGACAGCTGGAAAAAACATTGTTTTTATTTGTTTTGTGAATATTTGTGTTTGTAAATTTTCAAATTGGATGCAAATTTTGGTTTAAAAGAAATTTTACTTGCATATAACAGAAATATGGAGCTCTTGGAGTCAATGCGATCGATTTTTGATTAAAAATTATCAGTGCTTAAAAAAAAGGAAAAGAAAAACTTGTCAATTTTACAAAGTTTACGAAAGCAGCAGCTATTTCCCCTTGCACTAATTTTTTAATTTAACGTGCACATCGCGCGGGCTGTATGGAAAGGCCAACTTCAGCAGCTTATCCGCTTTCTCATTATATACGTGACCATTTTCTCTTTGGCCACGAAGCCCCTCTATTCGACATGGCCACAACTACAATAGAGCAGCTTCACTGGCCTCAGTCCACGTAAGCCTCTTCCTCTAAATTTTTTTTCCTATTTATAAAAGATATTTGTTAATAAATTTATCTATGAATTTAAAAAAACTTCTTCACCAGCCATTTATTTTTTGTTTATTTATTTATTTATTTATTGGAGTTCATATTGTTCAGTTTGTTTTCTTTACATGTATGTATGTATGTATATTTGTTTTGTTTATATGTATGTATATTTTTTGACATTTCGCTCGCCATTATAGGAAATTTTTCTGCTCACTGAACACAGTTCTTAATAAAAACATTTATGACCAGGGTTGCATTTCGAGTTTTACGCAATTAGTGATACAATTAACTAGTAATTGCTCAATTTATTAATTGACTTATTGTATGGTAAATTGTTGTCAATTAAGGTCTTAATTGCGCAATTAAGGGGTATGTCTGAACACGGTATAAAAAAACCTATATAAGTATGCTGAATCATGTTAGTAAATACGTGCGTGTGTATGTACATAAGTATGTGTTTAGTTATGTGCATACGTATGTATATGCATACATGCATTGACGTTTATTTTCGTGTTAAAATTTTGGTTTTTCGCGTTCCCGTACTTTTGTGCATTTTTATGTATTATTGAGCGAAATTATAGTTTCCTCTCATTTTACCGAACTTTACCCAAAAAGTAAAGAAACAAACCTATTTTCTTTCGACTTGTCGTCCTAAAGGCTTTTAGTGGAACAGCTGTTTGTCGTTTAAAATGCGAACGAACGAACATGAGTGACATCCTGGAACAGGCAGTATGATTTAAATTCTTTAAAAAATAAAATAATTTAGCGTATGTTTATATTTACGATGTAATGTACTTACATAATCAAAACAACTTTTATCATTAGGTATTGAATATGTGTTTTCATTATTTGACGAAAGTTTTAAATTATTGGTTGAACTTTGCCACATAACAAACCTTTCGATAAATTGCACTTCCCTTCCAAGCTCTCTTACGTGGTTAAAGCTTCCAATTTCGAACAATTTTTCCAAATAGTAGCGATTAAAAGATTTAAATTGGTTATATGTAATTTTTTGTTCTATTAGAGAAAAGAGCGCAATATTAAAAAAAATTAAATACTTTTGATTTTAATAATGATACGAATACTAAAAGGTGGTTCATTATATATGATTTTTCTTTCAGAAAATATACCACTTTCGTTCTTCTCAATAACAAAATTGATTATATTTTACCTTCTATTACCGGAATTACATATAAATTATTATCACTATCAATCTTCCTTAATACATTATGAAATTCGTTATCTTGCAAAATATTGGAGGTTTCTTCAGCCATTGTATTACGGATCTTATTATCCCTATAAATATTAGTTTTCTAATGAAAATTTCTTTATTCTAACCTGTTCAATAATGCAACATGGAAGTTGAAATTATAAGTAGTTCCATTAAAAGAAATAGATTTCAAGCTGAGATGCTTCAAATTTTCATTTTTGAAAACCATTTCATTATATTTTGATTGTATTTTATCATTGTTGCTGTAGTAAATTTTTTTGCAATAATTTTTTTTTTAAAAGGCTTTATGTGCAAATTTTATTTGAAATTTAATTGCTGCAGATAAAACAAAACATCTCCGACTGCTGGTGCATCTCCGCTTATGCTTTGCTTCAAACATAAAATTAGAAAAATGTCTTACTGGAGCTGAGGACTTAAGAATGTTTGGATAATGCGTCAAGAAATGATGTTTTGGCTTTAGAGTTTCAACAAAAAGTGTTAGGAACATAGAATTGTGTTGAGATATTGTATCCCTTAGCAAATTTATTGTGGTACTACTATGTGAGATATACAAAACTAAATCTAGCAAACGCACCACTGTGCATATAAATTTCCAGACATCATCGTTTGGATTAATTAAGTCATGGAACATTAAAGGGAAAAAGTGAACGAACGTCCAACACTCTTGTTGCGTTTACAACTGTTTTGTAAAAGGTTGAGCACCAAAGGTTTCCTTTGGAGCTCAGAGTGTGTGATTTTTTGTTTTGTTTTTATTTGTTTTTAGCCCAGGTAGAATCACCATGTGCTAATATAAATTGAAGTGAAGTCTTAGTAGAAGCACTAAGACTAGTCTAGCAATCAAGAAAGTAAATTTTTGTTTGCCATAATTTCTTTATTTTTCCCAGTCTTTTATACAATTTTAATTTCATACGTCTATATTAAAATTACTAGCAATGTACATTTTCAGCACTTGTCATAAAGCCTGACTTTGCATTTTATGAATTATTGTAATACTACTCTTAAAGGTAAATGACTGAATTAAGTGTATGAGTATAAAAATATCTAAAGGTAAATGACTGATTGCAATATGAAACTTATTAATTTGTAAATAAAAATTGGTTAATGAACTTAGAATACAACATAAGCAGAAATTACATTAAATATTAATTTATAACAAACCATTGGTTAAATGAACTTAAAATACTACATAAACAAAATTTCATATTTATCTAGATATAAATAGGCAAGTGAAAATAGTTAAGAACAATTTTAACTGACTTAAACTCAACGTATTCGCTTGATTTTTTTTTTTGTTAGATAGATTGACAATAGGAGCAGTGCAGAATGTATTTTTTCTTCTACATTTTTGTGTATAAGATAGTTAAAAATAGTTAAGAATATTAGCCAATCATAAAGCCATGATTTCTCTTTCTCTCTTAATTTGCTAAAAAAAAATTACAACAATTTGGCTTGGCAACTCCATAAACACTCGGAAGGAAAAACGTATTTTATTTGTTCATTCTATTCTTATTTCCATCTTTCTATGTACTTAAACGATTATTGCTGAAACTAATAAAATTTTGATATTTAAATAACGAGTGGTACTGTATTATTTTTCTTTAGATGCTTAAAAATAATATATTTTTTTAATTATTAATAACTTTGATCAAAGTTAAATTCACCTACAGCACAAAGTAAGTTTTTTATTTTTGGTTTATTTTGTGTGCGTTTTGTTTTTGTTCATTGTTTTCATTATTTTTCTGTGGTTTAAATTACTGAACATACTGGAATGTTGGAATATGATGGAATGTTGGAATATGATGGAATGTTGGAATATGATGGAATGTTTATATTATTAGGCTATTATATGGAAAAAATTTTTTTTTGTAACAAACGTTTTAATGGGGAGTCTAAAACTTTAGAGAAAAAGCGTTCAATGAAAAAATAAACTAATATTTTTGTTTTGGGCAATAATAATGAATATGAAGTGGAAGCACTAGGAGCAAATATCTAATTACATTTAGTTCAAAAAGTGAACAACTTTTTTTAAATAGTTTGCTTAAAATCTATTCTTATTTATGCCGATAAATGAAATTTTAAATTCGTATTTAGTAGTTAAGAAAGTGGTTTAAGAGAGTGGTTTACCTTGGAGTCTATACATATGTATATTTGAATATAGTTTTTAAATTGTGTTTTAAATTCATCAAACCTTAAATATTTTCATTATATTCTCCACCTCTGTGCGTTAATGGTTGATTTTCAACCACTGGGCGAACACTAGTAATAAAAAAAAGGGAAGGTATTCCTTTAAAAATACATACAACTTCTAATAATAATAAAAGTAATTATGTATGTATTAACATTCTCCGCCGCGTTGAGCAGTCAGCGAAAACCTGTAGTGTTAAACTTCAGAAATAGGATGACGTGGTGTTGGCCTTGGAGGTGCCGGTGTTAGGTTGACTGAGGCAGTTTTGTTGCATTTGATTCGAAATTGCCAGGCAGTAAGTGTTAGGATTATGAGTAGTGATAGAAGTAGAGCAAAGAAGCCTATGTTTGGATGATGAATTGCTGGCTGATATCTTTCAAGTGGAGAATTCTTAATGTGCCCCAGTTGTTTTTGAATATCGGTAAGCTGGTCCAATTTGGTATCCAAGACGAGGTTTGGTTCTAATATTTTCTTAGCTTCAGAGGGTTTTCCTATTGAGGTGATATTACCAAATGTTGCATAGGAGTTGCGTAAAGTAGTGACACTAGTTTCGTGTCCACGAATGGTAAGAAATTTTCCTTTTATTATACAAGCTGAGTTCATGGTCATTACACCAGAAGTCTTGACCTGTATATGTATGATATCATTGCCGCAGACTGCAGTTAGTTCTATAGGTGTTGTTGTTGCATACAGCCATTGGTTTACGTTGTGCAATGGAATAAAAGAGATATTGTTCTGGATATAGCCAAAATTACAATCAAGGGATGTTTTGTTGTTGAAGAGAGCAATTTCACAAGAATAACTGCCGGAATCTTTGGCCATTTGTATTTGCAATGCTGGACAAATGTATGTATATGTCGACTATGACTACAGTACATTTATTGAATTGAAGTATGTTTAGTGCCAGGTATTCATCGCGGTGGTTATTAACAGCAAGATATTTAATGTCAGTTGTTATGACAATGGTCATATTGTTTATTTGTGTGGGTATTGCAATGACCTTGTAAAGTTCAAATTTTCCTTGGTCCACCAATGGTAACTCAATAACGAAAATTACATTTGTGTTAGTTACTGTGCCTTTAACGTTCATAATTTTGTATAGTTCTAGCAAGTCGGTGTCTTCAACTGGTAATGTACGGCCTATAGGAAGGTGTCCTTTAATTTTAGCAATCTCCGATCTTAACTGTTTTGGTGTAAGGATAAGTGGGCTTATATTGCCATGGTTCGTATACGTGAGGGCAGCGACCAGCTCTGTTTCAATTCTTTGTAAATCTGAGGCAAGTGTATTTAATTGAATTGCCAGAGACATTAGATTTTGGACTTGTCGTAGATTTGAATTCTCATTTTGAACTTTATTTAGATCTTGATAGATGGTTTTCTTAAGTTCTGAAAAGTGCACTTTAGTATTGTTCTCGCTTTGCTTAAGAATGTTAATGGTAGAATCTATTACTGAAGTTTGATTTTTTAGTAACAGATGTAGATACTCTTCATTTTGCTTTACATTAGTTATAGTTTGAGCCATTTGCTCTGCGTAATCTGAGTCCAGGACTCCAAATAGAGCATGGGCCATATTTCCAACGATATCGAGTGCAGCTCTCCGGTTTCTTTTTGAGATTAAAAGGTCTGATTCTTGAATAAGATTGTCCCAAGTATGTTGAAGTTGAATGGAAAGCATCTCACATGATTCAAAAGCTACCGATTGCTTGCAGAGCCTTGAAAATGATGTTATACCTACTTCAAGAACCTTATTCCTATCCCAAATTGGTGTTAAATCGTAGTATATAATGAATTTCCAGGTAGCTGTCATCAACTTTGTCGAGCCCATGCCTTCGAAATATAATCCTGGATTGGAAGAAAATTCTGTAACATTGATTGGAGAGGCTAATATTATCGGCAGCAGCAGGAGTGAAACGAAAAGCATATTAAAAACTCCCAGTGAGGCATATGACACTACCTTTCGTTTTGGCTGTATAATGTTAAATTCCGCTGAGCCTTGCCTCTTTTGTGACTTTGAGTTGTCATATCCGGAATGTTCTGTGAGGGAGTCGTTGAACAACGGTGCAAGTCTGTGTATTGGCCTCTTGAAAATTCCCTTTGCTGTTTTGACGTCGCATACCCTGATAAGTCCATCATCTCCTTTGTAAATGCGGTTGATTCTACCCAGTGGCCATTGGAGCACTGGAGTATTATCTTCCTTGAGGATAACAAGCATGCCTTCAATGACGTTCGGTGAAGGAGACTTCCATTTCCCCCTTTGCTGTAGCTCATGTAAATAGTTTTGAGTCCACTCCTTCCAGCATTTATGTTTGATTTCTGAAGTTATTTTCCATCTTGCATCTAATGATATGCTTGGGGGTTGCGCATTTATATCTACTGCTGATGTCAAGGGTTCCCCTACTAAAAAGTGGCCTGGGGTAATAGCTTCAAGATCATCGTAGCTTGATGAGAGAGGGATCACTGGACGTGAATTTAAGATTGCTTCTATTTCAACCACTATTGTTTCCAATTCTTCATATGTAAGTGATGCAGCTGACACACTTCTCAGTAAAAGGTGCTTGGCGGATTTGACAGCCGCTTCCCAAAGTCCACCAAAGTGAGGGGCTCTTGGTGGAATGAATTTAAAATTTATTGACTGATTGCTGCATAATCGTGTAATCTTCTCTTGCGCTGATTGAGAATATATTGATTCTTTTAATTCAGTAATTTTATTGTTTGCTCCCACGAAGTTAGTAGCATTGTCGCAATACAAAGTCTGACAGTGGCCTCTTCTGCTGATGAAACGTCGTAGTGCGCCTATGAATGCTTCTGTAGACAGATTTGATACTACTTCCATGTGAATGGCCTTAGTCGCGAAGCAACAAAATACTGCGATATAGGCCTTGTCTGGCCTTTTGCCCCTGATTTTGTGATGGATCCATATTGGGCCAAAATAATCCACTCCTGTGGTTATGAAAGGACGTGCTGGGGTAACTCTGTCTGCCGGAAGGTTTCCCATTAATTGTTTGAAAAGCACCGGCCTAGCTTTAGTGCATCGTATGCATTTGTGGACGGTACTTCGTGCCAGTGATTTCCCGTTTGTAATCCAGAACTGTGACCTGGATGCTGCCAACAATGACTGTGGGCCACAATGACGATTCTCTTCGTGTAGCTTGTGCATTAATAACTTTGTCATAGGGTGATTATGAGTTAAAATCGCAGGATGTTTTGCCTTGAACGATAATGTTGACTGCTCCAAACGACCACCCACGCGCATTATCTGATGCTCATCCATGAATGGGCTTAAGGAGGCCACGGAACTTGATTTATGTACAGGTGTTTGATGTGATAGCCTTTCTAGTTCTTCCCCAAACTCTGCGGCTTGGATGATCTTGATGATAATGTTTAGAGCTTCTTCTAATTCGAATGCATCAAGTTCCCTTTTGGTTGACCGATAAACATTTGTAGTTTTGGAATTTCTAATAAATCTCAACACATAACCAATCGTGTGTTGAAGAGTTTTAAATGAGTTCCGGTGGTTTATCTGATTTATAATGTCTGCATAATTTTGCTGCAAGGCGGTTATTGTTAGAACATGCTTCGTCACCTTACGTTCTTCGTCGCAAGGTGTCTCAATTGCTTGTGAAGTTGAGGTTGTCCATTCACTCCGTTGTCCCGAAAGAAATAGAGGGCCATAAAACCACATTGAATGTTGTGATAGGTTTTCGGGTGCTATTCCTCGAGATATTGCGTCGGCTGGATTTTCTTTAGAACTAACGTGTCGCCATTGATGTGAATCGCTTAGACCTTGAATTTTTGTTATCCTGTTTGCTACAAAAGTGTGAAAGGATGCTGCTGACGAGTTTATCCAAGCAAGAACAATTTTTGAGTCCGACCAAAAAAAGTTTGCTATATTTTGCAGACGAAGATCTTCTTTTACCCTACTTGTTAGTTCAACACCTAATACCGCGGCGCATAATTCCAAGCGAGGCAACGTTTGCCTTTTTATGGGTGCTACTCGGGACTTGGCACATAGCAGTCTGGTTAAAACAGTTTTGTCTTTATATGTTGAACGAATGTTCAATAGGCTCGTTCAGATGCATCGACAAACGTATGAATTTCTGTAGAGACTGGGTTTCCGTGTTTTAATACGAATCTCTCTATTTTTATTTTGTTTAGGGTTTCTATATTTGTGCGAAATTTATTCCATTCATTCTGAAGATTCATGGGTAACTCGTCATCCCATGAAAGCGGTAATTGCCACAGCTCTTGCAAAAATATCTTGGCTCGTACAACTACCGGCCCAAAAATCCCTAGAGGATCAAAGATTTTGGCTAGTTCTGAACTGACTATTCTTTTTGTTACCCTTGTGGCCGTTGGCTTTTGTGACCGTCCACATAATTTATCAGATTTTGGGAGCCATATTAATCCCAGTGTTTTAATTGAACAATCTGAATTCTCGTCTAAGTCCAAGTTGATTACCTGGTCTTCAGGTGCAATTCCATTTAATAACTGAGGATGATTTGAACACCACTTCCGCAGCTTAAAACCAGCTTCTCTTAGGATTAAGCTTAGTTGTCGTTGTGAATCTAATGCTGTGTTAATAGAATCAGCTCCGGTGAGGCAATCATCCACATAAAAATCATCGCGTAATATTGAAGCACCTTGTGGATATTTTGTAGCGTTTTGAATAGCTAAATGTTGAAGGCATTTTGTTGCTAGGTATGGTGCAGAGGACGTGCCATATGTTACAGTTTTAAGGCGATAATATTTTATGTCTTGATGCTTGTTGTATCTCCATATGATGAGCTGGAACATCTGGTCCGTGTCATTGATTTGAATTTGCCGGTACATTTTTTCTATGTCTGCAGTGAAGACAATTCTGTGCATCCTAAATCGCAACAGTACCGAAAACAGCTCACTTTGTACGGTTGGTCCGGCATGTATTATGTCATTTAAAGAGGAACCGCTGGATGTTTTAGCTGATGCGTCAAAAACTACTCTTAGTTTTGTGGTTGAGCTGTCAGGTTTCAGTACGCAGTGGTGAGGCATAACGTAATGTAAATTAGGAATGTCGTCTTCTTATATTTCTTCCATGTGCCCCAAGTCTTCGTACTCCTGCATGAATTTGTTGTATCCTGTTCTAAGATCAGGATTAAGGTTCAATCGTTTTTCCAATGCTAAAAATCGATTGAATGCCATTGTTTTGGAACTTCCGAGAACGGATGGATTTTCTGCGAATGGTAGGCGCACAATGAATCTCCCATTCTCGTTTCTTTTTACGTTTTGTGTAAAATGATCCTCACATCGTTTCTCAGCCAAAGATAGTGCTCGTTCTGTGTTATTCGTGTCTTCAAGCTTCCAGAATTTTTCAATTAGCTGGTTTGTTGTTTGCTCTTCTGGGGTAAACACTGCACAAGTTACCAAGTTACCATTTCTTTTTCGTAATTTACCCGTGACGATCCAACCCAAAGCTGTGTTTTGCAGAATTGGCAGTTTTTGATTGATCTTTATTTGTTGTGGGCGCATCAATTCATGGTAAAATTCTGCTCCGAGCAATATGTCAATTTTATCCATTTGATTGAAACATGGATCAGCTAATTTAATATTTTCAGGAAGATTCCAATCTGACGTGTCGAAAGAATTTGTAGGCTGAGGTGGTACAATGGTTGGAAGAACAAATGCTTCGATTCTGGTGGCATAGCTGCCTGAATATGCATGTAGTTCTATATTGATTCGTTGGGATACGTTTTGAACTTTACGGCCAATTCCTTCAATGCGCAATGAAGATTTTGAGGAATTCAAGGACAGTTTGTTCAATACGCGGGATGTAACCAAATTGACTTGTGATCCAGAATCTAATAAAGCTCGGAATGTGCATGTGTGACCATTGGCTCCAACTGCCTTTACTCTTGCAGTGGCTAGTAATACGTAAGTGTTGTCGATGACTTGTTTGTTTGTTGTAGCGACGATTGGCTTATTTTCATTCGATACAGACGCTAGTTTTTGTGTTCCTTCTGCCGAAATTCCTCTTGCTAATTCTAAGTGCAACAATGTGTTGTGTCTTTTTGTGCACTTTGAGCAAGACCGTGACGTGCATGCTTTGGCAGCATGATCTGACTTAAAGCAGTTGACGCAAAGCTTCTTTTTTTGTGTCCATTGTAGTTTCCCAGATGGGGACATTTTTAGGAACTTTTCACAGTAATATATGGGATGCCCAGGCATTCCACATACTTTACAGTTTGGGGTTGATGTAGCTGCAGTTATAAGTTTGGCTCTATCCTTCCCCCCAGCAGATTCGTGAGACCTTCCGCGTGTTTCCAATGCTTGGAAACGGTGATCTATAAATCTAAGAAGATCTTTTAGACTTACGAGGTTTTTGTTGTTTTCTAGCGATTGCTCAAATAAAGTTTGAGTTGATTGATCGAGTTTTTTCAATAAAATGTGAACAATTATGGCGTCCCAACTGTCCACTGGCAGTCCTTGCGCGCTTAAACCATGGATGCATTCTTTAGTGACATCATGTATATTTTTTAGCGCTTGTGCCGTTTCGGTTTTTATTTGCGGATGAGAAAGCAAGTTGTTTAGTAGTGTTGTCACAATGAGCCTTTTGTTATCGTACCTATCAACCAAAATGTTCCATGCAATTTCGTAATTTGCTGTTGTAATTGGCAAATGTTTTACTAGTGCTTTTGGTTCGTCTGCTAGATGTGTAGTTAAGTAAAACATTTTCTCAACTTCGCTCATTGATGCGTTGTGGATTAGCTGGGTATAAAGATCTTTAAAGGCTACCCATTGTAGGTAACTGCCGCTAAATTTCGGAATCTGAATTTTTGGAAGATGGGGTTGACAATGCTCAGTGCTGCGTGGATTATTTTCTCTGATATTACTCACATGCTGCTCTAGCTCACATTGAATGTCGTGCACCTCAGCTTGCAGTTCGTAAAAGTCATCCAAGGTGTAGCCGTCTATTTGTTCTTTATTAGTCAGCCATAATGTATCGTTGTTTGTAGAGAACTCGTGCATATATTTATTAATGAGTAATTTGTCTTGATGATATGCTATCTGTTGATTTCCCTCTATTCTGACTTCATCCATAGTTCGTCTTAATGCTCTCGTCAATGCCCGCTGATTTCGAAGAACTTTGCTTGTGATATCATCAGGTAGTGCCTTTTCCTGCATACCGCTGCTTGCACCTTTTTCTATTTGTCTCATCGATGGTGTTGGTTTCTTCGCTTTTTTACTTTCGGACTCAAATAGTTCTTTGTATTTGAGTGTATCGTCCGAAATACGTAAGTATTGGTCTGTAAAATAATTGTGTTGTAGTGGTAGATTTGAGAGGCACCTTATTTTGTTGTCAGTGGTCTCAAATTCTTGCCATGCCTTGTCAAGCCGCTGTAAACGCTCCAAGAAGTACTCTGAAGTTTTTCTTGTAGAAGAGTATTTTTTGAAATTGCGGATTATTGCCTCTATTTGCTCCGCCGTCTTCTGTTGGGCTGCTACCAGGTCTTCAAACGATTCCATTGCTTATGTACAAGGAACGATATTTGATGATGGAATCCTGTACCTTGCTACAGGACCTTCGATTTGAAATGTGTAGTCTGATGATGCAATCCTGTACCTTGTGACAGGACTGTCGTGTTGAAATATGTCTTCTGTTGATGGAATCCTGTACCTTGCTACAGGACCGTCGAGTTGAAGAATGTCTTCTGTTGATGGAATCCTGTACCTTGCTACAGGACCGTGGAGTTGACGAATGTCTTGTGTTGATGGAATCCTGTACCTTGCTACAGGACCGTCGGGGTCACCAAATGTTGCGTTTACAACTGTTTTGTAAAAGGTTGAGCACCAAAGGTTTCCTTTGGAGCTCAGAGTGTGTGATTTTTTGTTTTGTTTTTATTTGTTTTTAGCCCAGGTAGAATCACCATGTGCTAATATGAATTGAAGTGAAGTCTTAGTAGAAGCACTAAGACTAGTCTAGCAATCAAGAAAGTTAATTTTTGTTTGCCATAATTTCTTTATTTTTCCCAGTCTTTTATACAATTTTAATTTCATACGTCTATATTAAAATTACTAGCAATGTACATTTTCAGCACTTGTCATAAAGCCTGACTTTGCATTTTATGAATTATTGTAATAATACTCTTAAAGGTAAATGACTGAATTAATTGTATGAGTATAAAAATATCTAAAGATAAATGACTGATTGCAATATGAAACTTATTAATTTGTAAATAAAAATTGGTTAATGAACTTAGAATACAACATAAGCAGAAATTACATTAAATATTAATTTATAACAAACCATTGGTTAAATGAACTTAAAATACTACATAAACAAAATTTCATATTTATAATAAAAAAAGGGAAGGTATTCCTTTAAAAATACATACAACTTCTAATAATAATAAAAGTAATTATGTATGTATTAACAACTCTCTTGCTGACATGTTGAGATTATTAGCCCGCAATCTTTGCATAGAGATTTCTGGTGAAACGTTGCCAATTTCAATCGAACCATAATTAAAAGTTTTCTTTCTTAAATTTAAAGTTATTAAAGAAAACTTGTGATGGTCATCGCCATCAATAGCTTTAGAATTTTCAAGTAATTTTAAAATAGCATGACACATATCGTATATAAAAACCCCCTCAAAAATATCATGCATTATATCCACTGCTTGATTTTCAACAAAATGAAGAGAAGGAATTTTGTTGAGGACCGTTTCTCCCTTTAGACCAGTTATTTGAGAATCATTTTTCAAAATATCAGCATCATAGTTTTCTCTAGTTCTTAAAGTTTCTGCAAGTTCTTCACATAGGTATGCTGCCTGTTCTTTCTTTACTTTGCATAAGCGGCAATATGAGTTCGCATTAAAGCTTTTATGGCAATTCAATACCGCATTTAATGCTAAGTTATCTCCAAGAAACAAGCCGAGAACAAACTTAACATTAACATTTTCTCCATTGATTGGAAAATTTACACCATTTATTTCCAGGCTTTCGAGTTCTGAAACTGGTTTATGAAGACAGACGTCGTTGGCATATGACTTATATGACGGCTTTCTATAAATGATGTCAGTAAAATATTCTCAACCCTATTGAAATTTGAAACAACGAGAAATTACATGTAAAATGCGCAAACCGAAGATGTATGGAAACCTAAGGGGTTATTTATTTGTAGATCGTCACTAAAAAGAAAATATGGTATCACCTTTTGATCTTTAGGAATTTTTTTTTAATTTTTCGCGCCATATATCACCTTGAACGAAATTTCTTAAATTATCTTCAACAAGCAACTTCTGAATTTTGGTCAATGTGAATTCAATTAAATTATTGTTATTAAAAAACTTTTCCACGTAAAACTGTAGTGGAAACACTATTCCCTTCTTATTTATAATGCTCAGGCATAATTCACCTTTGCTGTGCTGCGCTTGAATTTCATTAGAAAAATTAACTTCAACAATTGGCGATAATAATTTAAGACCCTTCAGCGTATTCAGCAATTTAAACTCACTATTAATATCCCTAAACATGTTAGATATATTGAATAGTAAGTCTAGCAAGGTTATTTGATTGTTTACGTCAATTATTTCCATGATGCTAGATTTTATAATATTAACAATTTCGTCTGTAACAAATTTCTTCACAAAATCTATGATATCAAAAACATCTTTTCTATTTATGTTATTTTTTCCAAACAGGGATAGGACAAATTTTATTGCGCAATCTTTTAAGCTATTCAAATAATCGACTAGACTTTCTTTTACTACTTTATTATCGGAAAAACCTGCAGTTGTGCTAATAATTTCTGGTTTTATAGTACTTTCTAAAGCATTGTCCTCAGTTTCAAATTTATTTTTATTTACATAATTGTGAAAATGCAATCTTTTCATATGTGATCTAAACGTTTCTAACGATGAATACTGTTTCTTACACTCTACACAAGCAAAATTGCTAGAAATTGATACATAATGTATTTTTAAATGAGAAAAGAAATCTTTATATGTTTCTAAATAAGATTTACAGAGAAAACATTCCGCCATTTTGTACCTATAAAACATTTTAATATTAAAATGTTTATTTAGTAAACAGTTTATGATAATATAGTATGTATATTAATCCCAACTTCGACTGACGAATCCACTCCAATGGTGATACATAAAGTAAAAGAATGGATACATGTCGAAGTCGATTCGACACCCTCAGCAAGGGGAATTTAAAATCATTAATTACTTTACCTTTGTTTTAAATTTAGCAGTTTATTTGTTAAATGCACTAATAGGAAGAATTGATTGAGGCTTTCTATAAAAAAATCATTTTTTTTTTCAATTAGTCAAATAATGCGCAAAAGCAGCCGATAAATTAAAGTATAATATTCATAAGACTTACCTGTTGCTGATTTTTTTGGTTCTGTTTTGCACTTAATAATGCAAATTTTCTTTATGTACATACATATGTATGTATGTAGTTAAGCAATTTTCTTTTAATTTTTTTTGATAACTTTTGATAAGTTTTTTTAATTTTATTTTCAAAACTCAATACATTCATTGGAATTAAAAATCAATGTATAATAATTTAAATAAAGAAAAATTAAAAACTTATATACAAGTTAAATATTTTAGTTTTACTTATTAACAATTGAAAATAACTGAACATTTTGACTGCACGGAAAACGATTCCAATATTGTAGTTGTTTTTTTAGCAACATACATAAAAAGTTAAAATATAAATTTGTTCGTTCAACAACTGCAATTTCGTTTAAGTTTGACTTTACGGTAAACTTCTAAAATAACTACAAACAGTTAATGTAAAAATTTTTTTAGTGCAGGTATAATTTTATTTGATGCAGTTTCATACGGTTGTCCAAATCTCTCTGTTGCTTCCTTATATTTTTCTTGCATAATGCTGGACACAAAGTATACCAGAGTTGAAGAAAGTGACTTATGAAAAAAGCTAAAATCATTTGTCGCGCAGATTCTGCGAGAAAGGGACAACTGCAGTATATTTATTATTAAAATGTTACAAAAAAATCAAAACAAACAAGAGAAAATGTGTGCTTTGTGAAATATACACGTGTACATACATACATACGTACATACACATTTACAAAACTAAATTGAAGAATTTGTTGCATTTACTTAAAAAAACCGAATGTGAAAAAGATTATTTGTATTAAAAAGTTATTAAAATTTGTTTGCAAATTACTCCTGATTTAACTTTAAGCATTTTCATTAAAAAATTTTAATTTTTACCTCTTATTTACAAAATACACTCAGCGAATAAGACCACAAAGTGTTAAACGAAAAACATTTCAACAAGTGAACAATTTTGCAAAATTAGATGAAAGAATTTGTTGTGTTGAATTAAGAAACAAAGTGCGAAATAGCTTATAACTATTAAAAAGGCAATTACAAATTGTTTTAAGATGATTGCAGATTTCATTTGAAGCATTTTCATTAAAAAAATATTAATTTTTATCATTTATTTACAAAAATTGTCAAGCGAATGAGGTTACAAAGTATAAATTGAAATTAAGCTACAAAATTCCACCACGAAAGAAGGTTAAAGAAGACGCAGTGACAGAGTGAGCGCGAGATCCGAAAACACAAATTATCTTCCGTCTCGTGTCATCTCTGGTATACCCTGTGATGCTGGATTTTGTTGCCTTTTCTTTGTTGATTGTGATGCGTGAATTAAAATTAAAAAATATGTTTAAATCTGTACACAAATTTAATGAAATATAAATTTTATAATTACCTGAAGGAACATATATGTACTTTGTGTTCTTCATGTGGAATAACTTCTTCATTATTGTTGGCAATGTATTCTACTCCCATGTCTACATATTCATCTGAATACGGCACTTTATATTTTTCATGTGGAATAATAACTATATATATATATGTGTGTGGTTTCTGGGTTTGTAGAACACTCCTAGAGCTGGCAAACTATCGATAGTCACACCATTCGATATTTTCGATAGTTTGTTCGAAAACTATCGATACTATCGATAGTATCGAATTATTTAATATTATATTTACAAGGCAACGTGAACCACTTGGTTCGCTTTTTTTTTATGTATGTAGTATATGAATAAGAAAAATTAGGTAAAAATTATAGATAAAATATGAGGTTTAATTTTATGTTTAATTTTTAATCTAATTTTCTTTAATTCTAAACACACATAAATTTTTAGGTTTGATTTTTGTTTACAAATACATATTTATGTATGTATGTAATAGATAAATTAGCGATAATTTGTTGTCAAATTTAGAGATGATTGCAATTTCTTCATGGTTCACAGCAAGATTCAGAATGAAACAAAATGGTTCCCTTACAAAATTTTGTATGGTTCAATCAATATTCGAGCGCGAATCATGAATGAGAGAGTGAACCTCGATATTTGTTTTCCGCATGAACAAGCTATTAGGAATATTAAATTTAATTTTTCAATACATATCGCTCATATATTCAAACAACGTCATAACTCAAAGAATCTAGTTTTGAAAAAAAATAAGTTAAGCTTTCAATTTACATACAACTCAGTGGAAATATTAATTAAGTTTTCTTCTATCAAGAGGTCAGCTTGCACGTCATTCGCGCGAATTTTTTCTCCATAGATTCATTTATTGAGTTATGATGAATAAAAGAAAACTAATATCGCTGTCTTAGAGTGTAAACCTGCTAAAACCACTTTTTATAGCATATGACATTTTAATGCCCTTCGAAAGAGAAGGAGACGCCTTATAAGCTTCCCCTATATGTCGAAGAAACTTAATATATGTATTAGGCTAATTTCTTAAGCTTTGTATAGAAACCATTAACAGTATTTGGTCTCTCCTGTAAAATTTGCTGAAAGTGAGTTATCATGTTTACACTCGAAGCCGACGATATGTTAAATTTTATTGAGTTTATTGCCAATTTGGTAATAAATTTTTTCAACGATAGTATCACTATCGAGAAAATACTATCGATAGTCTAATGGAAACAAAACTATCGATACTATCGATAGTACTATCGATTGTTTGCCAGCTCTAACACTCACCAATTCCTAGGATACTAAATAAATTTTTATTTCGTTTGACTACAATTTAGTAAGCATTTTCTTCAGGTAGGTATTTATGGAAATCTTTTGGGTAAGTATTATTACTAGGATAACAGTTTTGTATTTGTGTACTTCTTATTTTATTATTTTACATAGTTTCTTTCATTTATATGTCCGCGGTGCCGTCTGTGTAGTTTGACTGTTGGATACACACTCTCTCACTCAACTTGTTCGTCATTCTTGTTTTATGTTTTCAGTGTTGGTCCCCCGTTTTTAGTAAGTTTCTAAATCATATTATAACCAACATTTCAATGTTAGTATCCCTATATTCGGCCCTCCTGGCCTGGCATTCGCCACGAATGCAAGTTATCAGGGCTTAGTTTTTTTTGTACGTGAACGATGTTCCCCTGTCTGTTATAACTCTCACGGGATTTCCGAATATATCTGATTGTTTATTTAATCGTTCAACCACCTCTGCACTTCCGACGCTTTTTGCAGGATAGAACCATACAAATTTTAAAAACGTGTCCACTACGACGAAAATGTAATTATATTTTTTTTTGTCGTCTCCATGGGCCCAACATGGTCCAAATGGTAGGTCATCAAAGGCTTGTTTGCTTTATCGATGGGCTTCAACAAACCTTCTTTCCTGCCGGCTTTGGAGTCCGCCATAATGCACTCGACGCAACTTTTCACCACCTTTTCTGACTTCGATTTAAATTTCGGTATATAAAACGTCTTTTCTACCATTTCAGCAGTCCTTTTTGTCGGAAAATGTCCTTGCTTGTGTACGATCTCGATTATTTCACGCTCCATCATGGTTGGTTATGTGGGATGCTAGCATTTCGAAGAATCTTTTCTATTTATTTATTATGATTCTATTCTTCAAAATATTGAACAATATAAATAAAACTCAATGCTAGGTAACTGTGTAATAATAATATGCGTCGTGAGTAGATCTTATGTTGTATTTATGAGGTATTTTTATTTGTAATTTAATTTATGTATATAGTTAAATGTATTCTGTGACTAAAATGCAGTGTTAATAAATGACCGGCTGTTTCTATATGTCATCATCAGGTTTGTTTTGAGAAGTGACCTGCATTACCCTACACATGTTACAGTTGCTAGTGTTGCATTGTTGCTAGAATGTGCAAAATACACTGGGTGAGATAGGTTATTATAAAAAAACAAACGGATTAAAACACAACAGTTTTGAATGAAAATAACCACATACTATTTTGCTGATATCCGAGTAGAAAGAAAAGTCCTAGGGCTGATTAAAATGGCGATTACGGATTAGTGGGCGATAGCACAAATTCTTTTCAGGCATATATAAATATAAAAGTTTATGGAAAATGTATATATATATATATATATATATATATATATATATACATATATGTATTTATATATTTTATTAATACGCGCAGGCTTAAAAATAATATTTATTTATTTTTATTAAAAAAAACAAACTTATGCAATTGAAGTTTTATATGTGAAGTGAAAAAATTAGAAAAATTAAATTAAATATAAATGACAACTCATGTGATTGAATTACAATTAGAATTAACAAGTATAATTATAACAAGTATAATTTAACATCCCCTCTCAATCGCTGAGTTGTAGATCTTTACAAAATTTCGTAAATTTAGTTGTATCCAATGCCTTTGTAAACATATCCGCAATTTGAATTTCGGTTGAAATTTGTTCCAACTTGATGATATCTTTTGATATGTAGTCACGGATAAAGTGATATTTGACATCGATATGTTTGGAGCGTTTGGTTTCAGCATTCTTTGCTATTCCAATGCATCCACGATTATCTTCGTAAATGGTTACAGGTTTATCCTCTGAAAGTATACGAAGATCAATTAAAATACCTCTAATACAAATAGCTTCAGAAACTGCATGACTAAGAGCAATGTATTCTGCTTCGCTGGATGACATAGCAACTGTAGTTTGCTTCTTACTACTCCAAGATATAGGACAACCAAAAACTTTAAACAGATTTCCTGTCCTCAGCATCGGAAGCGCAGTCAGCATCTTCAAAGCCACTAACTTCCTTATCATTTAGGCAGCTTCTATAAATTAATTTAAGATTCATAGAGCCTTTTATGTAACGAACCATACGTTTTAGAATTGTCCAATGCATATCTCCGGGATTATTTTGAAATCGACCCATATATCCAACTTGATAACATATATCTGGGCGGAAACTTAACATGAGATACATTAAACTACTCAACATTTCACGATAAGGGTTTCTACATTCTTCATTATAAGTATTGTGTGATAAACATAAACCTTTTCCCATAGGAGTCTTTGATGGATTACATTCGGCTAGTGAAAATTTCTTCAATATCCTTTCAATATTTGAGTGCTGACTTAGCTTCATTATACCATGTTGTCTATCATATTCAATTCTTGTTCCCAGATAGTACTGCAGTGGGCAACAATCTGACATTTCAAAAACAGAACTCAGCTTTCTCTTAAGACTTTCTATCGCGTCTACATTATCTCCTGCGATCAGAACATCATCAACATAAACAAGTAAATATAGGACGTATTTATCTTTAAATTTTGTGTATAGGCAAGAGTCATGCTTTGAGCGAGTAAACTTTAATTGAATCAGGAAATTATCAAATTTCGTATACCAACATCGTGGGCTTAAGTCCATAAATTAACTTATTAAGTTTACATACATGAGTTGAAGGAGCTTCTAGGCCGTCTGGAATTTCCATAAAAATATCTTTTTTTAAGCTTCCATACAAAAATGCGGTTTTAACATCAAGTTGATGTAAGTATAAATCCTTTTTAACACTAACGGCTAGTAATATTCGAGTAGTGGAGAGTTTAGCTACTGGAGAGTAAGTTTTCTCATAATCTATACCAGCTCTTTGAAGAAATCCTTTCGCTACTAAACGTGCTTTGTATCAGATTGGGACTCCATTTGCATCTGCTTTAATTCGAAAGACCCACCTGGACTTAAGAAGCTTTTTCTGATCTGGACGAGGAACCAAGTGCCATACTTTATTTTTCTTCATTGCTTCGAGCTCGTTTGTCACTGCTTCTAACCACTTAAATTTATCTGGACTATTCTCAATGTCTTTAAAGGTTTCAGGTTCCAAAAGGCTAGAATATGCAATTGCAGAATTTGCATGACCTGTTATGTATCCAAGAATCTTGTTTTTGATTCGTTCACTCCTTCTGACATTATCTTGACCTTCGTTGTCATTTTCTAGTTTATTTCTATCTTCATCTTTGTCTTTATTCTCATTTTCAAAAGAATCTGAACTATCATCAGTAAGTAAATTTGAATTTCCATCAATATTGTCAGAAACGACACTGATATTATCTGCGGATTCCCCCTCTTGTTCGTTTCTTTCATACGTAATCAGAATATCTTCATTCGCAGTTTCTTTTTCTTCTTTCTTAAATGGAAATATTGACTCATCAAAACGCACATCTCTAGATATTACTACCATTCTCTTATTCTTATTCCATAATCTATACCCATTTGAAGTATAACCCATCATCACCATTTCAACAGATTTTCTATCTAATTTCTTTCTAACCTGATGTGGGACCCATGCAAAAGCCTTGCAGCCAAAATTTTTTAATTTTGAGACGTTTGGTTTGCTATTATACCATGTTTCTGATGGAATTTTTGGACTTTCTAGCGCTTTAGTTGGGCATCTATTTATTAAATAAGTTGCTGTTAATGCAGCTTCACCCCACAAAAACTTAGGTGCGCTTGCCTCAAGTAACAGTGATCGTATCTTTTCCACTAAAGTTCGATTGAATCTTTCTGCAACTCCGTTCTGCTGCGGAGTATAAGCTACAGAGGTTTGGATTTGAATACCTTTTCTCTTAAAATATGCTATAGCTTCTTTGGACATGTACTCTCGACCCTGGTCTACTGTTACCATAGATAAAGGAACGTTATGCAAAGCTGTTGCCATTGATTCGTATTCAACGAAATGTTTAAACACCTCTGATTTATTTTCATCAGATAAATATAGGTAAAGTCACTAAAGTCATCAACAAAACTTACAAAATATTTATAACCATCCCAAGTTTGTGGATCAAAAGGTCCACATACATCTGTATGTATTCTCTCTAGAACACGATTTGATCTTGGACGACTTCCAATAAAAGGACTACGGCATTGTTTACCTTGAATACATATATCACATAAACCAACAGGGGAGAAACTATCAATACCTTCAGCCATCTTGTTGCGTACTAGTTCTTGCAAACTCGCATCGCTTGCGTGAGCCATTCTTGAGTGCCATACTTTATTTATTTCTACTGTAGATATGTTGGCTTCTTTGTAGGTTTTAAGTCTCAAATTCAGTTCATATAAACTTCCATTCTTATAAGCTTTCATGACGACAACTTTATTTTTCTTGAATACAGCCATATTTTTATAAAACTCAACATTTATTCCGTTTTCTGTCAGACAAGAGATTGTCTCGAAGACCTGGAACATATAGAATGTCTTTTATATTAATTAAGGTATTACCGAACTTCGCATTAACACCGCCACGATGAGTTGCCATTAACTTCTCTTTGTCTTTAGGAACACCTATACCAATAGGATATTCCAGTTTGTCTAAATAATCAAAGCACTTCTCATTCTTACACATGTGATCCGTTGCACCAGAGTCTATTTTGAATTTTAGATTATTTTGCGATTTCAATTGATTTTTGTTAAAAACTCCAGACATAAAACAAATTGATTGCGAAGTTGATGCAGTATTTGCTTTTCTATCACCTGTACCTAAACGAACACGACAATCCTTTTGTTTATTCCCCTTCTTTTTGCAACGAAAACAAACACCAATAAATTTATTAAATTTCTTTTCACTGCTAAACGCTGTCGTTTTTGTTAGTTCGGAATCAAAACGATCTTGCCTTTTAGCATCTTCTGCAAGCAGCCTCTGCTTGACTATTTCAATAGTTAAATCCGACTCCTTCATATTTTCCAAAGCAGCCACCACTGGGTCAAAGCTATCGGGTAGTGTGACAAATAATTGAGCAACAATATCGTTTTCAGATAGTTGAGCACCAGAAGTTTTTAGCTTCCTTATAATATCATCAAAAATTAAAAGATGTTTTCGTAGATCATCATCTGACTTCATTCGCAATAAAGCTAACTGCTTTCTTAGCTAGGTCTGGCTTGTAATCGACTTCTTAGTATATGTATCTTGCAATGCAGACCACATGTCCTTAGCTGTAGTTTTATCTCGAACGCATTCCAGGTATTCGTCAGCAATCAAACTAACCAAAGCCGCTTTAGCTTTCTTGTCCTTTAGCAAAAACGATTCAGCTAACGCAGCGTCAGCTGGTGGAATATTATTGATAGCATCCAAAAGATTCAAAGAATCTAAGTACATCAGTACACGAAAAGTCCAATTTTGAAAGTTTTCTCCACGGAATTGTAAGATACCGTGAGATAATTCACGCTTGCTATCGCCCATAACCTTTTATTAATACGCGCAGGTTTAAAAATAATATTTATTTATTTTTATTAAAAAAAACAAATTTATGCAATTGAAGTTTTGTATATGAAGTGACAAAATTAGAAAAATTAAATTAAATATAAATGACAACTCATGTGATTGAATTACAATTAGAATTAACAAGTATAATTATAACAAGTATAATTTAACAATATAGATATATGCATACCTATGATTCAAATCAGTGTTTAAAAAACTACATTAACTGAAAATTTTTTTACTATTGCTAAAACTAGTACTCCAATCAATTACAAGTAGCGGTACCAGGAGCAGTTGTCTTGCTTCGTAGCATTACCTTTTTTAAAACTACTGCTACATGATAAAATTAAAAACTAAAAATTAAGTAGCAGCAGTAAAAACGAAAATGAAGTAGCAGCTTAAAAAACTAAATAGTTTTCTATTCGTTTGATTGAGGTTTTTGTTTTATAACTACTACAACATTTGGAGTTTTGTTTTTTATTTATTTTTTTTTTTTTTTAATAGTATATTTATTTATTGTATCTTCAAAAATGAACTAACAATAAGTAATCAAATCTTAAATCTAAATATAATTATTAGGCCCGACCAATATCGGACATAAGCTTAGTGATAGTTATAAATAATACATAAGTAGTGATAATCAAAAAGAAGTATTTTTAAGCAGTCCCATCTGGAGTGTTAGGTATAAGAGCCCTTGTGTCCCTTTTTTTTAAGCGGATGTGTCCAGTAAAGCTCAAAATATTACGGGCAAGCGGATTAGGATGTGACTCGAGTTTAGTTAAATATTTGCCTGCGTATTTTGCAATTTCTTCACTCACTAGTGGCATATTTAAATCACGATGAATATTTGAATTTTTAACGTACCATGGAGCAGATGTTATCAAACGTAAAATTTTGTTTTGCCTTCGTTGGATTCTCTCGACATTTGAAGCTGAAGCAGTGCCCCACAGCTGAATTCCATAGCACCATATTGGCTTCAAAAGCGACTTGTATATCAAAAGTTTGCAGTCTAGGCTGAGTGTTGAATTTCTGCCAATTAACCAATATATTTGAGTCAATTTAAGTTTCATTTGGGTTAACTTAGAGTCAATATGATATTTCCATGTAAGCCTTCGATCAAGGTGTATGCCAAGGTATTTGACTTGAGAATGTTGAGGAATATTTTGATTGTTGATTCGAATGGGGGAACAGGTATCTTTTCTTAGGGTAAACGTTATATGAACACACTTTTTTTCATTGACTTTAATTCTCCATAAGTTCAACCATATTTCAAGCTGGGTAATGTGTGCTTGGAGATTGCGGGATGCCTCATCAGGATTTTTGTGAATACTCAAACTGGCTGTATCATCGGCAAATGTAGAAGTGTGGATGTTATTGCTCACAGGCATATCACAAGTATATATTAGATACAAGACTGGCCCCAGAATACTACCCTGTGGCACACCAGAAGATATAGATTCGGGTACACTCATGAAGTCTCCTTCCACAACGGTAAATGTCCTATCAACAATATAACTTTCCAAAAACTTTTGTATATTTATTGGTAGGTATGTCTTCAATTTTAAAACTAGGCCTTTGTGCCATACTTTGTCAAATGCCTGAGAAACATCAATAAAAAGGGCAGAACAATACTTCTTTTCTTCAAAAGTCCTCCTTATAATTTGAACCAATCTATGCGTTTGCTCAATAGTGCTATGCTGACTTCTAAAGCCAAATTGATGGTCCGGGATGCACCCAGTATCAGCTAAAATTGTGGACAATTTAGTCATGAGCAGCTTTTCGAAAAGCTTTGAAATTGTTGAAAGTAAGCTTATAGGCCTATATGACTCAGCCTTGGTAAGATCTTTGCCTGGCTTTGGAATCATTTTAATCTTGGCAAGTTTCCAGTTATGTGGAAAATACTGCATTCGTAAAATGGCATTAAAAATAAATAGCAAAATTCTTATTGCAATATGAGGCAAGTTCATCAGCATCTTGTTACTAATGCCATCAATACCTGGAGCTTTCTTAGGGTCGAGTTCAGCAACTATTTTTTGTAGTTCACGCATCTTAAACCTTAAGGGACGAGGGGGTAGAGAGACTACACTCGGTAAATCGGCAGCACCCGTACATGAATTGGGAGTGAATACAGATTTTAAATGCTCAGAAAATAAGTTACCTTTCTCACTATCACTTCTTGCCCAGCCTCCAGTCGAAGTACGCAATGGTGATTTGAGATCAGCGGGTCTTTTAAGATTTCTAGTAGCGCGCCATAAAGAGTAATTAGATGTTGACGTTACATCAAGACCTTCTAAATACTTTTCCAGTAATGCAGTCTTTTCCGACGATAGCAGCTCTTTGAGTCGTTTAGTACATTCTTTAAGTATGATTTTATTTAGGTGTTGTTGCCATTCTCTTCTAACTCTCCTTTTTTCACATACAAGACGTTCAATTTCCGTAGAATAAATTCTATTAAAGCTAGTCTGCGGATAGGAAGTAGTGGCATGTTCAGCAGCCTGTTTAATGCATTCGTTAAGATTGGCAATATTAAATTCAATATCATCAGGTGATCTTAGCTGAATGTTTTCTACGCAGTGACTACTAATATATTTTTTGAATCCTAGCCAGTTGACCCTGTTAATCGTTTTCGCATATGAGTTAGTTAAATCACTCCTTAGTGGGTTGAAAATTGTAACTATTGTGGGAGAGTGATCGGAGGACAGATCTACAGAGCCCTCTACGTGAATTAAGTCCCTATGGATATTTTTCGTGACGCCAAAATCTATAACATCTGGAATTTTTCTTACGTCAGTAGGCCAGTAAGTAGGCTCCCCACTCGAAATGACATCTAAGCCCATTTTTGAAATTGTATTAAACAACGCTCTACCTCTAGGTGTAACAAGACGCGAGCCCCAGTACGTATGTTTTGCATTGTAGTCACCAGCTGCCACGAAACAAGATCCAAGCGATTTGTAGAACTTCTCATACTGATCTTCGGTAACTGAAAATCTGGGAGGTGAGTAAATTGATGATATCACGAAGTTCGCACAAAAATTTTCTACGAAAATATTCGTAGCTTGCATATATTCTTCACTAACGTTCTCAAGGATATAGTGCTTGAGTCTTGACTTAATTAGAATTGCTGATCCACCGCATGCTCTCCCCCTCGGGTCCTTTGAATCATATAGAGTGTAACCATTTATTTTAAAGCAGCTTCTCGAAGTCAAGTGAGTCTCAGAGACCATCATTATATCAATATTTTTTTCCGTGAGGAAGTGCTCAAGTTCATTTTTATGTTGGCGAATGCCGTTTGCGTTCCAGAAACATAGTTTTAACGTGTTCATGGTTTGTTGACTAATGCTTGAAGCAGAGTATTCTGCATTCTCAGCATTTCTTGCATCATGCTAGTCATATTTGTTGTAAAGTTGTTTATAGTTAGCACCAGATTCTCAATAGTAGCTTCAAGACGACTAAAGTTAAAAGTAGAGTTTGCATTCGTTGAATTACTTGGCGGTGGAACATTTTGTGTGGGAATAGAACTAGTCTTAGCAGCATCGGCATACGATACACGTGAATTAACTAGTTGGCTAGTTTGAGGCAGAGTGGCGCTATAAGCATTTGCTGATTGAACTGGAGCTAATTTAGATTTTTGACCCATAGCCTGTTTAACGAAAGAATATACACGGCATCCTCTGTAATTAGCGGTGTGATTTTCTCCACAATTACTGCATTTTTTTTCAGCTTGTACTTTTGGCTTGGTACAGTTAGCAGTACCATGCAATTCACCGCAGATAACACAAACTGTAGGTAATTTGCAGTAGGTTTTTGTGTGGCCATATTCTTGGCAATTATGGCACTGTACGGGACCTGAACGCTTACGTGGCTCTTCAACTGTGATTTTTCGGTGTAAAAGGTATTTTAGACTATAAATTGGGTGCGTCTCATTTTTCTTTAACTGTATATCATTCGGCTCCAGTTCAACACGAAATAGAGGCTGGGGAATCTTCTCTCTATTGATTATATTGGTAACATTTTTTACCTTAAATCCTTGTTCGATAAGTGCACATTTTACTTCTTCAGGCTCAACATATGAATCTACGCCCTTTAATACTATTTGTAGGCCTTTAGCACTCTTAAGTTGACATGTATAAAAATTTGTTTTATTTTTTTCAAACTCACTAACAATTTTTCGGAAATCTTTTTCATCATATATTTGGATTTTAGTTTCATCAATATTACCTCGTTTAATTGGAATGATGTGAAAAGTATTTTCACCAATGGTCGACAGTAGATTTTTTAGAATCGCGTTTGAATTTTTTTCTCTCAGATAAATAGGTGGTGGCTTAAAAGACTTTTGCGATGATGCAGCTGGCTTGTCGTTTTTGTCTTGCAATAATGAAAAACGATTTTGACGATTGATAGAAGATGTGCTGTTATCCCTAGACATCTTTGGGGCGGATCCAATTTTAGTAGAATTTGGGCTTCGCCCGCGCTTTAAAATGGTTATATATCTGTCCATTCCTACTTGTACCTTTGGTTTTGTACTACTGTTGTCTTCAGTAACAACTTGTTTAATTGTTGACCACGAGCCCGAAGCGGATGATATCGCTGAGTTAAATGTAGAAGTACTAGGCAATAATGTCAACGATTCACTAGTTGGCATTGGACAAAGCGAAGTTGATCGCTGACGAAACTGTGGTTTTGCCGTTAGTAAAAGTCTATTATCAGATTTTTGATTTTTATTAAGAGCTTCAGAACTCACAGCAAGTCTATTATCAGATTTTTTATTTTTATTGTTATCATTATGAGCATCAAAACTCACAGTAAAATAGGCATTTCTGCCGTTAGAACTCACTTCACTATTTTTTTCCTCTGGGGTACTCATAAAGAGTATTCCTCAAGGGTATTTTGTATGTTTTTTTTGTTTACGGTTTTTTTTTTAATTTTGTTATTTCTATATGTAAAAATATTATCAAAGCAAAAAAATGCTTATTTATCAAAGTTAATATGTACTACGAATATTTTTTGTATGCTTTTTTTTTTTTTAGTTTGTATATAAGAAAAATTCCGCTATTACGTCTGTTCACTATGAAGGTACAACGAGAACTCTTTGTTTTGTTTGTTTGTTTTTTATGACTAGAAAATTTTGAGGTAGTATGTTAATAACATCGAGGTAGTTTTATAATAACATTTCAGCAGCAATTTAATAACATTTCAGCAGCACAAAATAATGCATTAAACACATTCACCACAGCAGGCTACACGAACACACGACTTCAAATGCCGCTAGCAGCATTTGTCGCCTCGTAGCCAGCTACTTAATTATTTTGGAGACTGCAGCAGCACCATCTGCAGCTGATATTCAAGTACAAATACATAGTTCAGTATTTGCCACTTTCATATATTTTGCAATTATAAAAATTAATTTTTCTTTTAAAATGTACTTATTTCACATAAAAGTACAATAATGAATCAATTTATTCTTTACATCAATTTTTGGATATTGTTTCTAGTAAATAGTATGAAATAATTGTACGATATCATTCATTCACCATTTTGTATTATACTGGTAACACTGCATTTGCTCATTGTAGCCAGAGAAATAGAAATTAGTTTAAAGTTGGCGACAGCTACAACGGTGGTCGTGCAGTCGTGTAGCCTGCTGTCGTTAAAATAATTGTTACCATAAGAATGTGTGTATTCTATTTTTGACAGATTGTAGCCCGTAGCCTGCTGTGTCGAATGTGTTTAATGCATAACATTGAGGTAGCGGCAAAAGTAGTCAAAAATCAAAATCATCAGTAAAACTAGAAACCATGATACAATTATACTAGGTACATGCACGACTACAACAAAATTCCAACACCAAAAAACACATGTATTTTGTTGGTATAAACAAACGAAAAATTGTCAGAAACAAATGTCTTTTGTTTATAAAAAATAGCAATTACAGGGTAACTGAAGTGCAATTGCAGACGCGGCATTCCTGCATGATTATAGTTATTCATTGTTGCCAATCTGTGTGTAGTTAAATAATGTGTAATTTTTACTCACATGTGTAGGCCATGTAATTAAATTCTTGTATAATCTGTGTGTAATTCTACTTTGGGTTCTATTTTTATTTATTTTTCTTTTAATTTTAACCTACACAAAAGATGTGTAGTGTAATTTTCTTCAATGTGTAATTGCAGACAAAGCTTTGCGAAAATTCATTGGCAGCACTATAAACATTTTATTCACACACATACACTAACATTTTTGCAGCTTGTAAACAAAGTTTGACATTTATATGCAATGTATACAGTAACAGGCTGGGCTTGTGCATGTACCTGTTATAATTGTATCATGCTAGAAACCATAAATGTGTATGTATGTATGTGATCAGTGCTGCCACAACCAAAAAATTATTACATTACATTTTATCACATTTTTTGAAAAAGTTAACAAATGTGAAAAAATTACCACACTTTTAAATGCTTTTTTTATTTAATAAAAAAATCATTAAAATTTATATTGTGTGTCATTGTAGTATAAGGCTTAATTGCAGTTTGTAGTTTAATAATAATTACAAAAGAACAAAACAAAACAGGAAATGTAATTAATTATTTTACATATTAAAAAACGTTCCAAACAACGCTCTTAAACTTTTTTCTCATTACTGAAATTTGGTGAAAATAGGTTTTTTTGAAAGAACACTCATATATAATATTAATTTAGAAAAGAAAAACTTTAAATAAAAACATAATCACAATAACAAAATTATTTTATTTATTGAACTTAAAGGTTTTTTTTATTGCACTGTGAAATTTAAAAGTTGACAGCGCTGTTTGTAAGCAATCGTCGCTTTTATTCGTTTCACACATTCGTGTTCGTACTTTTTTATGTGATTGTCATGTTTTTACAGTAACGTTTCCCTGCTACGCCACACTTTTTACATATCGTAGTTATGACGATGTTGTTAAATAATATTAAATAACCCAGCTAAAAAAACTATGTATGGTCCATATATTTTTAATATATGAATGTATATAATATATATGAATATATATGAATTCATGTATGGAAATGTATAGGCTTATACATGCGAAAAGTATTATATATGAATTGATATATGGACGAATATATGAAATGTATCATGAGCTCATATATGGAAATTGAATTATGAAGTTCTTCGTATATGGGTCCATAGGTATATGGAAATAAGATGTAATATGTATGTATATGGAGCCACGTAACTATACTAAAATGTATGAATACATGACATCTCACATAAAACTGAATTAAAAAAACTTGAATTTTATTAACTCATTTTTATAACTGGTGAATTGGAAATGAATTAGAAAATACATACAGTATGCAAAGTTTATATACGTATACATACGTCAATATTTATAAAAGAAAAGAAAAACTGTTGTAACTAAAATACATATCTATTAAAATTACGAATGAAATGTATTTTAGTTCGTTTTTAATTATTTTATTCGAACTAATTTTTCATCAAATACAACTTAAAATACAGATTCGAAAAAATAACCAATTCTAGTTAAAAGTACGAAACGGCAACGCTGTTTCACACACGTATTCTTCGTTTGTATTTAGTTTACTGAAAATTTTACTTTTTTACTACTTATGCTGCTCCCTAAATGTTATTTTATGCTGCTGCAATGTTATTAAATTGCTGCTGAAATGTTATTTTAAAACTACCTCAATGTTATTAAATTGCTGCTGAAATGTTATTCTAGTGCTACTTCAAAACTATGCTATCTGCTCCTTCTGTGACTACCAAAGTAGGTAGCAGTAAAAATTTAAAAAATAAAACTACTTTTAGTGCTACAAAAATTTGAAGGTAGCTAAAGCAGTAAAACATTATTTACTACGCTGCTCCAATTATTTTATTTTTTTACTATTACTACAACTACAGCTACCAAATTGTGCCGGTATCGGTAGTAATAGTAAATGAACGGCTACAAGTTTTTTAAATTTTTTTGCTAGACTATTTCGTGTTTTTTCGTTGCTACAGCTACTTGGAGTCTAGTTTTTTAAACATTCATTCAAATATAAAAAAAAGATGGAGATTTGGAGGTAAAATAGACGTTTCGAGAAGGGAAAGTAAAAATGGCTAATCAGGGAAAATTGTCTGGAACATTGAAAAATCCATAGAAAAATAGTATAGATTGCACATATAGCTCTAAATGCACATCGATCAAAAAGTAAAAAGCCGTCTGAGTGTTCGCACGAGTTTAAAGAAAAAAAAAATAAAAATTTTCTATATTCTAATGAATTGAATAGGCTAATGTTCGTAAAGCTTTTTAAGCCAAATTACATGTGATAATTGTTAATGAACAAATAACATCAAAGTTAGTTGTAAATATTCTGACAACAACACATAGTTGAACGGAACAGCCAGCCGTTTTCGAAGGCCACTAAACCTTCCTCATCAGCGTTCTTCTGTGTTTTGGTCCACTGTGTGTGGTGTCAGTTGATGTCTGCCTTATATACGAAACTTTATTGCAAACATTAGCCTGTTCTATTCATAAGAATATAGAAACAAATACAGTTCGAAAAATAATTAAATTAACTTAAATTGATTTTATTTTACATATAAAATAAAAAGTCATTATTTTAAACGCGTCGCATTTTTTAATAGTTGAATGCCTATACACATACATACGAATGTAAATGCCATCACCGGAATTACTATTTTCATTTCAACCTTTCTGTTTATTGCACTAAAATACTTGAAGTACCACATGAAGTGAACATAATTTTTGAGGTACTTCTTTTTGGTAGCCTACATTTTTCTATGCTAATTTTTTTCGGTACTTATTTAATCTTCGGCTACTGCTTGTTGGTATTTGCCAAACAAACAATCTCTTCACTTCACTGCTTGTGCTCTGAGAGGGAGAACAAATATGTACTATACTCGACAACGAGTTTCACATATGAACAAAAATGTTACTCGCTGCAGACGTTTAATATTAAACAATAAAAAAAATCCTATAAAAAAATATTAGCGATACACATTAACTTTGATAAATAAGCTTTTTTTTGCTTTGCTAATATTTTTACATATAGAAATAACAAAAACAAAAAAACGTAAACAAAAATCACAAAGAAAGTACCCTTGAGGAGTACTCTATATGAGTACCTCGAAAACATATAATTGTGAAAAATAGAAAAAACAAAAAAAAAACGTAAACAAACAAAAAAAAACAGAAACAAAGTACCCTTGAGGAATACTCTATATGAGCACCTCAAAAACAAATAATTGTGAAGTTAGTTATAACGGCAGAAATGCCTATTTTACTGTGAGTTCTGATGGTCATAATGATAACAATAAAAATAAAAAATCTGATGATAGACTTGCTGTGAGTTCTCACGCTCTTAATAAAATTAAAAAATCTGATAATAGACTTTTTCTAACTGCAAAACCACAGTTTCGTCAGCGATCAACTTCGCTTTGTCCAATGCCAACTAGTGAATCGTTGACATTATTGCCTAGTACTTCTACATTTAACTCAGCGATATCATCCGCTTCGGGCTCGGGGTCATCACTTAACCAAGCTGTCACTGAAGATAAGAGTAGCCCAAAACACAAGGTCCAAGTCGGAATGAACAGATACATCACAATTGTAAAGCGCAAGCGAAGCCCAAATTCTACTAAAATTGCATCTGCTGCAAAAGTTGTCTAGGGATAACAGTGCATCATCTATTAATCGTCACAACCGTTTTCAAATATTGCAAGATGACAACAACAAACCCGATGTATCCACGAACAAAGCATCCAGGTCGCCACCAATATATTTAAGAGAAAAAAATTCAAACGCCCTTATTAAAAAATTAATCTCTCTCGTTGGTGAGAACGCATTTCACGTTATTCCAATAAAACGTGGTAATATTGATGAAACGAGAATTCAAATTTATGAAGAAAAAGATTTTCGCAAATTTATTACTGAATTTGAAAAAAGTAAAAAAACTTTCTACACATATCAGCTTAAGAGTGCTAAAGGTATGCAGATCGTATTGAATAGCATAGATTCTTATATTGTTCCCGAGGAAATAAAATATGCACTCGTCCTTAATGGATTTAAGGTAAAAAATGTATCTAACATAATAAATAGGAAGAAGATGCCTCAACCGCTATTTCGCGTCAAACTTGAGCCAAACGATATAAAATTGAAAAAAAAATGAGACTCATCCAATTTATAATTTAAAATATCTTTTATACCGAAAAATAGCAGTTGCAGAACCACACAAGCGTTTTGGACCCGTGCAGTGCCACAACTGTCAAGAATATGGCCACACAAAAACTTACTGCAAATTACCTTCAGTTTGTGTTATTTGCGGTGAATTGCACGGTACAGCTGGTTGCACTAAACCTAAAGATCTAGCAGAAAAAAATTTAGTAATTGTGGAGGTAATCTCACCGCTAACTACAGAGGATGTCCTGCATACTCTTTCGTTAAACAGACTATGGGGCAAAAACCTAAACTAGCTCCAGCTCAATCAGCAAACGCTTACTCCGCCACTCTTCCTCAAACAAGTTAGTTTACGTGTATCGTATGCCGATGCAGCTAAGACTAGTTTTATCCCCATACACAAAATGTTCCACCTCCAAATAATTCCACGAATGCAAACTCAAACCTTAACTTCAGTCGCCTTGAAGCAACTATTGAGAGTCTGGTGCTAACTATAAATAATTTTACAACAAATATGACTAACATGATGCAAGAAATGCTTAGAATGCAGAATATTCTGCTTCAAGCATTAGTTAACAAGCCATGAACACGTTAAAAATATGTTTCTGGAACGCAATCGGCATTCGGCAACATAAAAATTAACTTGAGCACTTCCACAGGGAAAAGAGAGACTCTTTTGACTTCAAGAAGTCTATTCAAAATTAATGGCTACAATTTATAACAGGAAAAGCTTGCGGGGTATCAGCAATTTTAATAAAGTCAAGACTCAAGCATTATTTTATTGACATCATTTGTGAAGAACATTTACAAGCAACGAATATTTGTGTCGAAAATTTTTGCACTAATTTCGTCATATCATCAATTTACTCCCCTCCTAGATTCGCAATTACTGAGGATCAATATGAGGATTTCTACAAATCTCTCGGCCCTTGTTTCGTAGCAGCTGGCGACTATAATGCTAAACATACGTTCTGGGGTTCGCATCTTCTTATACCCAGAGGTCGAGCGTTGTTCAATACAATTTCCAAAATGGGCTTGGACGTCTTTTCGAGTGGGGCGCCCACAACAATTAAATTTTTGTCGCTTCGTGCTCTTTACGTGACTGGAAAAATTTTTTTCAAAAGTTTTTTTTCTTCACGGTGACAATTTTGTATATATATACTAAAGGTAGAAATCATAGACTAGAAATACATAGCACGAGTTGGTTCGCCGACGAATATCGTGCGTTTGAAAACTTTATCGCATGAAAAATGGCAAGTTACACAACACGCGTTATAAATGCATTTTCTATCAGTTTTTTTATTTATTTTTACATTGAAAAAGGGACTCTGAACATTTTCAATTCTTTTTTGTGCAATAATGTATGTTTTTAAACTCTTTAAGAAGATTTTCCGCCATGATTCTAATTTTGTTTAATTTTCCTTTTATTGTCGTCTTAGTTGTCAAAACAACACAAGGCGTTAAAAAGTTGAAAGTTAACCAACTTTCTGCGTTATTTTGTATGGAGCATACCGAAATAACGCGGTGCCAACGCTTTGATCAAGGCGCATTTATTAGGTGGCAGCACTACACCAGGTGACTAATGTCATTATACCAAGTATAATAAGTGTAGGTATAAGCCTAAAAACATGCTTTTATTTTTGTATCCATAAACACCTAACGAATATTCAGTTTTGTATGGTGTTTGACATTTATTATAATAAACATACAATCTAACGATCCTACTCTGTTTTGAAAAGTAAGATGGTAATATTTGTTGTAGAAATGCGGGTACCTGATTGATGTGCCTTGGCTTTGCTATTGGAAAATCCGATTTTGACAAAGCGTTTCACAATGAAGTTAGGTTAGGTTAGTCTGGGTGGCCAAGGACCTCGCATAGATCAAGATTGATCCTTAGCGATACCAGAATGTGACAAGAAATCTGTAAGTATGGTGGCCTAGTTCGCGGTGCCTGTATCGAACGACTCCCACACAGATTTCGCAAATCTTAGCAGCCTACACATTTCTATTCCCGATACAAGATCAAGACTACGAAAAGTGTGATCACCAAGACAGTCATATCTGGTGCGGTTTAGAGCCGGGCAGTGGCACAGTAAATGTTCTACTGTCTCAATCACTCCGGGTTCCTTACATTTCCTACAGGTACCGTCAAGTATTTGTCCTATTTTGACGGCATACGAAGCTGTCCAGCAGTGTCCAGTTAATATCCCCACTAGAAGTCTACAATTGCTTCTGGTTAGTGATAAAAGGAATTTGGTCGATTTAGGATCATAGGAGCTCCACATGATTTTAGAAGCTTTGCAAGTTTTCATCGCATGCCAACTTTCCTCCGCTTCTTCCTTCATCTTAGAGTCTAGAACCATTTCAGGTGCTGAATTGGTTTCCGAACATATACCATTTTTTCCACAGGTAATTGGATTTCCCTTTTGGCCAGTATATCGTCCATTTCATTTCCCTCAATCCCTATGTGTCCTCGTACCCAAAAAACATGTACTTGTCTGCCAGCACATAACCTATTTAGGGCATTCCTACACATGAGCACAACCGAGGAGTAGTATATATATATTCACACGCGCATTCATGGTTTGAGGGGTGAAAGCTAATTCTGCAGCAATTTTGGCTGCATAGATTTCTGCCTGGAAGATGCTACAGTAATCAGGAAGTTTATAAGATTCCTCTATACTGAGGTCTGGGCAGTAAACCACAGCTCCCACCCCTTCATCCATCTTTGAGCCATCAGTGAAGAAATTGAAACTATAACCTCTATAGTTAAGACCTTCAAGATAGCCTTCTTCCCTTGTAGTGATCTGTGGTTTTTCAAGGAAGTTAATTTCTGGAATGATGTAGTCCGAGCTACACTCCATGTCTTCCAGCACTTTACCGTGACCAAATGGTTTGTAAGACATCTGTCCTGTTATTCTCAGTCGTATTACGGACTTGCATGCCGCGTTCAGAGCGGTAAGTTTTTTTAGTTTAAGGTCCAACATAACATCTAAAGCTGCAGTAGGTGTACTTTTCAGAGCTCCAGCTATGCAGAGTTCTGCCAGTCTCCGGGTGTTCTCTAACTTTTTTAGGTATGCTTTCGTCTCAGTCGCCCTCCATCATACAAGTATTCCGTAGAGTAGAATTGGTCAAGCTACCGCTGCGTATGTCCAATATGTAAGATTAGGCGAAAGTCCCCATGTCTTTCCCAGCATCTTTTTACATGCGTATAGAGAAGTGGTAGCATTTTTGACTCTATCCTCTATATTGGGCTTCCACGTCAGTATATAACATCCAATTTTGGTGTTCTCCATTCCATAACTTTCCTTCTGGTAAAAAGTACGAGATCTGTTTTTTCAGGGTTCAAGTTCAGACCTACCCTGGCTGCCCATCTATAAATATCCTTTAGGGAAGACTCCATAATGGAGCTAATGTCTCTGCATATGCCGTAATCCTAGCTGCTTTACCCTCGAATTCGATGAGAATGTCATTCACAACAAGCGTCCAAAGAAGAGGTGAAAGAACTCCTCCTTGGGGAGTTCCTCTTTGTGTTTTCTTGTTTATAGTGGCATTGCCTAATTCTGCCGATATTATTCTACACTTTAAGAGATTGCCAATCCATTTTTTGACTAATATGTGAGACCGATTAACGCTTTCCATAATTGCGTCCGTAGAGACATTATTGAAAGCGCCTTCAATGTCTAGAAAGACCGCCATAGCATAGTCCTTATAGTGTAACGATTTCTCAATCAGCTCGATAACATTATGGAGTGCTGTCTCTACTTATCTACCCTTTGTATAGGCATATCCAAGATTCTCTCTAGTGTTTTCAGCAGAAAGGATGTTGAACTGATAGGCCTAAAGTCTTTTGGATACATATGGTTACTCCTACCTGCTTTTGGTATGAACACAACCTTAGCTGTCCTCCATGACCTTGGCACATAATTTAGTCGAAGACAGCCATTGATTATTCCCGTTAGCCAGAAAATTATCCTCTGTCCGCCATATTGTAGTAGAGCCGGAAAGATGCCGTCTGGCCCTGGTGATTTATAAGGTTCAAAAGAATTAATGGCCCATTCCACTTTACTAATGAAAATGACGTCACAGTTCTCAGTATCCAGTTCATTTTTAGTTTCAGAGCGAGAGGAGATTTCCGTGCAGCCTGGAAAATATGTGTTCAAGAGAACCTCCAACGTTTCCCGGCTGCAGCTAGTCCAATCACCATTCACTTTACAGATCGTGCTAGGCAATGATGGGTTGCTTCCTCATTCTAGCCGTATCCGTAGTTTTTTCCATGTTTCCACAAAAATTCTTCCATGAGTTTCTTTTGGCCCTTCTCACCTCTTTCTTAAAAGATTTCAGTGTTTTTTTGTAGTTCCTCCAGCGCTCAGTTTGGTCTAAGTATTTAGCCAATCTGAAGAACGCAATTCACGTCTCCGAACGTCTAAATGAGTACTCCACCATGGAGGTCTAGACTTACGTTTAATGCGCGAAAGGGGACAAGCTGATTCATATAATTTGGTTTTAACTTTCGTTCAGCAATTAACAGATCTTTCAATATCAGCTTCACTCCTAATTGGTTTAGCCTCATATAGATGGTTTTCAATGTCCCTACTATAACACTCCCACCTGGTATTACGTGGGTTCCTATACAATTTCTTAAGCTTTGAAACTTCCGACAAAATTTTAAACGCTATGTAGTAATGATCAGAGAAGGACGGCTGTCTAAGCACCTTCCAGTCATTTACAACAATTTCTTCATTATTAACAAGTGTTAAGTCCAAGACGTTAGATGAGGTAGGACCTATATAAGTAGGCTCCTCACCTCTGTTCACAGTTATAAGGTTAGTTTAAAGTATGAATTGAATAAGTGACTCACCTCTATCATTTATGTCCTTACTTCCTCATACTGTATGATGCGAGTTTGCATCTGTGCCTATTACTAGTTTTAGCTTCTTGCCGTAGGCTTCTTTAATGAGCCGTTGGAACTCTGCTGTGGGTGCATCATCAGCGTGTGACATATAGCATGATGCAAGGAGTATAAGCCCATCCTTGCTCCCACCTACTGCCACAACCAGTAAATCGTCAGTGCTGTAATTATACAAAATATATGAATTAAAGCTCTTCTTAATTAGGATAGCTGATCGTATCTTGCTTACCAATTTTGAGAAGCATTTGTGGTAATTTCATGACCTTAGCCCAGCAACCCTGTTTCCAGATGAGATCCATGGCTCCTGGACTAATGCCATGTCATAGTTGCCCTCCTCTAGAGTGAGGAGAAGCTCATTGGACGCTATTTTACTGTGTTGGAGGTTTCTCTGAAGGATCTTTAGCTCCATTGTCTAATTTCTCCTTTCTTGAGTCCATATCCAGGTATGCGACCTCACGTACCGGTTCCTCCAACTTTAAGCCGGATGTATCAGCTGCCAATTCGCTCTCCAATTCTTCGGCTTCTATAGTATTTTCATTTTTATCCTGTGGGTGTCTTTTCTTCAAACGGAGAAAAACACTATCCACGCCCCATGACATCTTGCCATTTCGCTTGTACAGAATGTCCTCGTTCTTGTTATTTTTCAAGATATAGCCTTGGCCCTCTGATTTCGGTTTCGCAACATGCAACACCCTCCAGTCCTTCGTCGGAATATCTGGGTTTTCATTTTGCAAAAGGTGAAGAGTGACATCCGGCTTGACCACTTGCGGAATTATGACCTTCGCTTTTGGTATGATGGGTATATTGTCCTTGCTCACAATGTCAAGCTGTGCACCAGGCCAAAGGTTTTTGAGTGTCGGAACAACTCCTTTCAACCAATCCATCGACTGTGTGTCTCTGAACTTGATGAGTTTATCACCATTGAACCAACTAGATCCTTCAAAGGAAGGCAGTGGTTTCTCAGGTTCCGTCTCCATCAGTGCAACAATTGCGTTAAAGATAGCCGTTTTCCGCTGCTCCATTGTCACTTCCCCAAACGGTGCACTTCTGTTGAGGAGTCCCACGATCAAGTGTCGTTTTGCAACCTCATTTACATTGGTGGCCGCAGATGGTGCTTTGGATGCAGCTTGGGGAGTGGACGGTTTCTCTCCAAAGCTGTGTTTAGACTTATTTGCAGTCGATTGTGAACCATCCACTGACCTGTGTCTTTTATCAGTTATCCGCCTCTTACCGGGCTTATCGGTATTCTCCTCCAACCTTTTGAGCACGCCCTCCTCTATACTATTCTGGTATCGGAAGTCAGTGGCCTCAAAGCGTTTTTTGTTGGCGAAATGTTCTCGGCCTTTAGCCACTGCTACCTTAGCCTACTTAAGTCTGTCTGACTGTTCAGAAGACAGATCTTTTTGTGAGCCAAGTAGGTGTGCAGTCCGAGCCGCTGCCTTGTACTCTGAGAGAGCCTTAATAGCCTCCTTGATCTTCGGTGCTCTCTCCTTTTTAATAGGAGTTGAGGTGGAAGGACCTGGAGACTTTATGAGCTCGAGCTCGAGCAGGTAACACTTTCAAGATCTGATTCTGAGTCGATCAAGGCACTTGAATGCCATTTTTGATGCTTCTTCAGTAGCACTACAACTACTGTGACCTGTTACCATCACAGTAGAGGCTTGACCGCTTTCGACACGTAGAGGAACATTATTTCCCCGGAGCCCGCCGGTGGATGCAGTCAATTCAGCCACCGACGTTTGGGCGTATATTACTACCCGATTATTTTTTCCATTTCCGCTCATTTATCATCAAATTTTTTTTTGCGTTTTATACATACCGCCATGTAAGAAAACCGCCGACCCTCGTCATCCTAATTCAAGCTATGGTCCACCTCTTATGAGAGAAAAACTAACAGACCGAATTAGAACCACGATTACCTCCTACCTATAATCAGAGCTCATTCCAATAATGTACGCAATAGGCATTATATTACGACACTATGTTCAAAACCCTGATCTTAGCCGTGCACACACTAGTACAAGTTACCAGCCAGCACCCACGAGGAGGGTCAGTAGAAGGGTTTCTTAAGCCGGCCCACAATGAAGTTAGTTGCAAAAGAAAACAATTGCCTTCTGTTTGTCATCATAAGAGTTACCATAAGTAAAGATTTATCTTATTCTCGAAGTTTTTCGGGATGTTAAAAATACTAAAAGATTTCTTTGTTTAAAATAAAATTCTCAAGAATATGATATTTAATACTTTTAGTTTAGCATTTAATGTCCTTTTGGCTAAAGTACTGACATATTTCCTACTTTCCTTCATTAAAAATATGACTTATGTGCAAGCATATATTTATTTATCTTATACATGTTCTATTCAGTAAATATTTTGTGTTATTTACCTTTACGTTTGTTCCCTACAAGAAATGAATGACTGAAACTAGCACAAACAAAATATTTTCACTAACGCGTTTGCATCAATTTTACATTGAATTCAATAGTGACAGTCAATTGACTAGTAACTTGATCGGAAGTGATGATAGATTTATTTATTAATTATAGTTGCTCTACTCTAACATATATGTTAGAGTGGGTCATCTTATATACATATGCCAAAACTTTTATAACTCTATTTTTATTTAAAAAAAATCATTCTGTCTTTCTAAATAAGCTTTATTTGCCTTGCAAATATTTTTTACATATAGAAATAACAAAACAAAAAAAAACGTAAACAAAAAAACAAACAAAGTACCCTTGAGGAATACTCTATATGAGTACCTCAAAGGAAAAAAACTGTGAAGTGAGTTATAACGGCAGAAATGCCTATTTTACTGTGAGTTCTGATGCTCATAATGATAACAATAAAAATAAAAAATCTGATGATAGACTTGCTGTGAGTTCTGACGCTCTTAATAAAATTAAAAAATCTGATAATAGACTTTTTCTAACTGCAAAACCACAGTTTCGTCAGTGATCAACTTCGCTTTGTCCAATGCCAACTAGTGAATCGTTGACATTATTGCCTAGTACTTCTACATTTAACTCAGCGATATCATCCGCTTCGGGCTCGGGGTCATCACTTAACCAAGCTGTCACTGAAGATAACAGTAGCCCAAAACACAAGGTCCAAGTCGGAATGAACAGATACATCACAATTGTAAAGCGCAAGCGAAGCCCAAATTCTACTAAAATTGCATCTGCTGCAAAAGTTGTCTAGGGATAACAGTGCATCATCTATTAATCGTCAAAACCGTTTTCAAATATTGCAAGATGACAACAACAAACCCGATGTATCCACGAACAAAGCATCCAAGTCGCCACCAATCTATTTAAGAGAAAAAAATTCGAATGCCCTTATTAAAAAATTAGTCTCGGCCGTTGGTGAGAACGGATTTCACGTTATTCCAATAAAACGTGGTAAAATTGATGAAACGAAAATTCAAATATACGAAGAAAAAGATTTCCGCAAAATTATTACTGATTTCGAAAAAAATAAAACAAATTTTTATACTTATCAGCTTAAAAGTGCTAAAGGTATGCAGATCGTATTGAAGAGCATTGATGCTTATGCTAATCCCGACGAAATAAAAGATGCACTCATCGTACAAGGATTTAAAGTAAAAAGTGCTACTAATATAATCAATAGAGAGAAGATCCCCCAGCCTCTATTTCGTGTTGAACTGGAGCCAAATGATATAGAGTTGAAAAAAAACGAGACACATCCAATTTATAGCCTTAAATGCCTTTTATACCGAAAAATTACAGTTGAAGAGCCACATAAGCGTTCAGGTCCCGTACAGTGCCACAATTGCCAAGAATATGGTTTTACAAAAACTTACTGCAATTTACCTACAGTTTGTGTTATCTGCGGTGAATTGCATGGTACTGCTAGCTGCACTAAGCCAAAAGATCAAGCAGAAAAAAATGCAGTAATTGTGGAGGTAATCATACCGCTAACTACAGAGGATGCCCTGTATATTCTTTTGTTAAACAGGCTATGGGTCAAAAGCCTAAACTAGCTCCACCTCAAGCAGCAAACGCTTACTCCGCCACTCTTCCTCAAACAAGCCAACCAGTTAGTTCACGTGTATCGTATGCCGATGCTGCTAAGACTAGTTCTTTTCCCACACAAAATGTTCCACCGCCAAATAATTCAACGGATGCAAACTCAAGCTTTAACTTTAGTCGCCTTGACGCTACTATTGAGAATTTGGTGCTAACTATTAATAATTTTACAACAAATATGACTAGCATGATGCAAGAAATGCTGCGAATGCAGAATACTCTGCTTCAAGCTTTAATTAACAAACCATGAACACGTTAAAAATATGTTTCTGGAACGCAAATGGCATTCGCCAACATAAAAATGAACTGAGCACTTCCTCACGGAAAAAAATATTGATATAATGTTGGTCTCAGAGACTCATTTGACTTCGAGAAGCCTTTTTAAAATTTCTGGCTACACCTTTTATGATTCAAAGGACCCGAGAGGAAGAACATGTGGTGTATCAGCAATTCTAATAAAGTCAAGACTCAAACATTATATTATTGACAACATTTGTGAGGAACATCTACAAGCAACGAATATTTGTGTTGAAAATTTTTGCACAAGTTTTTTGATATCATCATTTACTCCCCTCCCAGATTCGCAATTACTGAGAATCAATACGAAGATTTCTATAAATCTCTTGGCCTTTGTTTCGTAGCAGCTGGCGTCTATAATTCTAAACATACATTCTGGGGTTCGTGTCATATTACACCCAGAGGTCGAGCGATGTTCAACACAATTTCAAAAATGGGCTTGGACGTCAAATTCAAGTGAAGAGCCTACTTACTGGCCTATAGACATAAATAAAATTCCGTATGTTATAGATTTTGGCGTCATGAAAAACATTTCTAGGGAATTAATTAACTTTGAAGCTTCTTTAGATCTCTCGTCCGATCACTCTCCCACGATCGTTGCAATCTGTAGCCCACAGAGAAGTGATTTACCTCACTCGTATGTGAAGATGATCAGTCGTGTAAATTGGCTGCGATTCAAAAAATATCTTAGTAGTCATTGCACGGAAAACATTACGCTAAGAACACCCGAGGATATTGAAGCTAACATCGCCAACCTTAACGAAATGATTACACAGGCTGCTGAACATGCTACTACCTTCCATCCGCAGACTGGATTTAATAAAATTTATTCTACCGATATTGAACGTGTCGTGTGTGAAAAAAGAAGAGCTAGAAGGGAATGGCAACAGCACAGATCACCACAACTTAAAATCAGATTTAAAGAGTGCACTAAACGACTCCAAGAGTTACTTGCAATTGAAAAAACTGCATCTCTTAAAAATTATCTGGAAGGTCTTGATGTCACACCAGCATCTAATTACTCTTTGTGGAACACTGCTAGAAAACTGAAAACCCCCGTTGAGTTTAAACCAGCTCTGCACACATCTACCGGAGGTTGGGCAAGAAGCGATACTGAAAAAGCTAACATATTTGCAAATCATTTAAAATACGTATTTACCCCAAACAGATCTACTGGTGTTGCTGATTTGCCGAGTGAAGTTGCTATACCCCTGCGACCCATAAAGTTCAAGATGCGCTATGTACAAAAACTAATTGCTGAACTTAATCCGAAGAAGCTCCAGGTATTGATGGAATTGTAACAAGATGCTGATGAAGTTGCCTCATATTGCAATAAAAATCCTGGTATTTATTTTTAATGCCATTTTACGAATGCAGTATTTTCCACATAACTGAAAACTTGCCAAGATTAAAATGATTCCGAAGCCGGGCAAAGATCTTACCAAGGCTGAGTCATATAGGCCTATAAGCTTACTATCAACAATCTCAACACTTTTCGAAAAGCTGCTCATGACTAAATTGTCCACAACTTTAGCTGATAATGGGTGCATCCCGGACCATTAATTTGGCTTTAGAAGTCAGCATAGCACTATTGAGCAAACGCATAGATTGGTTCAAGTTATAAGGAGGACTTTTGAAGAAAAGAAGTATTGTTCTGCCCTTTTTATTGATGTTTCTCAGGCATTTGACAAAGTATGGCACGAAGGCCTATTTTTAAAATTGAAGACATATTTGCCAATAAATATAGAAAAACTTTTGGAAAGTTATATTGTTGATAGGATGTTTACTGTTGTGGAAGGAGACTTCATGAGTGTGCCCGAATCTATATCTTCTGGTGTGCTACAGGGTAGTATTCTGGGGCCAGTCTTGTATTTAATATATACTTGTGATATGCCTGTGAGCAATAACATCCACACTTCTACATTTGCCGATGATACAGCCTGTATGAGTATGCACAAAAACCCTGATGAGGCATCCCGCAATCCCCAAGCTTACATTACCCAGCTTGAAAGATGGTTGAACTTATGGAGAATTAAAGTAAATGAACAAAAGTGTGTTTATATAACGTTTGCCCTAAGAAAAGATACCTGTTCCCCCATTCGAATCAATAATCAAAATATTCCTCAACATTCTCAAGTGAAATACCTTGGTATACACCTTGATCGAAGGCTTACATGGCAACATCATATTGACGCTAAACTAATTCAAATGAAACTTAAGTTAACTCAAATACATTGGTTGATTGGCAGAAATTCAACACTCAGTCTAGACTGCAAACTTTTGATATACAAGTCGCTTTTGAAGCCAATATGGTGCTACGGAATTCAGCTATGGGGCACTGCTTCAGCTTCAAATGTGGATAGAATCCAACGACGGCAAAATAAAATTTTACGGTTAATAACATCGGCTCCATGGTACATCAAAAATTCAAATGTACATCGTGATTTAAATATGCCACTAGTGACTGAAGAAATCGCAAAATACGGAGGCAAATATTTAAAAAAACTCGAGTCACATCCTAATCCGCTTGCTCGTAATATCTTGAACTTTACTGGACACATCCGCTTAAAAAAGAGGGACACAAGGGCCCTAATACTCAGCACCCCAAATGATACTTCTTGAAAATAATTATTGTGCTTAATACGAAATTTATGTATTATTAATTACTATCACTAAGTTTATGTCTGATACTGGTCGGGCTCAATAATTATATTTAGATTTAAGGTTTGAATACTTATTGTTAGTTCATATTTGAAGATACAATAAATAAATATATGTGTGTATAAAAAAAAATATATCTGTGAAAATTAAAATTTATAAATGTTAAAAAAGATAAGTAAAAACAATAGTGAATAAAAGAATTTTACAAAATTTAATTTAAGGTATCTATATATTTTTCAAAATTGTAGATATTTGTTAAAAGAAAGATGTGTTGGCGATGAAAAGGTGTAAAGGGGGCTAGATACCACCTGGGTTATTTCGGCCCAATTCATACGAGGATTTAAAAATCTTGTTTTATTTTTCATTCTATTTAAAAGTTGCTTCCAAAAACATTTTACATTCATACGATGATTTTTTCCATGTTTCTAGTTTCGATTTTTTTTCTTCCAAAAATTGTATCAGTGTTGCCATTAGATTTTAAAAAAACTCGCTTTTTATGTTTTGAATTGACTTTTTAAAGTAAAAAAATCAGTTCGACTATATGTTAGATTCATTAGTTACAGAGAGATGCAACATTACACGTACACAAAGTTTCCATCACATTTTTCACTTTGCCCTTCATTTCGGGTTGGCTGAAGTAGTTAGCAAGTTGACAACAAAACCGAAGGTCCTGGGTTCAATCCCTGTATCCAAGAGTCGTTAAATAACAATACCACGCATTTTTCTGATGTGAATTAGTGTCCCTTTTGTATCAGTTGTTGTAGGAAAGTTCAAGTGATGAAGGCATAGTCACTTCTCACTGAACTATACCGACTTCAGATACTAATCCTAATGTAACATCAGAGCGCCCTCCTTCGTTGTATAGCAGAATCATCATCGAAGTAAAATAATCAATAAAATGGCTACAAAACACAGCTTCAAAAAATTAATACGCCTCATTTAACACCAGAGAGGCGCAGCAACACTGCAATATTAAAAAAAGCGTGCTAAAAGCAGAGTTGTAAAATAATGAAGCTTTCCTCTCTCTCTTCCTTCACCACATGTCTTCTCTATCACTATCCCTTTCCTAAAGAAGATAACACCAGTAACACCCAGGCATTAATTGCCTTTTTGACTTCCGATCAAATGACCGGTCAATTGACAATTATTCTTGTAGGGTTAGTTCATTTGAAACAAAATAAATTTTTCCTGAATTTGAATTCAGTAAAATCAATGCATATTGATATATTTTGAATAAAATCACCAAAAAAAAGATTTTTAATGAGAAAAAAATTTTTTGTTCGACTTGAAGATTTTTGAGAAAACACAAGCAAGTTTTCCAAATTTTCTAAATAACACATTTTTTCAAACTTTAATCATTTTATTTTAATTTAAATAATAAAATTTATGTAACAAAATTCAAATAACAAAATCACAAACAACAATGTCGTCCGTCCAGGTGTTAAAATAATCAGGATTGTTTTATTTATTTGTTTGATAACTCTGGTTTTATCGTTTTGTCATAACGTTGCCGCTTTTGTTTAGGTATGGCATTTCAGCGTTAAAGCTCAGAGGAAAAAACGTTCCGCTTTCCTTCCTTGTTTAGGGATGGCTGTAAGTTGTCGTATTCAAAATAAATGATTTCAACTTTTTTTGACAGATGCCTACAGCTTTCACTCCAAAGTAGACTAGAGTTGAAGAAAGTGACTTATGAAAAAAGCTAAAATTATTTGTGGAGCAGATTCTGCGAGAAAGGGACAACTGCAGTATATTTTAGAGTTGGGCATAGTTGTTCCTTTTGCGGATTGCTCCTTTTTGTTCCCAACAACAAAAAGAACTAGTTCGTTCTTTTCGTTCAGTTGTTCTTTTCGGTCAGTTGTTCAGTGAACAAAACAGAACAGAGATTGCACAGTCATCGAATCCTCTTCAATGTTTTCTTCGTGTGTTGTTATTCTAGTTTTTGTAAGTAAATCTTTAAAATTAATATTTTTGATTGAAAATGCTTAAAATGAAGTCTTTAGAAAACAAGTGTTAATCACTTTTTTAATACTGATTCATATTCAACACAACAAATTCTTTCTTTTAATTTAGTAAAAAATTTTTCTTTTTTCGTTTGCACTTTGTGTTCTCATTCGTTGTATGCTTTAAGTAAGTAAAAGGTAAAAACTATTTTTAAACGAAAATTTTTTAAATGAAATCCGTAATCACTTTTACTCACTTTTTTAATTCTAATAATCTTTTTCACAATCTGTTTTTTAAATCAATACTACAAATTATTTCTTTTAATTTTGTAAAACTCACTTGAATTTTTCACTAAGTATACATTTTCTGCTGTTTGTTTTGATTATTGTGCTAATTAATAGGCACACTACATTTGTCTCTTTTTAACAGTATGCAAATCAGCAATTGAAATGTTTTGCATGTGTATCAGGGATGGCATTGAGAATTTCGAAATTGTACCAACAACTTCCAAACATTGTACTTTTTTACCTTAATTGTACTAAAATATTTTTTAGATCAAATTACATATTTTTATTTGTTTTTAATAAATAATCGACTTTGTTCTGGCTACCGAATCGTTTTCACAAATTTGCTTGTAAGTTGGGATGTGAAATTTAAAATATACAAATTAATACACGCAGCACATGCTTATCATCCGAATTTATAAGATAAATGATTTGGAAAACCAGAAAATGATAGGGAAAAGCAAATGTTTTCCCTATCATTTGCTATTAGTTGGAACTGTTCCCTGGGAGAAATTTCCTGCGGAATTTTTTACATAATTGCCCTGAATGTTTTATGTTCTTTTTTTTAATTAAAATATCCGCTACATAAAGCTAATTTTAAAATTGAGCCGTAGAAACACTGCGTTTTTTAAATCAGCTCCTCATGAAACAAATTTTGCTGTACAACAGCATGATACACAATACTTATTATCATACTTAGCGAAGCTCCGCCCACAAAAATAAAAATTTTTTGATTTTTGATACTACAAAGTATACTTCATAAGTACGACAGCATGACACCAGTGACTAATTTCATACTTGTACGATCTATCGTTCGATTTGTAGTAACGTGTATACTCGCTATAACAGTAGACATTTCATAAAAACAGCCCAATTTGACTTGAAAAATCGTGGATTTTAAGCAAAAAATCGTGGATTTTAAGCAAAAAATCGTCAGATCGTCATTTCGTTAGTTGGTTTCTGGTTTGCTGCAAACATAATGCATTTTGAATATACTGTGCCGCAAACCAGAAACCAACGGGTGATTTTGCTATTTACGGCACCAAAAATCGTCAAAATGACGATAAATCGTCACATCTGGCAACCGCGTCAATAACAGGGAATAAGATAAACAAAACGAAATAAAGACCAAAACCGAACGAAGGAATAAAAACGAACGAAAGAACAAGAAAGACCAAAAGAACGAGAAAGACCAAAAGAACAATAAAGACTAGAGCTGTGTCGTTCATGAACGAACGAGTACAATTGAACGAATCAGTGAAATGAACGAAGTGAGCCGGTCACTTTACTGAGCTGTTTTGGCTCAGCAGTACTGATAAAAAGTACAATCACAAAACTGTGGTACAATTGAACGAAATGAACGACCGAGCACACTTGGCTCTTTTTTATTTTTTGTTTTGTTTGGCTTTTTCTTTGTTCATGTGAGATTTGTTGTCATATTCTTGTTTTCATTTGACTTTTTACATACTTTTATTAACACTGTGGCAATTATGAAATTAATTAAATTGCCATTCATATTTATTAAGCTTTTAGAACATATGTAGGTATTAATAGTTTTTTTTAACAAAATTAGTTTAGATATATAGAGTTTATTTTCATTGTCATTATTGTCTACAAGTATATGGCTATTTTGGCGATATGAATCTTATTTCATTTCTTTACTTTCAATTCAAAACAAAATGCATTTTGCATGTTTCCCTTTTTATGTACCGAATCAACTGCTTGTTTGTTTTCACTTCGTTCTATTTCTTGAAAAGAGCGGATGAACGAAATGAACGAACTCGTTCTTTTTTAGAAAATGAACGAAAATGAGCGGTCACTTGAATGAACGATTTGGCACAGCTCTAATAAAGACCAAAAGAACAAAAAGGAACAACTAGACTCAACTAGTTCACATCGTTCACTTATGGGAATAGTTCAATTGAACTAGTTCGTTCTTTTCAGCACAACTCTACCAAGAAAATACCAACACAAAAAATTATACAAATAAACAGATCAAAAATTAACCGAAAGCTTAGAATAAAAAACAAAATAAATTATAAAACAAATAACGGAAATAAAAATAATATAAAAATATAGAGTAAAAATATATATAAATAAGCAATATTAAAAAGAAAATTAGTTTTAGAATAGAACTTTATATTAGTAACTTATTATTGTCGTTAGAAAAGAAGAAAAATTTTTTTTAGAAAAAAAGGTTTTTATAAATAAAATTAATGTATAATTACACACAAAAAAGTAATATGAATGATTTGTAATATTAATTAAAATATTTGTAATATATATCAATTAAAAAAATAATTAAATTTTCACCTATAAACAATTTGATAGTATTAATTAAATTTTTCCACTCAAATTAATAAATACAATTAAAAATTTAATTGAATCAATTAAATTTTTAATTGAAAATATTAATTCGTAAATATTTTTTTCTGTGTATGGTGTAATTGAAAGTCACACGATGTGTTTAGAATATATAAGAAATGTATGGCATGAAGGTGAGTTGAGTTAAAAAGAAGTAGAGTGTGTTATTGGGTCACAAAAGAAATTAATAAGGAAATTGTTGTGACATGGTTGGGAGGGCGTATAAAGGGACAAAAACATCTGTCTCCAGAAAACAAACAGTATCACTGAACTAATATGTCAGTGTAAAGTCCATGTTTGTTTGTTGTGTATTTCTTTTTGTGTACAGCGTACCCAATGAGAGGATTGGAACCCGCTGGGATAATAATGTCACCGTAAATGAGCTTGTCGGAAATCTCATTGGTCAACACGGCTGTAACATAAATGGCGCCCAATGTAGAATGAAGTTTGGTGCTAAATAGTGTCCAAATAGATTGTTCAAAAGAAAAAACGTGTATTCCATCCAAACACTAAATAATAGCACACTAATTTAGATACTGATATAGTCCAGTGAACATATTACCAACTCATTGCAAGGATTTAAATCTGTTCTGTAGCTCTGTAGTGGAAAATGATAAATTATCAGTTAAAGGTAGTACAGATGGGTTAAGGTTTTTGTTTACTGAAGAGGAAAGGAGTTCAACTAGTTCAATGAAGGGATGATACAATAGCTTAGAAACTTTGTTTAAGAAAGTGTCTAATTGTATTGTTGTCATTATCTTTTTTTTGTTTCGTTTAACTATTTTGTAGTTTCAGTTCATCTTTGATAACTGCCGGATTATTAATATTGCAATTAATCCGCCCATCGTATTAAATGTAACGATAAAACTGAAGAAAACTCTTATAATCTCATGAGGAAACAAAATTTTAATCATGATCGTATAGGAGAACTCTCTAACGTAAAGAGAATTTTGTTGTATAATGTTTTACATATTGATAGTGATACTTGGAGTTTACTTTTTAAATAACCGCTTCGATAACTACTGACCACTTTCATGCCAAACCAAACACAAGAATTAATATACATTTTACTGAAAAATAGAAGCATTAAAATATATAATTCTAAGTTTTAGTGTAATATTAAGTTATATTCATATATTTACCGTTTTTGTTTTTATATTTTTTTTTATATATTATTATATCAGAAAATTTTATTTTGATACCCCTAGAAAAAGTTTTCCTGAGAAATCCGTTTTCTTTTCTTCTTTCTTTTGTTTTCACGCCGATCCTCTAGTTTTTTTATTTACTTGTTTGAACACATATGTCTGAATCTTCTTACGATCCGAAAAATAGAAAAAGAACAAGGCAGTTACAGTTTGATTTGAATAGGTCCACTCCATTTGCTTTTGGTAAAAGTTATAAATCAAATCCCAGCCGCAAGCCTAGTGCAAACCGCAACTTAGACATGAATCAGGCATCAGGCAATACAGATCCACAAATAATAGATAAATCGCAGACGATAATGTCTAATAATCCTTCCACGAGTGCAGCTGCACAGAATACTTCCACCAAACAGGAAGCAAATAGGTTACAGCAGCCGTTAAGGGAAAGAAATATTGAAGAGGCTCATAGAGTAAATGTGGTATGTTCCATCGTCATCTGAAATTAATGACTTAAAAAGGCAGATGACTGATTTGACAGCTACTATGAGTAAAATGAGCATATTCCTGCAATTTACTCAACAAGAGAATAAAAGGTTAAGGGAAGAAATCATGCCGAATGTACTCAAAAATAATAACAGCATAGTTAACCCCTTAGATTCGTCACCAAGAAGCTCCGAACATTCCATGAGAGCCCCCTTTGAAAATACAGACGCAGCTAATTCTAAAATCTACCAAAATATGCGCGTTGATAAGTGGGGACTCGAAATTTATGGGAATGTGAATAAATTAGCAGTAGAATATTTCGTCTTTCGTGTTGAACGGTTGCAAAAACAATATGATGTGCCTTGCAATGAAGTCCTAAGGAATTTTCATCTTTTTGTCAAGGGCGTAGCCGAAAATTTGTACTGGCTGTTTATTAAAAAAAATTATGTGTCAGAATGGCCCACACTAAAAGACGCACTTCTGAAATAATATCAATCAACAAGGTCTAGTTTTGAATTGATGAGTGATATTGTGGAAAGAAAACAGCAGACTGGCGAAAAAATTTATGATTTCTTCTACACGATGAGTCAAATGAGATCTCGTCTAGACATTTCCATACCTGAAAGGAAAATGATAAAAATTATAAAAAAGAATTTGAGGGAGAGGACATACATACGTTCTAAAGTTTATCCAATGGCCAATAGTTCCGTAGAAGAATTACGACAAGAATGTGCTGAGGTAGCAAAAATATTTGGCAGAAAGGAAATGAAAACAATTTCCGCTCCACTACAAATGAATAGGTTTAACAGGCAAGTGAATGAAATTTTTGAAGATCCGCAGGAAGAATTTAATAGTTCACCAGAAAAATATGAAGAAGTGGCCTCGCTGGCAGCAAACCCAGCACATTTACAAGAATGTAGAGTACAGCTCGTTTGCTGGAATTGTCGAAAAAATGGTCATGCGTTTGTTTATGTTTTGTCCTTCATCGGAAAGGACAATTTTTTGTTACGGGTGTGGTAAACCGTACATCATATCTCCGAATTGCATGGACTGTAAAGAAAAAAACTATTCCAAGAACGAGGGAGTAGTTGGAAACCATCGTTCCAAGGAGAATGCGCCAGCAATGATGCGCTAAATAGAAAACCTAATATTAATTTAGTAAAAACGGTGGAAAATTTTAACAAGTTTATTCCGAGCCTGCGACATAAATATACTTTAGAAGAAAGACAACAAAATTATGAAAAAGTGAGAGCAAAAATATTTAAAGAAGAAAATCAACAAAAAAGAAACATTTCAAATAGGATAAGAAAATTGAGAAACAAATTTAAGGATAGGAGAAGAAACAGGAAACTAGTAATAGAAACAATAAATAATAGAGCATTTGCAGAGATTGGTGTAGGAAATATTAAGATTGAGGGATTACTGGACACTGGAACGTCGATTAGTTTATTAGGAAAAGGCTGTCGAGAACTGATAGAAAGCATAGCAATGAGATTTAAGCCAATATACTCTGTGGTTTCAACAGCAGCTGGAAAAAAGCATAGGCTAACAGGAAAAATTTAATTAAGTACTGATTTTAAAGACAAAGTGGAGAAAATAGTTTTTTATTTATGCCCAGACTTAGAACAAGAGACATATTTAGGTGTAGACTTTTGGCGAAAATTTCATCTAGCACACCAGACATTTTTGAAGACGAAGAGCTAAGTATCGAAAAGATGCAAGAAGATTTAAAGTAACCGATCAAAAGTCCAATCCTCACATCCTGACAGAAGAACAACAAAAGAAACTAGAAAAGGTCATTCAATTGTTTCCATCATTTGAAAATTAAGGATTAGGTTGTACCCCGTTGGAAAAATATGTCATAAAATTAGTTGAGGGTGCAGTTTCTTTTGAGGACAGACACTATCCCTTGTCTCCAGCGATGCAAGAAATTGTTTATAAAGAAATCGACAAAAAAGAATATATTCTGCTTGATACTAGAAAGCTAAAATAATTAACAATAAAAGACGCCTATCCATTACAAAATATTGATGGTATTCATAGCAAAATTGACGAAACTTATTTTATAAGTAGCGTTGATTTGAAATTTGCTTTCTAGCATATTGAGTTAGAAAAAGAGTGTAGGCCGTAAACAGCTTTTACCGTAGCAGGTCGACCACTCTACCAGTTTCGTATGATGCCATTCGGACTATGCAACGCTGCGCAACGTCTCTGTAGGCTCATGGACAAAGTTATACCGCAGAAACTGGAAGAAAATGTGTTCATCTATCGTGATGATCTTTTGGTAATATCCAACACGTTTGAAAAACACTTAGAGGAAGTTGCCGCGTGCTTAAGAATAGAAAATTTGACAATAGGTCTGAATAAATCTCAGTTCTGTTTTCAGCAACTGAAATATCTTGGCTTTTTAAAAGGCGGCGGAAGTTTAAAAACAGACCCCGATAAAGTTCGAGCGATTAAAGAAATTAGAGTGCTCAAAACCCCGCGTGAAGTCCGAATTTTTTTAGGAACAGCCGGCTGGTATCGGCGTTTCATTAAAGATTTCGCGTCAATATCTGCCCCCATTAACAGATACTCTAAAAAAATCAAAAAAGTTTAAAATGACGCCTGAGGCAATAGATAGCTTTGAGAGCTTAAAAACTGCTTTAACATCAGCCCCTTTTTTAAGACATGCTGATTTTTCCAAGAGATTCTTTATACAATGTGATGCTTGTGATTATGGCATAGGTGCGGCACTATACCAGATAAATGATAATAATGAAGAACACACCGTTGCTTTCTACAGTCAAAAATTAAACAATTGCGAACGGAATTATAGTGTATCGGAAAAAGAGTGTTTGGCTGCCGTGATGGCTGTAAAAAATTTTCGCCCGTACATCGAAATGATGCCATTCACTATAATTACCGACCACGCCAGCCTTAAATGGCTTATGACTTTAAAGGATTTGTCTGGGAGACTCGCACGGAGGTCACTACAACTACAGGCTTTTGATTTCGAAATTGAGCATAGGAAAGGCTCTGAAAACGTAGTAGCAGATATGCTTCCCAGAACACAGATAAAAGACACGAACGCAGATGAGCTCAATGTGGAGCATATTTTCGATTTCGAAACAACTGAATTCCAAAGTGAAGAATATATGAATAATAAAGACAGGCTACCATATTTAAAAGTTGATGGATACGTTTTCAAAAGAATGGAGTTCGATGGAGTTTTAGAAGCCGAAAATTAATGGAAAATGTGGATCCCTCCTAATATCACCCAAGTACTAATTGAAAAAGCTCACACAAGCTGCATTTCTGCACATGGTGGGTGTACAAAAACTGTAGCAAACTGAAAAGATTTTTCTACTGGCCCAAATTGTTTACTCAAGTAAAAAACTATGTAAAAAATTGCCAAACGTGCAAAGAAAGTAAATCTGCAAATCAAAATCTTCGTCCGGAGATAGGTAAGCAAGTGATAATGGAAGGCCATTTCAGAAATTATATTTGGATTTTCTGGGCAAATACCCAATACCCTAGTGCTGGACCATTTTACCAAGTACACATTTGTGAAGGCTATGAAGGAAGCCACTGCTGGAAATGTAGTCGAGTTTCTAGTACACGATGTTTTCCACAAATTCGGAGTACCAGAAGTAATTCATACTGATAATGGAGCTCAATTTGTTTCAAAAAGTTTTCAAAATTTACTCAGCACTTATAAAATACAACACATCAAAACACCAGTATATCAGTCCAGCAGTAACGCGTCTGAGAGTGAATCAAAGTATTTTGTCTGCAATAAGAGCGTATGCCAAAGAAGATCATCGAGATTGGGATCTTTATTTGTCCGAGATAGACTGTACTTTGCGAAATTCTTTTCATAGCACCATTGGATTCACTCCCTTCTTCGCTTTGTTTGGACATCACATGTACTAGGCCGAAAGCTACAAACACTTTCAGACCACCGAATCACAAGCCAGCCTAATGAAAGAATGGAAGTAATAAGGGGTGAAATAAAAGAAAATATGGCCAAAGCTTACGAAAAAAGCGCCGAAAGGAATAACAGGACAGCTCGAATTGTAAAATTTATTCCTGGCCAAGAAGTCTACAGGAGGAACATGGTACAAAGCAATTTTAGTAAAAACATAAATGTTAAATTCTGCAGGAAATTTCGAACTCGAGAGTTTATATGGGAAAACGGTAGGCATATATCACGTAAAATATATTAAGGTATGAGATTGTCAAAGAAACTGTTTGGTTATTGACGAATTTTAGAGGAAACAACGTGCAATATTAGAATAAAGGAAAATCTGTTTGTACTATTTATATTTTTTTTAATATCTGTCGTATCGTCCTAATAATGACCAAAGAAATAAATACAATCTGTGATATAGTTTACTAAGTACCTGATAGACCATCTTGGAAGTGAGGGGTATTATCCATCCCGATTTCCGGTTTTGTGCAATAGTAGTTTTAGGGAGAACTGTGATATTTTGTGTGTACCGTCAAGTGTGAACAAAATAAATTCGGATATAATGTTCTTAAATGAAACAAAGCTTTCTTCAGAGAGTATCAAACAGAATAGAGGTTCTTTATTTTATTTAAATCATACTAAACCCAACTTAACGAAAACTTACTCCTAGTCTCTCTTATAACTAAGTCTTGCAATAATACATATCTGTAAGTATGTATTTATGTGTGTGTGATATGTTTGTAGGTGCAAATGGAGGTTTACATCACTCTATACAATAGTAAGACCATAGTGTATAGTCTGAAAACAAACAAAGAAAAGGGCAAACAAAGTATACACGTATATGGTGAGCAAATAAAAAGTTACTTCCCGTAACGCTTCATTTACACATGCAGGTAACTTGTTACAAGTTACGTGTACGTATTAACAACCAACATATCGAATGAAATAATAAAACCACTTGCACCTTGCTTGATTGTTTACACAGTCAAGTGCAAGTTTATTTTAAAAATGTCGTTGAAGGAAAATGTTTTAAAGAAAATTGTTCCGTATGTTGTTTCTATTTTGTGTGTGTTTGTATGAGTTTTTAATGTCTGGGTTGCCATATTTTTAGCATAGCAACATTGCAGGGAAACAAATTAAGTGAACAGCTTTTAACAGAATAATTAACAAATTTATACTGCAAATCAATAACACTGTACAACAAAATAACATTTTTTGGCTGTCCTTTAGATAAAATTACGCGGACTATATGGATTTCGATGCGTTAAATTCAAATCTGCTGTCAGTTTTTCTCTATCACGTAGAGAATTTTTATGGGCGTGGCTAACTTTGGCCCCTAAATTAGTCGGCCATACTAATATATTTTACTATAACTCGAAAACCGCTATTTCGATTTTAATACATAATAAACCAAAAGACGCGCCACAAAATTTTGTTAAAAAAAATTTATAATCATTTTTTACCTATCTTTTATGGTTTCGGAGGTATTCAGAATTTAAAAGAGAAAAAAGTTTTTTTTATGCAAAAATCGCGTAATTTTTTTACATGAAAATTGCAATAAAAAAAATCAGAAACCCAAAAGTTTCATATTTTTTACATTTTTCTTAAAACCACATATCCTAGAAATAAAACAAGCTATAAAACGTGAAAATCCAGCAATAAATCTTGATTTTATTCACAATTTAAAACAGGTACCTAAAAATGGAAAAATGTGTGTAATGCATTAAATGCAGTCACATTTACATCTGGCAGTGATGGGAAAGTTGGTACGATCGTACTTTTTTTTATACTATTTGACATGAAAAAGTACGGTAGTACTCCCCTAAGAAATTTGATACTCTCACGGGCAACTTAGAAATGCAGTCAGAAGACTCGCGCATGCATATATTTTGCCAAGAATTAAATTTTTTTTGACAAATAGAACGAAGCTTTATTAGTAAAGATCTTTTAGAAAAGTGTAACCACAATTAAATATCAACGAAAACCATATTTCATTCAATGATATTTTATGTGGCACAGAAGTTGATCTATTGAAACAACTGTTTTAAATCAGTTTAAAGAAAATTTTAAAAAGTTTATATTAAGTTCTAAGGGCAAAAGTGGACTTTGACAATAAAATGTTAGTTTGGTTTAGTAGGTTTCCCCCTGAAAGTATTTTATCTGTTAAACCAATATCATTATACCACTTTTAATTAAAATATTCCCAGGGAAAAGAAAAAAAAGAAAAGAAAAATAATTTGAAATATTAACAACCAATATAGAGCATTGGCTTATATAAAAACGCATTAGATGAATACATGTTTCCTGATATATCGAGAGTAGCTTACGGAATTTTATCCATGCCTCACTCCTCTGTAAATGTCGAAAGAATTTTCTCTTACCAAAATTTCATGAAAACAAAATATAAATCAACAGCCACCGTATTCTGTAACTCGCTAAAGCTAAATCTCTATCGCTAATCCATAAAACCAATTTGTCGATTTTCGGCTACGAATGCAATTTTCAAACGGGTATTGATAAATCAGGTAATGGCTTAAAAATGTAATTCGCCGAAATTTTATTGCTTTATGTCATCGCCAAAAATTTTAAATTTTCTATTTGTTCAGCATTTTAGCGGTCGAATTTAGCTTTAGCTTTAGCGAGCTATGGAATACGGGGGCAAGCTTTATGTTCCAACAGTATCAAGCCTAATCCAGGCTACACCTATTTGTATATTTGTACCTATGTGTTCCTTTTTTTTGTAAATGAATTTCTTATAATTTTTTGTTAATAAAATTTAAATAAGAAAAATTATAATTTTTGGTACTCTCGGGATCAAAAAAGTACTAAAAAATTTGTTTTTGATACCGAAATGCAAATCTCATTTCCCATCACTGACATCTGGTAATGCTATTGAAAGGGCATTGCGGGCAGGTAACAGAACTTTAAATTGTGAATAAAATCAAGATTTATTGCTGGATTTTCACGTTTTATAGCTTGTTTTATTCCTAGGATATGTGGTTTTAAGAAAAATGTAAAAAATATGAAACTTTTGAGTTTCTGATTTTTTATTGCAATTTTCATGTAAACAAATTACGCGATTTTTGCATAAAAAAAAACTTTTTTCTTTTTTAAATTCTGAATAACTCCGAAACCATAAAAGATAGGTAAAAAATGATTATAAATTTTTTTTAACAAAATTTTGTGGCGCGTCTTTTGGTTTATTATGTATTAAAATCGAAATAGCGGTTTTCGAGTTATAGTAAAATATATTAGTATGGCCGACTAATTTAGGGGCCAAAATTAGCCACGCCCATAAAAAAAATCTTTACGTGATAGAGCAAAACTGACAGCAGATTTGAATTTAACGCATCGAAATCCATATAGTCCGCGTAATTTTATCTAAAGGCTATTTTGGCTGTTGTACAGTGTAATCAGGCTTATCGTAAATAAAATTTCACATGGAAATTTCCGATCGTGTGAACAAGTGGTATCAAAAAACTTCATACGATTGCGAAATATTTTGACAATTTATGAAGTATTTATATATGTCTGTTGGAAAAAGTCGAAATTTGTTAGCTTTTAATTTTATTCGAATTGATAATACAAAATTAAAATCCATGTGAACGGAAAATTTGATTCGGAAATTTTCAGATGTGGAATCCATGATAAGGCTGAATAAATCATATGGGCATTTCTCCGAAAAATTAAAATTTTTTGTCACGTTCGACCGCAAGCAAATAACCTTGTATTTCTGAACAATGTGACTAAATTTTTCATAAAATTTTACCTAACGTAGAGCTGCTGACGCCCTGCACAAATGTATAAAGAAGTAAAAAAAAGTTTCGTTTTCTTTGAAAAAAACAAGCATATTTGCTTGGTGTCGAACGCGACAAAAAGTAGACTTTCCTGGAAAAATACACATATTTGATTATATGATTTTACTTTTTATATTATTTTAAAAATTATTCCATATAAACTATCCATTAAAATTAAAATAAAATCCTTACGGGGTAACACTGTTTTTACTTTTGATATTCTCCAACATGCAAGTGAAAAAATTACTTGTAATGAAAATCTCCTGCCAGTGAGCCTACAAGTTGTAGCGTTATGATTGTATTAGTAAAAATATGTCGATGTATTGAGTTACTTGCACTTGTACTTGCATGTGTAAACGGTAAGTAATGTTGCAGTGAAGAAGCCAGCGTTATATTCCAATAAGGAGAAATAGTTGAATCTCAATATCATTATTAATTAATGATAATAGAGATTAGTCCTGACCTCTAAAGCAGCGATACCCATGTAGGAAAGAAGTAGAGGCGTTACCCAAGAATAATTAAAGATATGTGATAATTTAATAAATGACCAAAGATATTTAGTGATAAGTTATGTGTAATATTTAATTTTAAGAAAATATTCGTTTTGACTATTTAGCTTTTTGCCTCAAAATTTTTGTATTTTGTAGGCGATCGAATATTTAATAGCACTTTAAGTGCCCAATTGGTACGAAAAACCAATTACAAGAAACTATTTTTTTAGATCTTTATTTATAAATGGGCTGCCACTATAATTTTCTTCCCTAAGAAAGTTTGGTAGTTGGTGAAGGTTCTTAGTGGTGAGAATGAGGTTTCCGACTTTGGAATATGAGTCAATATAGAAGTAATAGGGAAAGAAAAAATTGCAACATGTTAAGTGAAGTGGAACAAGGAATTTATAAAGAGATGCATTACCCATACAAATCCTTATACATACATAATTAAAATGCCCGGCTAGAAATATCTCTGAATTCATCCGCATGAGACAATCTCAGGTGTGGGAGTTCCCCACGTTAGACATGGAACAAAACCAATTGCCAAATTAGTTCCGCACACCGTTTACTACAGCGAGCACTCGTAGTATACGGAGTTTTGTTGCGGGAGGGTTTCTTAGAGCAATCACGATCAAGCACAATGCACCCCAAAGCAAACTCACTTGCATGTGTGTATGTGCATAATTATGTTCAATGTTTGCTCATCGTCCCAGTTATTGTGTTCTTGTTTTATGTTGCTTTCTGAAGAATGCATCCAATACATTAAAATCCATTGTGGCAGATAAAACGAATGGTTATATTGAATTCTAGTCATATTTATTTAAAAATCCAATAATCTATATGAAAGAAATTTGTTTTGTGAGAAATTCTTTGTTCTGTTGTGTTGTGCCTTCTGTCAAAAATAAAATGTGAGTGATTTATGCATATTACAGTTGTCAGCACTGTGTTTTTGTAAATTATAGTGAAAAATAATGTGAAACGTAAATATTAAACTCCCAGGGTTGTATTTTTAATTCAAACACGGGAGGAACAACATGAACACAGAATTATAAATTGCGTTAAAAAAACAGGAATGAAAAAAATTACACCTTTTTATTTTTATGAAATCCTGTGAAAAGAACAACCATCCTAGGTAAGAAAAGCGAGGAAAAAGATCATGGAGTAAGGATAAAGGGAACCGTTGGTTAGGATTAATCATAAAATAGAACCTGATACACAAAATATTGCAGGAAAAAACAAATAAATGAACAACTGTTAGGAATGCCAGAAAAATTAAGCTGTTTTCATGAAAAAGATCATTCTAGAAAAATAAAGAAAAAAAGATGGAGGAATGGACGGGAAACACTTTAAGGGAAAATTGGAAAAATCCAAAAAGAAAATCTGTAGTTAGGTAGAGAAAAAATATAGACAGACAGATTAGAAGTTCAAAAGTGCTCGAGGTGTCCGGAACAGTTGTTTTTAAACAAGCGCAAAGTAAACGTTCATTATAAAATAAGTGTGAGTTAAAATTGTTGTTAGTGTAAGAAAATTTTGTTAAATAAATTTTTTTTTGTTATATATGTGCATTTAGTGTTGAAGAAAGGGAACTATTGAGATCCATTTGTTCTGGATGAGTAAAATAAATTAAATAATAGGAGCTGAAGAAAAAGATAAGTGGTTTGTGGTGAGGATCGGCCAATTGTCCCGGACACCAAAAAGGGCAGTAAGAAGTCTTGCAAGGTACAAAAAGCAACAATAAAGCAAACCTATTAAGAGTAAGAAAAAAGGAAAAAGTTAAAGTAAAGCCAGGAGAAATCAAGTAAATTCCCTGAAAGAGAAAAAAACACAAGAAAGAAATATCTATCCAACATAAAGTGCAACAAGTGTATTAATTTTTCCATATCTGTTATTTGTTAATTTTCTATAAAATTGATTTTTGCATGCGTTATTTGGTTTGAATACTTGTTTTAAGAAGTCAAAATTAGTCCGTGAGAGTGCGTTAGTCAGTGTATCCTTTGTATTCCAACCGGTATAGAAAATATCCGCGGTTTATGTCCAAGATAATACTTATACAGTCTGCTATAAAAATACTAAACTAGCCTTAAGCCTGGTACTCTGTTCGAAGTTGTGAAAATTTTTCAGCAACATTGATTATTTCGCGTGAAAAATTTGACACGTAACAAGTGATGCGCATTTTACTTTTTCGGAAAAAATGTTCGTATTTATTGGTTTGAAGTAGGCAACACTGATCAACTTTTGTTAACAAAAACATCAGCTGTCAATATTTCGCACAAAATAAATGCCAGTCTCATTATTTCACAGATAGCAAGAAAATGTTGCCAGATACATTTCATACATTTTTCACGAGTTGAACAGAGCATTTCACCATTATTTCATGAAAATTTCACGTAAACTTTTTTTGTATGGAATATGTCAACATTTCGCGTGACATTTTTAACAGAGTACCAGGCTTTGGGGAGCTCCTTCGGGGTAGGGATAAAACAGTCATACATATACGAAATTAGAAAATAATTTGAATTTGAATATATATGTATATATATGGGTTGGAAAGCCAAGAAAATAACAGCACGAAAAATTATATGAATAAACAGAAAGTTTAGAATAAAAAATAAAATAAATTATAAAACAAATATTAGTTAGTAAAAACATTACAGTAAACAAGTAGGAATTAAGGATATCAAAAAACCCGACTGCGACTAACTTTCAGTTCTCGTTGTACCTTCATAGTGAACAGACGTATTAGCGGAATTTTTTTTTACATACAAACAAAACAAAACCCTACAAAAAATATTTGTAGTACATAGTATTCGTTGTACATTAACTTTCATAAACAAGCTTTTTTGCTTTACTAATATTTTTTACATAGACAGTAATAACTAAAACAACAAAAAAACAAAAACAACCGTAAACAAAATAACTCAAAGTGCCCTTGAGGAATACACTAACAAAGTGCCCTTGAGTATTCCCTATATGAGTACCTCAAAAACAAATAATTGTGAAGTGAGTTATAACGGTAGAAATGCCTATCTTACTGTGAGCTCTGATGATCTTAATGATAACAATAAAAATAAAAAATCTGATAATAGACTTACTGTGAGTTCTGATGATCTTAATTTAAATAAAATAAATTAAAAACCTAATGATAGACTTTTTTTAACGGCTAAGCCAATTTTTCGTCAGCGATCAACTTCGCTTTGTCCAATGCCAACTAGTGATTCGTTAACATTACAGTTGCCTACTACTTCGTCATTTAAATCAGCGATATCATCCGATTCATCACTTACCCATTTAGTCACTGTAAATAAGAGTAGCCCAAAACAAAAGGTCCAAGTCGGAATGGACCGTTATATTATTGTGGGAAAGCGCGGCCGAAGCCCAAATTCTACTAAAATTGCATCTGCTTCAAAGGTATCTAGGGATAACAGTGCATCCTCCACTAATCGTTTTCAAATATTGCAAGATGACAACGACACACCTGATATATCCGCGAACAAAACCTCCAAGCCGCCACCAATCTATTTGAGAGAAAAAAATTCAAACGCTCTTATTAAGAAACTAATTTCGGTCATTGGTGAGAATAAATTTCACATTGTTCCAATAAAACGTGGCAATATCGATGAAACGAAAATTCAAATTTATGACGAAACAGATTTCCGCAAAATGGTTTCTGAATTTGAAAAAAATAAAACAAGTTTCTACACATACCAGCTCCAGAGTGCTAAAGGCCTGCAGATCGTATTGAAGGGAATAGATTCTTATGTTGTTCCCGAAGAAATAAAAGACGCACTCGTCCTCCAGGGTTTCAAGGTAAAAAATGTTTCAAATATAATAAATATCGAGAAGATCCTCCAGCCTCTGTTTCGCGTTGAACTTGAGCCGAATGATATAAAATTGAGAAAAAATGAGACGCACCCAATTTATAATTTAAAATATCTTTTATACCGAAAAATAACAGTTGAAGAACCACACAAGCGTTCTGGACCCGTACAGTGCCATAATTGTCAAGAATATGGCCACACAAAAACTTACTGCAAATTACCTACAGTTTGTGTTATTTGCGGTGAATTGCACGGTACTGCTAGTTGTACTAAACCAAAAGATCAAGCAGAAAAAAATGCAGTAATTGTGGAGGTAATCACACCGCTAACTATGCTAACTATAGAGGATGTCCTGTATATTCCTTCGTTAAAAAGACTATGGGGCAAAAACCTAAAGTAGCTCCAGCACAAACAGCAAACACTTACTCCGCCACTCTTGCCCAAGTGAGCCAAGCAGTTAATTCACGTATATCGTATGCCGATGCTGCAAAGACAAGCTCTATTCCCACACAAAATGTTTCACGGCCAAATACTTCAACAAATACAAACTCAGGCTTTAATTTTCATCGCCTTGAAGCTAATATTGAAAATCTGGTGCAAACTATAAACAATTTTACAACAAATATGACTAGCATGATGCAAGAAATGCTGCGAATGCAGAATACATTGCTTCAAGCTTTAGTTAACAAACCATGAACACGTTAAAAATATGTTTCTGGAACGCAAATGGCATTCGCCAACATAAAAATGAGCTTGAGCACTTCCTCACGGAAAAAAATATTGATATAATGTTGGTCTCTGAGACTCATTTGACTTCGAGAAGCCTTTTTAAAATCTATGGCTACACCTTATATGATTCAAAGGACCCGAGAGGAAGAGTATGCGGTGGATCAGCAATTTTAATAAAGTCAAGACTCAAACATTATATTATTGACAACATTTGCGAAGAACATTTACAAGCAACGAATCCCCTCCTAGATTCGCAATTACTGAGGACCAATACGAGGATTTCTACAAATCCCTTGGCCCTTGCTTCGTAGCAGCTGGCGACTACAATGCAAAACATACGTTCTGGGGTTCGCGTCTTATTACACCTAGAGGTCGGGCATTGTTCAACACAATTTCAAAAATGGGCTTGGACGTCATTTCGAGTGGGGAGCCCACTTACTGGCCTACGGACGTACAAAAAATTCCGGATGTTATAGATTTTGGAGTCATGAAAAATATTTCTAGGGAATTAGTTCATGTTGAAGCGTCTCAAGATCTTTCCTCCGATCACTTTCCCACGATCGTTACAATTTGTAGCCCACTAAGTAGTGACTTACCTCACCCGTATGTGAAGACGATCAACCGTGTTAATTGGCTGGGGTTCAGAAAATATATCAGTACTCATTGTACGGAAAACATTACTCTAAGAACATCCGAAGATATTGAATTTAACATTGGCAATCTTATCAAAAATATAAAACAGGCTGCTGAACATGCAGCAGATGGATTTAATAGAATTTATTCTACGGATATTGAACGTCTCGTAAGTGAAAAACGAAGAGCTAGAAGGGAATGGCAACAGCACAGATCGCCCCAACATAAAATCAGATTTAAAGAGTGCACTAAACGACTCCAAGACTTGCTTGCATTTGAAAAAACTGCATCTTTTAAAAACTATCTACAAGGTCTTGATGCCACACCAGCATCTAATTACTCTTTGTGGCACGCTGCTAGAAAGCTTAAAACACCTGTTGCGTTTAAACCACCTCTGCGTACATCTACAGGGGGTTGGGCAAGAAGCGATACTGAAAAAGGTAAAATATTTGCTGAGCATTTAAAATCAGTATTTACCCCTAACTCATGTACTGGTGTTATTGATTTGCCGAATGTAGTGGGGCTATCCCCTCGACCCATAAAATTTAGAACGTGTGATGTACAAAAACTAATTGCTGAACTTAACCCGAAGAAAGCTCCGGGTATTGATGGAATTAGTAACCAGGTGCTAATAAAGTTGCCTCGTATTACAATTAGAATCCTGTTATTTATTTTTAACGCCATTTTACGACTGGAGTATTATCGAAATAGCTGGAAGCTTGCCAAAGTTAAAATGATTCCAAAGCCGAGCAAAGACCTTACCAAGGCTGAGTCATACAGGCCAATAAGTCTGCTATCAACAATGTCAAAACTTTTCGAAAAACTGCTCATGACGAAATTGTCCCCAATTCTAGTTAGTAGTGGGTGCATACCGGACCATCAATTTGGTTTTAGAAGTCAGCATAGCACTATCGAACAAACTCATAGATTGGTTCAATTTATAAGAAGAACATTTGAAGAAAAGAAGTATTGTTCTGCGCTGTTTATCGACGTTTCTCAGGCATTTTATAAAGTGTGGTACGAAGGTCTTATTTTAAAATTGAAATTATATTTACCAATAAATTTTCTGAAACTATTAGAAAGTTATATTACTACCCGGAAGTTTACGGTTGTGGAAGGAGACTTCATGAGTGTGCCCGAATCTATATCATCCGGTGTGCCACAGGGGAGCATACTGGGGCCAGTTTTGTATTTGATTTACACTTGTGATATGCCTTTGAGCAGCAATATCCATACATCTACGTTTGCCGATGATACAGCCTGCCTTAGTATGCACGAAAACCCTCAAGAGGCTTCCCGATATCTACAAGAACATATTACACAACTGGAACTATGGTTAAATTTATGGAGAATCAAAGTAAACGAGCAAAAGTGTGTCCAGGTAACATTTGCCCTGCGAAGAGATACTTGTTCGCCAATTCGAATCAACAATCAAGTTGTTCTTCAACATTCACACGTAAAATACCTTGGTATACACCTTGATCGACGGCTTACATGGAAGCCTCATATTGACTCAAAGCTAACACAAATGAAACTGAAATTAACTCAGATACATTGGCTGATTGGTAGAAATTCAACACTCAGTCTAGATTGTAAACTTTTAATATACAAGTCGATTTTGAAACCAATATGGTGCTACGGAATACAGTTATGGGGCACTGCTTCAGCTTCTAATGTCGAGAGAATCCAACGAAGGAAAAACAAAATTTTACGGTTAATAACATTGGCTCCATGGTATATAAAAAATTCAAATATACATCGTGATTTAAATATGCCACTAGTGACTGAAGAAATTGCAAAATAGGCTGGCAAATATTTAACAAAACTCGAGTCACATCCTAATCCGCTTGCCCATAATATTTTGAACTTTACTGGACACATCCGTCTAAAAAAGAGGGACACAAGGGCTCTTATTCTTAGCACTCCAGATGGGACTTTTTGAAAATACTTTTATTTTTTTCCTTTTGACTATCACTACTTATGTATTATATATAACTATTGCTAAGCTTATGTCCGACACTGGTCGGGCCTAATTATATTTTTAGATTTAAGATTTGAATACTTATTGTTAGTTCATATATGAAGATACAATAAATAAAAATCATGCATAAAAAAAAAAACTAATTTTGAACCGTGAAATATCCTAAATGGTCAATCCAAATGAAAAATCACAAGAGAAACCTAAGGCTGATTTTAAAATACAGTCAAATCCCGATAATTCGTAATCGCAAGGGACCGGCCATTTCTTACGAATTATAGGGGTTTTCGATTTAGCGGGATTTCGATTTAACGGGGTTTAAATAAAATAAATACGAATTAACGGGGTTTTTCAATTTATTTACTAAAACGATAAAAAAACATGAAAAACAATTGTCAAAAATAAAATACAAAATAAATACATAAAATAAAATAGCAAATTCATTTACTTAGCGTAAAATACGTGTAATTTTAATAGCAAACACAAAACAATAAAATAAAAGTGACAAATTCATTTCATCATTCTTTCCATGTTTCTGTTGTTTTTATTACGAATTATAAGTGGTAGTTAGCAAACAATTACGATTTATAAGAGGTAAAGAAGATTTTATTTGAAAAAAAATTACGAATTAGCGAGGGGACCAAAATGTATGGAAATTTTACGAATTAACGAGATTTTTTCAAGGGACCGACAGTTTATTACGAATTATCGGGAACTACGATTTATCGGGGTACGAATTATCGGGATTTGACTGTACCTGTCGTATTAAATAAAATGTCATCTTTTTGACGCCATGTTGTTTTTTGACTACTGTCATATCTTTAGTTATAAATGGATTGATGAAAGCAAGGCGATTTGACACAAGGTGGTCTTAATTTGCAACTCTGCGCATTCGCCTTGTATATTTGTTAGTGTAAAATTTCCTGCTGTCAGAAGATTTCCTAACGTTTTGGTTGATTTGACAGCAAAGAAGCTATGTCAGCTGGTGGTGAAAGAATTATCAAAATCAGTCCACGCGTTCGGTTTATATAGTGCCGCAAAGGAACACACATACCTCCATACGTACATAGGCTGATGAACACAATACTCTTCTTTGCATCGCGCAGTCGGGTAAAAAAGTGAGGCTGTCAGCGATTATGTCAGCTGTTATTGTATTTGTCTTTGCTTTATACGTGTGTGTGTGTGTGTTTGCATGTAAGCCAGAAGCTTACGTTGGCTACGTAAAAATATATTTTCTGTATATTTTTACATAGCAAAAGTAGCCAATACATGCATTAAACACATTCGACACAGCAGGCTACGGGCTACAATCTGTCAAAAATAGAATACACACATTCTTATGGTAAGAATTATTTTAACGACAGCAGGCTACACGACTGCACGACCACCGTTGTAGCTGTCGCCAACTTTAAACTAATTTCTATTTCTCTGGCTACAATGAGCAAATGCAGTGTTGCCAGTATTATACAAAATGGTGAATGAATGATATCGTACAATTATTTCATACTATTTACTAGAAACAATATCCAAAAATTGATGTAAAGAATAAATTGATTCATTATTGTACTTTTATGTGAAATAAGTACATTTTAAAAGAAAAATTAATTTTTATAAATGCAAAATATATGAAACTGGCAATACTGAACTATGTATTTGTACTTGAATATCAGCTGCAGATGGTGCTGCTGCCGTCTCCAAAATAATTAAGTAGCTGGCTACGAGGCGACAAATGCTGCTAGCGGCATTTGAAGTCGTGTGTTCGTGTAGCCTGCTGTGGTGAATGTGTTTAATGCAACATTTTCAATAACCATGTTTATTAAAGGGCCATTCAGACTATTATACTTTGTATTAATACATGTCGAAAATTCAAATAATTTATTTATTTATTTATTTATTTATTTCAGTCTATGGACAAAAAATCCTTACAGACTAAGACAACAGAATACCTATAATTATATTGTATAAATATCTAAATTAACAATAGAGTATGTGTAAAACCTACATACATATATACAAAATTAACTTACAGTTTATAAATCACAGCTAAATTCTAAATTAAAACAGTTATTTTATTACACTAAAAAGTAGGAGTTTAAACTCAGATTTCTCAGTGCCGAATTCAATAAAAGATTGAGAAACTTTTTGCAAATTGAAGTTAATCTCATTGAGGTGAACAAAGGCACGTGTTAAAGTACCATTACGTGCATAATTAGTCCTATGGAAGGGTACATCAAATAGCTTAGCCAATCTAAGATTTCTAGGAGGTATATAAAACGGTACCATATAAAGCAAATCAGGGCAATCAATAGAACCATTGATAATATCATACACAAAAAGTGCCGATTGAACTATTCTACGTGCTTCTAGAGTACGTAAGCCTATAAACAAGCATTTAGACTCATACGGAACGGAAGATAAGTAAGGTAACGAGCGTGAGGCAAATTTGATAAAAATACGTTGAAGTCTTTCAACTCGAGAAATCAGATTAAATACGTGAGGACTCCAAATAACAGAAGCATATTCTAACTTAGATCTTACGAACGATGTATAGATATGCTTGAGTGTATATGGGTCAACGAATTCACAACAACTTCTTTTCAAGAAACCAAACATTTTATATGCCTTGGGAAGTATGTAATCAATGTGAGCTGCAAAAGACAACGAGCTGTCAAACATCACCCCTAAGTCCAACTTAGAGTTTGACGTGTTCAAATTTATACCATTGATATTAAAGACAACCACAGTGGGAGTCAGAGACCTATGGAAGGAGACATGTAAACATTTATTAATGTTTAGACTCAGACTATTCAGCCGGCACCAATCACTTAGATTATTAATCTCAATTTGCAGAATATACGCATCATTAATTGATTCCAATTTCATAAAAAATTTCAAATCATCGGCATATAAAAGATACCTCGATTTCACGAAACAGCTACCAATGTCATTAATGAACAAGTTAAATAACAATGGACCAAGTATGCTTCCCTGGGGCACACCCGACGTTTGCAGATAAGGGTTAGATCTAAAACCTTCAATACTCACAGAGCAAATTCTATTGGATAAATAGGACTGAATCCATACCAGGAAATTAGAATGAAAGCCCATTAATCTCAACTTAGATATAAGCATGGAGTGCGATAACTTATCAAAAGCTTTTGAGAAGTCAGTATAAATTACTTCTACTTGGGAACCATGTTCAAGCGCGTCTAAGCAATATTCACTGAAAAGAGTCAAATTTGTTACGGTAGACCTTCCAGAATAAAAACCATGCTGATAGGGAGAAATCCATGGCTTGGAAAGGAAAAACAATTTTTTGTGGACAATGTATTCAAAAATTTTTGAAATACATGACAACTTAGAAATAGGCCTATAACAACTTACATCGTCTCTCTTACCTTCCTTAAAAATAGGAGAAACTGTGGCAACCTTCCACCTATCAATAAATTCACCCTCCTGAAGCGACAAGTTGAAAATAAATGTAAGAGCTGGTACGAGGGATTTTGAAGCTTTCTTTAAAAGATGCGTACATAAGCCATCACAGTCTGACTTGAATGAGTTTTTTACCTCAAGAATTGCTTCCGACACATCAGCCTCGGACAGGACTAGTAAGCCCAAACTTAGCTTAGGAGACAACGCTGGCGCGGGTATATTATTTATGAACGGCTCAAAATTGGATTTAAAAAATGAAGCGAACAAATTAACAGCATCATCACAAGATTCAGAAAATGTTCCATCTAAACGAACTACTGATGGTATATCTGATGATTGTTTCTTAGACTTAACGAAAGACCAAAACGCCTTAGGGTTGCTTTTAATTTCCTGCTCCTTAGACAAGATAAACTGATTGTATAGAAATTTATTTAAGAAATTAAATTCACGACGATAATGTATAAATTTAGCTTCAGATTCGGGATCACCCATATCAATAAACTTTTTATGGAATTTATTGCGCAGATTTTTTAGCTTTTTTAGACCACTAGTATACCACGGCAATTTATAGGGCTTAATATTCTTTTTTGGAATGTTACTACGACAAATATGAATAACTTTCCGTAAAAATATTTCATAGCACTCACAAGTAGTTAGGTTAGCAAAAAGATCAAACCAATTAATAGAATCAATTATGGAATTCAGCACATCAAAATTACATAATTTGAAGTTAAAATCATTAACAATCGCAATTTGAGAATTTTTAAAAAACGGTAAATTAGAAATTTCAATAGTTAGAGGTTTATGGTGAATATTTGGCGGGGATATATACAGTAAAGGAACACAAATTTGGTGTTTAAGAGACTCAGGAATAAAGATAAGATCAAGAAAACGATTTAATTGATTATGAAAAGTATTTACTTGGCAAAGGTTAAGAGACATTAAACTGTCAATAAAATTAATTTCGTAGCTATGATTTACGTTACGAGGCGATAAAAAAGCATCGTTAGAAAATTTTGACCAGACAATATTTTTTAAATTGAAGTCCCCTAAAACACAAAGATTGTCATTTACTGAGAAATCCTCACCAAAAGACAAGATATTAGACATATGAGCATCATATATAAGATCGGCGCTATTAGGTGGAATATATGAAGCACATACCAGGAACGAACCACCCACACCGGAGATTGATAAAATCAGCTGATCAAGTAGACCATTAACATCATCGATTTTACAAACAGAAGACTTAAAACACTTTTTTACCGCAATTAGAACTCCAGCACCCAAAGAAAGACCAGTAGTAGACGCATCTCTATCTTTACGGAAAACATTGAAGAGATTGAGATCAAAAAATTCAGCATCCGAAAAGTCTTTATTCAGCCAAGTTTCAACCAACACAATAGCATCATAATCAAGTTGAGAGGAGAAGTCGTAGACAGCATGGGACTTGGATCTCATTCCCGATAGATTTTGAAAGTATACTTTAAATATGTTGCCTTTAGTAACTAGCTTTTCTGTATGTGGGGTGTCTGCTTTCGAAAATTTACGAAAGGCCGCACTTTGATGTCAGCTGGCCATATTTCCGGCTTCAAGATTACGTTATAGTATCTGTTTTCAATACCAATCTTGAAATTAACACCTCTTAATGTGGATAAATCAGCATCATTCTTAACAAGCTTGAAGCAGACCATGTGACCTTTATCTATTTTTGCAGTTTTTTCAACATAATTTACGTGCAAGTGCGATATTGTGAATGCAAAATGTCATAACGAATGGTAAATAATACGATAAAAATTTGAAATTCCATAATACTTGACCATTTTTTGAAAATTTTCTAAACGATAATACTTTTCATCTGATCAGAGTTGCGTTATTACAAATCCAAACTAACAAGTCGTTTGTTTCGACGCCGATGCCGTGCTGTCGTTTATGGTATATGTCTGTCTTAAACCGGATATAAATATTGAATATGGTTATCGCATGATGAAATCATCATCATCATGGGTTATCGTATTGAATAATTTTTCGTGTAAGACATGTCTGAAAGTTAAAGTGGGGTACACATTATCGAACATGAGTGACAGTCAAAAATTCATCAGTTTTGAATGATAGTGTTGAATGTTCAGACTATCGATCATGTTCGACACTCAAACCTTCAGTCAAGAAAAATATTGGACACACAAACATCTCTAATCATTCAGCACACATTGAAAATAAAACAATTGGATGTGCTTTATTATTAATATCTTTGAATAAAGAACAAAAAATTAAGAAAAGAACGAAATGGACAAAAAGATGGGTGGCAACGAGAAAAACGTCATCACATGTTAAACTTTTGAAGGAAATAAGTGACTCTTAACCCATGGACTTCCAAAACTATTTCAGAATGTCCAATGAGAACTATAATTATTTAATCAATCTTGTGACTCCATTAATAAAAAAGAATGACACAAAAATGAGGGAAGCCATTACAGTAAATGAAAGGTTAGCTTTAACACTGCGGTTTTTGGCAACTGGCCGTAATTTTTGTGACCTAAGTTACAGTAGTGTAATGGGTCGGAGCACTGTGGGAGCAATTGTTTTGGAGACCTGTCAGGCTTTAAACACAGTATTAAAAGATTTTATAAAGGTAATTTTTCAAAATAAGTTTATTGCAAAGAAAGTATATACATTTGTACATAAGCATACAGTTAAGGAATATACATACACCCTTAAGTAAATAAAATCAGTATTTAAAATTATAAATATAGTCCCTGATATTAGCGGGCTTGCAGTTTTCGTACTCGCTAAGTTCCTCAATTTCTTCTTGACTATCTAAGTCTTTCATAGATGAAAAACAAATTGTTTCTGATGGTGACAATACACGATGAGGTGATGATGATGTTATATATCTTTTTCTTTGAGAGTTTGGTTCTAACGTGCATAGGCTGCGAAAGTGTTTATCTGTATTCTCGTTTGGCGTAGAGCCTCGCGAATAGGAATTTGTTGATATTGCCGAGGCTGGTCTTATATTTTCAATATTTGTATTCAGTGTAAGCATTCCTACATCTCCTTGGAAAAGGACTTCGCTAATAAGCCTTTCTGCGAATTTGCTTTGTGTTGATTCCATTTTTCGCAGCTTTGCAGCCCAAGCTATCCCCAAATGTTCAAAGCAGTCAGTTTATTTTTCCAAATAGGACATTGCCATATTCATAATTTTTTCCTGTTTATTTGGCTCCTTTCTTTTTCTTTTCTCTGGTAGTTCACTAATACTGACGTTACTGGCTTGATCGCAAGAGCTGGTATCAAGGAACTAAAATGACAAGAAAAATTTATAAATATTTACATATGTATGTATGTATGTTTAACAATAAAAATTAATTTTTCAGATGCCGACATCTGAGAACGAATGGAGAAATGTTGCTGTCAATTTCGGAAAGAAATGGAATTTCTTTCACTGCTTGGGATCCATTGATGGCAAACATGTTGCCATACGTAAGCCCGCCAGTACAGGATCAATGTATTATAACTACAAGCAATTTTTCAGCATTGTTCTCATGGCTGTAGTTAATGCCAACTATGAGTTTATCATGGTGGATGTAGGCGCGAATGGTAGAGTGTCAGACGGAGGTGTAATGTTTTACACAGAATTTTGGCAACGATTTCTGAACGGGAAGCTCAATTTGCCGGCTCCACAGTCACTTCCAGGGATACTTGATGAAAATCCATATGTGTTTATTGCAGATGATGCGTTTCCTTTGACGCGAAATTTGATGAAACCATATCCATTTGCACACTTGAACAAAGAACAAAGGATTTTCAATTATAGACTAAGCCGAGCAAGGCGTGTTGTGGAAAACGCTTTTGGCATGCTTTCCACAAGGTTTGGTGTTTTCCAAAAGCCAATGCATTTGGAACCCGGCAAAACAGCAATTGTCACACTGACGTGCTGCTATTTAAACAATTTTTTGATCAAGCACAACAAAAAGGAATATGCCATACGTTCTGTAATAATTCACGAAAATACCGGAACTGGTGAAGTAGTGCGGGGCAATGATTTTGATAACTCGTCCCTGACACCATTACAACCCACAAAAGTCAATTCATCTTATCAAGAAGCAAAAAACGTACGAGAATCATTTTGTCATTATTTCAATAATGTTGGCCAAATTCCGTGGCAATGGGATATTGTAAACAAATAGATATTTCATTTCTAATTATTAATAACACTATGAAACAAATTAAGATTTTTGGAAAAACACACGGACTGGATAGTATAGGATCGATAGCACTACCAAAGGATAGCAAAAGCCTATACTCAGTTTGATGACTTTGGTGGCCAATTTTTTTATGGGCCTCCAAAAATGTATAATTTAATTTTTTTAACAGCCTTAGAATAGTAAATACTAAAATTTGATAAATTGTCTAACTAGTACAAATGATGGTCAAAAACTGAAGACACAATTTTTTCGTGGTTGCACTGCTTTTCGAAATCTTTAGAGGCCCATAAAAAAATTGGTCACCAAAGGCACCAAACTGAGTATAGGCTTTTACTATCCTTTGGTAGTGCTATCGGTCCTATACTGTCAATACCGTGTGGATTTTTCACTGTTGCACAGTGTAATTATATGTAATTTTTATTTGTATTACAAAATAATCGGCCATGTTCTGTAAGCCGAATCCGAATAAATTTCTCGTTTTAAAAAAACTAATAATGGTCCAGAAGACGTGTTTAAAATCATACACGATAATATTCTTTCAGATATGATAATTGGGAATCTATATAAAAAAAAGTAAAATAATATTTAAAAAATTTTTCTATTGTTGAATCTAGTTTTCTAAAATCGTTTCAAATCGATCGGTTTACAGAACAGGGCTGAATAAATGCACATTCAGTTTGAATTGGCTCAATGTATTATTTTGACATTTTAATTAAACAATTTTATATGTACTTAATATCATGTATCATTATTATTATTTTTATTTATTTGATTATTATTAAAATATATGAATAATAAATTATAAATTTTTTTATACTATGAGCAATTGCAATCGGTTGTGGACATGGCAAATACCAAATAGCTTGACAAATGAACGGATAGATGAATATAAATATGTACTCCTTAATTTTTTACTTATGTGCATACATACGAGTACATAAGTATCTCTTTTCCATGTACCAAGTGGATGGATGTCTTATATGTACATATCCCTCATTTACTCAAAGAATGCCATAACTCAAAAATAGAAATAGAATAGAATATTTTCTTTTTCCATTAATTTGTGTGTAAATTGAAAATTTTAAACTCGTTTTCTGGATTTTTTAATTGCATTTCGAATTATAAGAGGTTATTAAGAACAATTATGCAGGGGAATTTTACGGTATTGATTGCTAACTATGAAAACTGAAATAAAACCTATTCACTGGCGCACTGACCTATTCACGGCGCAGCGTAATAAATATTTTCTGCCTTGTAAAGTTTTCCTGTCTAATAACATTTTTCTGCACTACCGGCCTTCGGTCGGGCTTCTTCAGTAAACTGCATTTAAGCCCAAAATAAATTATTAGCCAAGCTACTTACTGGATGTATTTACTTAATTGTTCATAAGCAGGCATGATCAGTAAACCAGACCATAGATATTCACCCTTATTCCAGTTGTCAACATGAACATCACGTCAATGAATTGGGGCCTATCTATCCGTTGTCGAAAACAACTGACTGCTATTGATGGTCTCATAAAATTTTCTGGACATTAGGGGACAGAAATAAGCTATCAGCACAAAATTTATCTCAAGATCGATTAGACAATCCCGAAATAGTAGACAATCCCCAACGTTTTGCTGTTCGCTAGCATCAATAACTGGGTTAGTTTCATCCTTTTGGACCTTTGTGTTTTGAGTTTGTAAGCCGGTAGTGGCCTTCCACATTTCCACGATTTTTTAGGGTTAAATTTGTAATAAATCACTTTAATGATACTTGAAATTTCAATATAAAACAAGATTAATACTCACTGTTTCTTCATCTGACAATGTTGTTATGCCTCCATTTGATTTCTCATATTTTTGCAGGAATTTGCAATAATCAAACCACCATACTCTCGGCTGATATACATTATCAATACCAGCACCAGAAGATTCTGATTGTTTTATATTTTTTAATTCTCTTCTATAGGACGATCGAATTGTATTTATTTTTTTCTTTACTTCTTCAAAAGTAGAATTTTTCTTATATTTTTTCATAATATTTAATAGCTCCTCGTATGATTTCGTTTTGACAACGCGCATCATATACTCTGGACTTGTTATATCCCAGAGACAACGTTGCATTTCATAGCAACATAAAAATTCTTTCATGAAATCACTTTCTGCGTCCATGCTTAAAAGTTCTCGTTGTACCTTCATAGTACCCTACAAAAAATATTTGTAGTACATAGTATTCGTTGTACATTAACTTTGATAAACAAGCTTTTTTGCTTCGCTAATATTTTTTACATAGACAGTAATAACTAAAACAACAAAAAAACAAAAACAACCCTACAAGAAATGAATGACCGAAACTAACACAAACGACATTTTTTCACTAATACATTTGCAATAATTTTATAGTGAATTTAAGAGTGCCAGTCAATTGACTGGTCATTTGACTGGTAGCGATGACCGACTCATTTACCAATTATAGTTGCTCCTTTCTAACATGTGTGTTAGAGTGGAACATCTAATGTACATAACCCAAAAGTTTTAAGACATCGCATTTTATTGTAAAATATACAATTCGTTTGGTTTGTGAAGTGAAAATTTATAAAAGTGCTAAGAAAGTTAAGTAACAACAATACTGCATAAAAGAAATTGAAAAGTTTAATTTAATTTATACATTTATGTATTTTGTTTTTAATTTTAGATATTTACAAAAAGAAAGGAGTTTTGGAGCTGAAAAAGCGTGAAGAAGACTAAATTGGTGCCACCTACGTTATTTTGGCTTTTTTTTGTTTGTTTTTATTATATATATTACTTATTTCTCTATTTTATTATAATAAAAAACAGTTAAAATAACATGAAAATTATGTTTAATTATTTAAAAGTTACATTTTTCCAGTTTTTATGTAAAAATTGACTAGTAATAGGTGACCAGTTGCCTTGTAACCATTGACTAGTCATAGTTCACCAATGCTTATGTAATCTGTGACTGGCAAAAAAGTAGCAGAGTAAGCAGTTCAGATACATGTGTTTTAATTAAGTGAAATTAATAAGTTAGAGAGAGAGAAAAAATCACACGTACACAAATGTTTTGGTCATTTTTTTCACCAAGCCCATAATAAACTAACTGGGGACGGTGACTGAAGTTGTGGTCGTCGCTACTAGTCAAATGACTAGTCAGTTGACTGGTAGCCTTCTTGTAGGGAACCGTAAACAAAATAACTCAAAGTGCCCTTGAGGAATACACTAACAAAGTGCCCATGAGGAATACTCTATATGAGTACCTCAAAAACAAATAATTGTGAAGTGAGTTATAACGGTAGAAATGCCTATCTTACTGTGAGCTCTGATGATCTTAATGATAACAATAAAAATAAAAAATCTGATAATAGACTTACTGTGAGTTCTGATGATCTTAATTTAAATAAAATAAATTAAAAACCTAATGATAGACTTTTTTTAACGGCTAAGCCAATTTTTCGTCAGCGATCAACTTCGCTTTGTCCAATGCCAACTAGTGATTCGTTAACATTATAGTTGCCTACTACTTCGTCATTTAAATCAGCGATATCATCCGATTCATCACTTACCCATTTAGTCACTGTAAATAAGAGTAGCCCAAAACAATAGGTCCAAGTCGGAATGGACCGTTATATTATTGTGGGAAAGCGCGGCCGAAGCCCAAATTCTACTAAAATTGCATCTGCTTCAAAGGTATCTAGGGATAACAGCGCATCCTCCACTAATCGTTTTCAAATATTGCAATATGACAACGACACACCTGATATATCCGCGAACAAAACCTCCAAGCCGCCACCAATCTATTTGAGAGAAAAAAATTCAAACGCTCTTATTAAGAAACTAATTTCGGTCATTGGTGAGAATAAATTTCACATTGTTCCAATAAAACGTGGCAATATCGATGAAACGAAAATTCAAATTTATGACGAAACAGATTTCCGCAAAATGGTTTCTGAATTTGAAAAAAATAAAACAAGTTTCTACACATACCAGCTCAAGAGTGCTAAAGGCCTGCAGATCGTATTGAAGGGAATAGATTCTTATGTTGTTCCCGAAGAAATAAAAGACGCACTCGTCCTCCAGGGATTCAAGGTAAAAAATGTTTCAAATATAATAAATATCGAGAAGATCCTCCAGCCTCTGTTTCGCGTTGAACTTGAGCCGAATGATATAAAATTGAGAAAAAATGAGACGCACCCAATTTATAATTTAAAATATCTTTTATACCGAAAAATAACAGTTGAAGAACCACACAAGCGTTCTGGACCCGTACAGTGCCATAATTGTCAAGAATATGGCCACACAAAAACTTACTGCAAATTACCTACAGTTTGTGTTATTTGCGGTGAATTGCACGGTACTGCTAGTTGTACTAAACCAAAAGATCAAGCAGAAAAAAATGCAGTAATTGTGGAGGTAATCACACCGCTAACTATAGAGGATGTCCTGTATATTCCTTCGTTAAAAAGACTATGGGGCAAAAACCTAAAGTAGCTCCAGCACAAACAGCAAACACTTACTCCGCCACTCTTGCCCAAGTGAGCCAAGCAGTTAATTCACGTATATCGTATACCGATGCTGCAAAGACAAGCTCTATTCCCACACAAAATGTTTCACGGCCAAATACTTCAACAAATACAAACTCAGGCTTTAATTTTCATCGCCTTGAAGCTAATATTGAAAATCTGGTGCAAACTATAAACAATTTTACAACAAATATGACTAGCATGATGCAAGAAATGCTGCGAATGCAGAATACATTGCTTCAAGCTTTAGTTAACAAACCATGAACACGTTAAAAATATGTTTCTGGAACGCAAATGGCATTCGCCAACATAAAAATGAGCTTGAGCACTTCCTCACGGAAAAAATTATTGATATAATGTTGGTCTCTGAGACTCATTTGACTTCGAGAAGCCTTTTTAAAATCTATGGCTACACCTTATATGATTCAAAGGACCCGAGAGGAAGAGTATGCGGTGGATCAGCAATTTTAATAAAGTCAAGACTCAAACATTATATTATTGACAACATTTGCGAAGAACATTTACAAGCAACGAATATTTGTGTCGAAAATTTTTGCACTAATTTTGTCATATCATCAATTTACTCCCCTCCTAGATTCGCAATTACTGAGGACCAATACGAGGATTTCTACAAATCCCTTGGCCCTTGCTTCGTAGCAGCTGGCGACTACAATGCAAAACATACGTTCTGGGGTTCGCGTCTTATTACACCTAGAGGTCGGGCATTGTTCAACACAATTTCAAAAATGGGCTTGGACGTCATTTCGAGTGGGGACGTACAAAAAATTCCGGATGTTATAGATTTTGGAGTCATGAAAAATATTTCTAGGGAATTAGTTCATGTTGAAGCGTCTCAAGATCTTTCCTCCGATCACTTTCCCACGATCGTTACAATTTGTAGCCCACTAAGTAGTGACTTACCTCACCCGTATGTGAAGACGATCAACCGTGTTAATTGGCTGGGGTTCAGAAAATATCTCAGTACTCATTGTACGGAAAACATTACTCTAAGAACATCCGAAGATATTGAATTTAACATTGGCAATCTTATCAAAAATATAAAACAGGCTGCTGAACATGCGACTACCTCCTACCCGCAGACTGGATTTAATAGAATTTATTCTACGGATATTGAACGTCTCGTAAGTGAAAAAAGAAGAGCTAGAAGGGAACGGCAACAGCACAGATTGCCCCAACATAAAATCAGATTTAAAGAGTGCACTAAACGACTCCAAGACTTGCTTGCATTTGAAAAAACTGCATCTTTTAAAAACTATCTGGAAGGTATTGATGCCACACCAGCATCTAATTACTCTTTGTGGCGCGCTGCTAGAAAGCTTAAAACACCTGTTGCGTTTAAACCACCTCTGCGTACATCTACAGGGGGTTGGGCAAGAAGCGATACTGAAAAAGGTAAAATATTTGCTGAGCATTTAAAATCAGTATTTACCCCTAACCCATGTACTGGTGTTATTGATTTGCCGAATGTAGTGGCGCTACCCCATCGACCCTTAAAATTTAGAACGTGTGATGTACAAAAACTAATTGCTGAACTTAACCCGAAGAAAGCTCCGGGTATTGATGGAATTAGTAACCAGATGCTTATAAAGTTGCCTCGTATTGCAATTAGAATCTTGTTATTTATTTTTAACGCCATTTTACGACTGGAGTATTATCCAAATAGCTGGAAGCTTGCCAAAGTTAAAATGATTCCAAAGCCGGGCAAAGACCTTACCAAGGCTGAGTCATACAGGCCAATAAGTCTGCTATCAACAATGTCAAAACTTTTCGAAAAACTGCTCATGACGAAATTGTCCCCAATTCTAGTTAGTAGTGGGTGCATACCGGACCATCAATTTGGTTTTAGAAGTCAGCATAGCACTATCGAACAAACTCATAGATTGGTTCAATTTATAAGAAGAACATTTGAAGAAAAGAAGTATTGTTCTGCGCTGTTTATCGACGTTTCTCAGGCATTTGATAAAGTGTGGTACGAAGGTCTTATTTTAAAATTGAAATCATATTTACCAATAAATTTTCTGAAACTATTAGAAAGTTATATTACTACCCGGAAGTTTACGGTTGTGGAAGGAGACTTCATGAGTGTGCCCGAATCTATATCATCCGGTGTGCCACAGGGGAGCATACTGGGGCCAGTTTTGTATTTGATTTACACTTGTGATATGCCTTTGAGCAGCAATATCCATACATCTACGTTTGCCGATGATACAGCCTGCCTTAGTATGCACGAAAACCCTCAAGAGGCTTCCCGATATCTACAAGAACATATTACACAACTGGAACTATGGTTAAATTTATGGAGAATCAAAGTAAACGAGCAAAAGTGTGTCCAGGTAACATTTGCCCTGCGAAGAGATACTTGTTCGCCAATTCGAATCAACAATCAAGTTGTTCTTCAACATTCACACGTAAAATACCTTGGTATACACCTTGATCGACGGCTTACATGGAAGCCCCATATTGACTCAAAGCTAACACAAATGAAACTGAAATTGACTCAGATACATTGGCTGATTGGTAGAAATTCAACACTCAGTCTAGATTGTAAACTTTTAATATACAAGTCGATTTTGAAGCCAATATGGTGCTACGGAATACAGTTATGGGGCACTGCTTCAGCTTCTAATGTCGAGAGAATCCAACGAAGGCAAAACAAAATTTTACGGTTAATAACATTGGCTCCATGGTATATAAAAAATTAAAATATACATCGTGATTTAAATATGCCACTACTGACTGAAGAAATTGCAAAATACGCTGGCAAATATTTAACAAAACTCGAGTCACATCCTAATCCGCTTGCCCGTAATATTTTGAACTTTACTGGACACATCCGCCTAAAAAAGAGGGACACAAGGGCTCTTATTCTTAGCACTCCAGATGGGACTTCTTGAAAATACTTTTATTTTTTTCCTTTTGACTATCACTAATTATGTATTATATATAACTATTACTAAGTTTATGTCCGACACTGGTCGGGCCTAATTATATTTTTACATTTAAGATTTGAATACTTATTGTTAGTTCATATATGAAGATACAATAAATAAAAATCATGCATAAAAAAAAATGCTTAAAATAATTTGTGAATGCTAATAAATGTGTATGCTATAAAAAATTAACTTGACTGATGCTTTTTGGTACAAACTATCAGTCAAAAACAAATATGGCCGCTGACTGTCACCTAACCACAAAAAATTCTGTGGTTGACTGTTAACTGATGAAATTCGTGTTCACACTATCGATCAAGCCAAAATTTGAGCAAAACTGTCACTCATGTTCGATAGTGTGTACCCCACTTTAACGAATCTATCATATTTTCATCAATCAACTACTTTAACCGCCGTCTATTTTCAAATGCCGGCACGATCAAAGCGTACATGAAACTACTATATCGCCGGAAGTCAAAGATTAATTTAGGCATGTTAATCCTCAACAGCTGTTTGCTTTATACTTGTGTTTTTAATTTAATATGAGGTGTGATGGTGTGAACATGAAATGTCAATTTACGTTAGATTTTTTGATAGTCTAAACAAATGTCTTTAGATTTCTTTTTCGTAATAGTCTGAGTGGCCCTTAAATGATACGTGTTTTGTCAGCTGATACGCACGATACAATTTGACTAACGAACCCAATATTAAGCGAATAATACAAAAAGTGGTGTAAATTATAGAAATGCTAAATGTTACTATATATATACACTAGAGCTGATAGGGAAAAACTAATAACGCCGTCGTAATCAGAAAAATATATAAGAATCAGCCATTTTTATTTAAACAAAAAAAAATATTTTGTTGTGTTTTGTAAATATATATACATAGCAGGGAAGCAAATTGACTTCTTGGATTTTGTACCAACTGTGAATACAAAATGTACTTTTTGGACCATGAAGGTACCATATTTTTTAATATTTATTATTAAGAACGGAAACTTAAAAAAATGTCTAAAAATTCAGAAGTAAACAATAAAAAACAGAAACTTAACAAATATGTGTATAAAAATTCAACATAAAAAATAAGAAACAACATGAAAATTATTAAATATTACATTCATAAAGGTACATTCGTAGATTAGACTTGTTAGAGATCGGTTATTTTACAAATTTTGCTTATTAACAGGCCTGTTATTTTCATGCACTATAATATCTAAGTTATGCCCATAAAAATTTGCGATCAGAGAAACAAGTCGATTGGCTCACAGCCGGCTCAAGTGTAATAATTAATAACTTTCCTAAGGTTCTACCTGCCCGAGGGTGCCGGCGCTAATTAACGCCACTGGCTCTAAATTGTTGAAGGCAGATGAATGCCTTTGTTAAAGCAGATGAATGCTTTAATTTTAAATGAAGTAAACTATTTCTTTTGATGGTTAGAGCTCAGCAAGGAGCTCCCAAGAAAGTTGTTTATTCATTGACTTAAATACAAAATTGTATTGGCTTATATACTAATTATGAGAAAAATGCTTAACCTATCTTAACATAAGAGAGAAAAGAAAAGGTATATGCTTAATAAGCAAATTGTTCCTTTTAGTTTCCCACGGTAGGCGTGCGGCGTGTGTCTCATAAGAAATTTGGAAAACCTATATTCTGTATTGTTTATATTTATATATGAACACATTATTGGTTATTAAATATGATTTATTCAAGTGCATTATACTGCGGCCTTTGAGCAGACTGGTGAGTGTCAAATAGCCGTATATGCATTTATCTAACACTTCATGCAGCGGTATTTGCCAGATTGCATGAGTGTCAAATGTCCAGTGCACAAAAATAATTTCAATGCTATTGGATGTTATTTAGGTTGCCGTCAAGTTGACTTTAAATGTTTACTATACAATGTTGGTCGTAGTGATAGTTAGAACACGCTACACCTCCACCTTTTATGAGAATGTTCATATAACGTTAGTTTTATGGACATTCTTTTACAGATAGTAAGTATTTTTGAAGTATAACTAAAAATTAAAATCTTATTGTAAAATATTAGGTTTTATTGGTAGTGCACATACCGTTTTAGCTATTTAATATTATATAACTTAAGTCTATTCTTATGCACTATTTGTGTTTTATTTGTTTTCTTATCAAATATAGTTACATTATTTCTTTAGTCTATTTTCTTAATTTTGTAAGGTACTCTATATTGTATTTCTAACTTATGACCTGTTTCATTTTTAAGTAAAACTAGATCTCCTATTTTAAAGTTATAATCAATTATATCCTTATCGTAATTTAATTTTTGTCTAAGTTTATTTTTATCTAATAACTGTTGGGTCCTCTTATATGCTACTTCTAATCTAAATTTTGTTTTTTGGCATAGTCCTCTATATTATATAGTGGTGCTACTTTATCTACATTAAAAATCTGGAAACTGTTAGGAGTTTTTGCAAAGACTAACTCATAGGGACAATAATTATGTATTGTTGAAGGTGTTGTATTAAAACAATAAGTAAACTATTTTAGCCATTCGTCCCAATCATATTTGTCTATAGATATATAGGAACGTACGTATTCATTGAAAGTTCTATGACTTCTTTCTATTGTGCCTACTGTTTGGTGGTGATGAGCTGTCGAAGTTAATTTTTCAATTTTTAGTAGATTACATAGTTCTGTTAATATAGAATTTTTATATTCTGTTCCCATGTCCGAAATGAACGTCTTCATTGGACCATAGGTAAGTATAAAATTTTCAAATATAGCCTTAGCGATTGTTTTAGCGCTTTTGTCTCTTATTGGTATAGTAACTAAATATTTAAGTTTAACGTTTATTAACGCACTAATAATCCCAAATTATTATTTTACTTAATTAGTAAAATAACTTTTTTATTAAAAATACATTTAAATTGATTATTGAGGGGTTTAGCTGGATCCTATGCGCATTTCACTGTTGCTAATGCAGATCATCAGGGAACCTTTACCCAAAAATCTTAGAACAACTAGAGTTATTATGATATAAACTTTCATTTAAACAAATGAGAAGTTCAACAAATAACAAAGTTGAAACAAGAACTCAATAATCAACATGTTTTTTATTTTCTTTCAGCTCTAGTTGTAGTTGTGATACAGCATCCTATTTTTTTTATAACGGAAAATCTCGAGATACAGAGCCAATTCAAAAAAACTAATTTAAAGGGATTGATACTCAGTACTTAGTATATACAAATTGACTATGAAACCTTTGACCTTACATAATAAATTTCATTTTGTTGACCTGTGTTATTTGTTATTTTTATGTATTTTTACTTTGGATTTATTCAATCCATTGCTTATAACTTTTTAATTTTTCGGTCGATTTTCTTCTAGTTGGTCTTAGTTCTTACGTAAAAATATTATCTTTATGTACATGAACCGAAACCAGACGATTTTTTAACGATTTGTACTTTTTTGTCAGTATATAATCACTGTAAAATATGATTTTTGTGAAAATGTGCCCTATTTTCATCGATATATTTTGAACCGCTATACCAATTAAATATCCAATTATACATATTTATTTGTCATCTCAATACCTTTCATTTGAGTACCAACAACGACCCAATCGGACAAGTCTAGCTCGAAATATTATGGGTCAGGTGAAAAAAGGTCGAAAAACTGAAAAAATCACAATATCTCAAAAACTGTTCCATAAAAAAAAATTAACATTGATTTTCGAACTCAGCGAAAGAAAATACATAAGGAAAATCACATCTCGTCAAGTGTACATTTTCAGTGTAAACTAGTGTAATTAGTGTTTTATTTTTGGGAATTGCTACAATTTAAGTTTAACGTTTATTAACGCGGTAATAATCCCAAATTATTATTTTACTTAATTAGTAAAATAACTTTTTTATTAAAAATACATTTAAATTGATTATTGAGGGGTTTAGCTGGATCCTATGCGCATTTCACTGTTGCTAATGCAGATCAACAGATCAGGATCCAGCTTTTTACATTCACTACGAATCAATAGCGGGAACAAACGTTCCCATGAAGTTCCCGATAGCTAATTTCCCCTCATGGGGAATGAAAATTTCATGGGTTCAAAAATTTCACATTTTATTCACGATAGGGGTGAATTTTTACAACGTCAAGCACTGGTGCCAGAAAATTTTACAAAAAATCTGGAAAAATTGGCTAAAAAATCTGAAAAATCTGCAAAATTATTTTAAAAAATCGGAAAAAAAATCTGCAACAATAAAAACACCTATATTTAGAACTGTTTTTCATTTTGTTTTCGAATTATTAACCGTCTTCAATTAAGGAGGAGGTTATATGTTTGTCACGTATGCATTTTTTATTTAATTTGCGAATTAAGATAAATTATCTTGCTGTATAAAAACATATACCGATATTACAAATTCTTTAAAATAATGGCACATATGCGTGACTGTTTATGATTTAGAGTGCGATATGTTTATATGTATGTATATTCATACATCTTTGCACAGATTAGCTAGTTTCTTTTTACCATTGTTATGTTGGTGGTATGGTTACGTCAAAATTAAACGTCAAACACTACTTATTTGTTAGTGTTTCTTATGTGTATGTTTCTGACAGTGACACCATGGTTATTTCTGTTACGGAGTAAAGAAAAACATGAAATATTGATGTTACGCAAGCATTTCAGAAAATCTGCAAATTTCATTTTATAATTTTTTCAATGAAAAATCAGCAAAATGCAGAGAAATCTGCAAAACTGGCAACAGTGACGACAAGCTGTAGCAGAACTCGAAGCTCTGTCGCTGTATCGTACAGTGTGACCGTTTGATCGACTACAGTGGCAAATTGCCACTTTTTCGATTGCCTTCCCTCTTTTTGTCCCCCTTTTTCTAAGTAAATTATATAATAATACATTAAAAATAAGAACTTTAATGTAGTTGTATCGATTTTTTTAATGTTGCCCCTTTTTTTTGATAAATCCTCCCCTATTTGGTGCAACTTTTTGAAAAATGTCATCGGTCACCCTGGAAGCAAATGGTCTCTCTCTGCGTGTTTGCTTGCGCTTTATACTTTCCCCCCGCATCAGTAACGAAATCAAAAATGTTTAATATTTTAGCTCAGATGCGCATTCTATATAATTTATATTCTTTGATTATATGCAACTGCAGTTTTTATTTTACTTAGTATAAAAACCAAGTTTTAAGACTACCTGCCTATTTTCATAATGTGTTCTTAAATTTAAATAAATAAACAAATTTTAATAACTAGTGTTCGCCCAGTGGTTGAAAATCAACCATTAACGCACAGAGGTGGAGAAAAGAATGAAAATATATAAAGTTTGATGAATTTAAAACACAATTTAAAAACTATATTCAAATATACATATGTATAGACTTCAGGGTAAACCACTCTCTTAAACCACTTTCTTAGTTACTAAATACGAATTTAAAATTTCATTTATCGGCATAAATAAGAATAGATTTTAAGCAAAATATTTAAAAAAAGTTGTTCACTTTTTGAACTAAATGTAATTAGATATTTGCTCCTAGTGCTTCCACTTCATATTCATTATTATTGCCCAAAACAAAAATATTAGTTTATTTTTTCATTGAACGCTTTTTCTCTAAAGTTTTAGACTCCCCATTAAAACGTTTGTTACAAATAATGTTTCTATTCCCTATTCTTTGAGAAAGATCCCATATATATGTTCGAATATGCTAGCCTAATAATATAAACATTCCATCATATTCCAACATTCCATCATATTCCAACATTCCATCATATTCCAACATTCCAGTATGTTCAGTAATTTAAAGCACAGAAAAATAATGAAAACAATGAACAAAAACAAAACGCACACAAAATAAACCAAAAATAAAAAACTTACTTTGTGCTGTAGGTGAATTTAACTTTAATCAAAGTTATTAATAATTTAAAAAATATATTATTTTTAAGCATCTAAAGAAAAATAATACAGTACCACTCGTTATTTAAATATCCAAATTTTATTAGTTTCAGCAATAATCGTTTAAGTACATAGAAAGATGGAAATAAGAATAGAATGAACAAATAAAATACGTTTTTCCTTCTGAGTTTTTATGGAGTTGCCAAGCCAAATTGTTGTAATTTTTTTTAGCAAATTAAGAGAGAAAGAGAAATCATGGCTTTATGATTGGCTAATATTCTTAACTGTTTTTAACTATCTTAGACACAAAAATGTAGAAGAAAAAATACATTCTGCACTGCTCCTATTGTCAATCTATCTAACAAAAAAAATCAAGCGAATACGTTGAGTTTAAGTCAGTTAAAATGGTTCTTAACTTTTTCACTTGCCTATTTATATATAGATTATGCCTATCTGATTGACTCAGCAAAAAATTTTTTATCATTTATATGGGATTCATACTATGACTTTTTATGGTGACTTTTGAAGACTTTATTGACGAATGGTGTACAAAGGCTATCAACTTAAAAGAGAATTAAAGAAAAATGTAGGGAAAAAGTCACTGCGAAAATTTCGTATTAACGAGAAACAATAAATATTAGTAACAAGTGATGCAGTGAAAACAATTTTATAGAGAGAATAATTTCTTTTCATATTTGGAACGCATCTTTGATACATATATAAAATAATTTTTTATCTTTTAGTAATAAAATACATTTTATAACATAAAGTACAAGTTATTATTCTCTTATTTTTGTAAAAAAAGAAAACTAAGTTTTGATCTTTCTATACGATTATATATATTTCAATGAAATAAGGCTACATACATATTTATAAGTATGCACATATGTATACATTAACAAAAATATGTCAATCAGTTCCACTTATATTAACATTTTTGTGTTGTAAGATAACATAAAATATAAAAAATATTAAAATTTTGGTAGCTTTTTTCCTTATTTGGCAATTTTTTTTTTTAATTTTGGTTGCAAAAATATTTTGGCTGTGGCAGCGCTGGCTATAAGATTGTAACATCTTTCTTCAAATTTGAAGAAAACCTGTCATTTTTTGTGGCCCAATTTAGGTTAATTATTTAAAGTACTGTGTAGTAAATATGCTAAGAAAATATGGGCGTGACCATTTTTGCCCATTTTTAGATACTAGTGTTCGCCCAGTGGTTGAAAATCAACCATTAACGCACAGAGGTGGAGAAAAGAATGAAAATATTTAAAGTTTGATGAATTTAAAACACAATTTAAAAACTATATTCAAATATACATATGCATAGACTCCAAGGTAAACCACTCTCTTAAACCACTTTCTTAACTACTAAATACGAATTTAAAATTTCATTTATCGGCATAAATACCCAGTAAAAAAAGACACTCCAAAAAAGTCATGAAAATGTAGAGTTTGCGATCTGGAAGTAGTGCAAATTTCGATCCGATGTAATGATTTTTACATAGGGTTGTCATTGCAAGAAGTTCTCTTTTTCGCTGCCTGGTCACCGAATTGGAAGCGATTTTAAGAAAAATGTCCTTTTTTGTGTTCTATGATAATATTTTCATCTAGGAAAAATTGCTAATAGTTACCTATTTTAACAATTAGTTTCTTTTTATAGGAATTTAAACGCGAAACAGTAATTTAATGTAAATTTAAGCAAATAACTTTAAAATTTTAGACTAAAAATAGTTCATAAGTTTCTTAAAAAAAAAACGATTTTTTAAAAATTCTGGTGAGTAATTTCTAAAACTAGAGAGGAATTACAAGGTTTTGTATGACTAAAATAAACTTCTACTTGGTTTTCTGCTAACTATCGGCAAATTAAAAATATCGATTTTTTGGAAGCAATGAAAATGTACTTCCTTTAGAATGACTTCCAATTTTTTTTACTGGGTAAGAATAGATTTTAAGCAAAATATTTAAAAAAAGTTGTTCACTTTTTGAACTAAATGTAATTAGATATTTGCTCCTAGTGCTTCCACTTCATATTCATTATTATTGCCCAAAACAAAAATATTAGTTTATTTTTTCATTGAACGCTTTTTCTCTAAAGTTTTAGACTCCCCATTAAAACGTTTGTTACAAATAATGTTTCTATTCCCTATTCTTTGAGAAAGATCCCATATATATGTTCGAATATGCTAGCCTAATAATATAAACATTCCATCATATTCCAACATTCCATCATATTCCAACATTCCAGTATGTTCAGTAATTTAAAGCACAGAAAAATAATGAAAACAATGAACAAAAACAAAACGCACACAAAATAAACCAAAAATAAAAAACTTACTTTGTGCTGTAGGTGAATTTAACTTTAATCAAAGTTATTAATAATTTAAAAAATATATTATTTTTAAGCATCTAAAGAAAAATAATACAGTACCACTCGTTATTTAAATATCCAAATTTTATTAGTTTCAGCAATAATCGTTTAAGTACATAGAAAGATGGAAATAAGAATAGAATGAACAAATAAAATACGTTTTTCCTTCTGAGTTTTTATGGAGTTGCCAAGCCAAATTGTTGTAATTTTTTTTAGCAAATTAAGAGAGAAAGAGAAATCATGGCTTTATGATTGGCTAATATTCTTAACTGTTTTTAACTATCTTAGACACAAAAATGTAGAAGAAAAAATACATTCTGCACTGCTCCTATTGTCAATCTATCTAACAAAAAAAATCAAGCGAATACGTTGAGTTTAAGTCAGTTAAAATGGTTCTTAACTTTTTTCACTTGCCTATTTATATATAGATTATGCCTATCTGATTGACTCAGCAAAAAATTTTTTATCATTTATATGGGATTCATACTATGACTTTTTATGGTGACTTTTGAAGACTTTATTGACGAATGGTGTACAAAGGCTATCAACTTAAAAGAGAATTAAAGAAAAATGTAGGGAAAAAGTCACTGCGAAAATTTCGTATTAACGAGAAACAATAAATATTAGTAACAAGTGATGCAGTGAAAACAATTTTATAGAGAGAATAATTTCTATTCATATTTGGAACGCATCTTTGATACATATATAAAATAATTTTTTATCTTTTAGTAATAAAATACATTTTATAACATAAAGTACAAGTTATTATTCTCTTATTTTTGTAAAAAAAGAAAACTAAGTTTTGATCTTTCTATACGATTATATATATTTCAATGAAATAAGGCTACATACATATTTATAAGTATGCACATATGTATACATTAACAAAAATATGTCAATCAGTTCCACTTATATTAACATTTTTGTGTTGTAAGATAACATAAAATATAAAAAATATTAAAATTTTGGTAGCTTTTTTCCTTATTTGGCAATTTTTTTTTTAATTTTGGTTGCAAAAATATTTTGGCTGTGGCAGCGCTGGCTATAAGATTGTAACATCTTTCTTCAAATTTGAAGAAAACCTGTCATTTTTTGTGGCCCAATTTAGGTTAATTATTTAAAGTACTGTGTAGTAAATATGCTAAGAAAATATGGGCGTGACCATTTTTGCCCATTTTTAGATACTAGTGTTCGCCCAGTGGTTGAAAATCAACCATTAACGCACAGAGGTGGAGAAAATAATGAAAATATTTAAAGTTTGATGAATTTAAAACACAATTTAAAAACTATATTCAAATATACATATGTATAGACTCCAAGGTAAACCACTCTCTTAAACCACTTTCTTAACTACTAAATACGAATTTAAAATTTCATTTATCGGCATAAATAAGAATAGATTTTAAGCAAACTATTTAAAAAAAGTTGTTCACTTTTTAAACTAAATGTAATTAGATATTTGCTCCTAGTGTTTTCACTTCATATTCATTATTATTGCCCAAAACAAAAATATTCGTTTATTTTTTCATTGAACGCTTTTTCTCTAAAGTTTTAGACTCCCCATTAAAACGTTTGTTACAAAAAAAGTTTCTATTCCCTATTCTTTGAGAAAGACCCCATATGTATGTACGAATATGCTAGCCTAATAATATAAACATTCCATCATATTCGAACATTCCAGTATGTTCAGTAATTTAAAGCACAGAAAAATAATGAAAACAATGAACAAAAACAAAACGCACACAAAATAAACCAAAAATAAAAAACTTACTTTGTGCTGTAGGTGAATTTAACTTTAATCAAAGTTATTAATAATTAAAAAAATATATTATTTTTAAGCATCTAAAGAAAAATAATACAGTACCACTCGTTATTTAAATATCCAAATTTTATTAGTTTCAGCAATAATCGTTTAAGTACATAGAAAGATGGAAATAAGAATAGAATGAACAAATAAAATACGTTTTTCCTTCTGAGTGTTTATGGAGTTGCCAAGCCAAATTGTTGTAATTTTTTTTTAGCAAATTAAGAGAGAAAGAGAAATCATGGCTTTATGATTGGCTAATATTCTTAACTGTTTTTAACTAAAAAAAAAGTGTAGAAGAAAAAATACATTCTGCACTGCTCCTATTGTCAATCTATCTAACAAAAAAAAATCAAGCGAATACGTTGAGTTTAAGTCAGTTAAAATGGTTCTTAACTTTTTTCACTTGGCTATTTATATATAGATTCTCTATTTTATTTGTAAAAAGTACCTAAATATAGGGTGTCTGAAAAACGGCAACTGCCGAAAAAGTAGGGTATTTGGTGGACATTTACTTAATTTTTAATAAACAATAAATATACCTTTAAAACAATACCAAAAAAGTAGTGATCACATGGCAATATTTCTGACACTTCAATTCTAAAATTTTTTTTTGGACTTTCTAAAAACTGTCGACTTTAAGCAGCTCCATCAGCTATAATTCTTATCCAATTAAGAAAAACGTTTTTGAATTCTGATCAGTAAAATGGTCTTTATACGATGTGTTCATTCATTTTACAAAATTTTGTATTTTTGCCACCGTTTTTGGGAAAAGGCGCCACAGTGCGCTGATGCATGCGGCTAGGCTCGGCTCAAAATGGCAGCCGGCTAATTGCTTTTTGTAGTTGAAAATTTGTACTACATCTCACAAATTATATGGAAGACATCAGGTGTTTTAATTTTTTTATAGAAATGTGTTAAGAAAACTTATAAAAACCGGCTTTCAACGTCAGCCGGCTTATGAGCCGCCCCGACTATTTTGTCCTAAGCCGCCGCCGCACTGTGTGCGAAATGGTCGATCTAGCGTCGTTTAATTCAATTTTCAAAGTGTTTAATTGCGCCAAAATTGTGTCTCAATCGATTACTAATATACCACTGAACTTATATATCGATTCTTTTTTTATTGCCATGATCTAGTTGCACAGCTGTGAGCTGTCAAACACAAAATATGTTACAGGCGGTGCATCAATAAGCTTTAACACGTTTTTTCTTTGCATTGCCAAATGTTCTCTAAATTTACATTTGTCTCAATTAAGTGGAAGAAAAGTAGTTTTGTTTTTAGTTAGAGGTATATATTAACTAAAAAAAATTTTGTTTGTGACCTGTGCTTAAGTGTTGTAGAAAAAAATAGAGTTGAAGTTGACTATACCACTAACTGCTTGAAAGAAGCCAAAATAAGACTTCCGTGGACCAGAACTTCTGGTATTGGTGGGTATTGGTGCTAGAATATTTTTTTTAAATACTATGTTGTCTTGTGATTGTAAAATATTCAAGTCATCTGCTACTTTATGCTACTTTACATGATATTGCATTATTTAGGAGCAATATCGGTGCTCAGACGAGAAGTTTATTTACTATGGCGCAACGAGCCTGTTGCTACTAAAAAATTTTCTGCCGTTGAGAGTCATATATTTCATAATAAAATTAATATCAACATGTATAATGCTAATGAAATCCTTGTAATAAGCAAAAAAATTTGAAATTTTGTAGCACAATTGGCTCAGAAATGGAAATTCAACCATAGAATCAGCCACAAATTTGAAGAAAACAACACGGAGTGGTTAGACGGACATCTTTTATTAGTTGATCCACTTACTAATCGTGGGAGACCCGATTAGATGTTCGACGAATGTTCCAACAAAACGAAATTAAGTAAAGTTTCCCAAATTGTTAAGGAAACACCTCACAGTGAGCTCGTACTAGCTACAACGAGCAGTTTATACAAAGAACATTGTGTACCTTGCATTTGTGATTCATCTAATAGTTCCGAATCGGAATAAAAATCTGTTATTACTATTGCATTAGTATTGTTATTTTTTTGTGCACTAAAATTTCATTTTTGTTATAAAAATAACTGAAATATATGAGGACTGAATAAGGCCAAAAATCGTTATTTTAAAATTTTAAACAAAAAAATAAATAAATAAATGTTTAAAAAAAGTTTGCGAATTTTATTTTTAAATTTGCGATAGGAATTTTATTTTGCATTCTTAATTTTTTTTGTTCGCAAATTTTATAAGTAAAATTTGCGAATTAAAAAGAATAATTCTTTAGAACATGGAAAATAAAATTCGTTCGAATTAAATTCGTTTGCGAAAGAAATTAATTCGAGCAGTCTTCCTACCCTGTGTTACATGCTTAAAAATACGAAACATGTTTTCGTAATTTAATTTTTGTGCAATAAACGAAAATTTTGTACATTTTCCGAAAATATTTGTAGTTTTAACGAATTTCGTTAAGTTACAAAAATTATTTTGTACAATTATTTTCGTATATAGTACCATGTTTTTCGTTTATTTTATTGAACTTGGGGGAAAATAAAACATTTTTATAAAATTGGAAATTTTCGTAAAAAACGAATTTTGTTTTATCATTTCGTTTGAAATACAAAATATTCTTAAATCTACAGAAGTTTCGTGAATTTTACGAAAAATCGCACCTTATCAACAAGAGGGCACCTTATCAACAAGAGGGTATTAACTCAAAATTTTTTAAATTTCACTTTTTGCAAGAAATCAACTAACAACATCAATATCTATCTACTGTAAAAATTTCAACGTATTCCGATTACTCTTTCACCTTGAAAACCACATTTGATTGTGATAGTGTAGTGACTACCTTTATATAATCAAAAAGGTATTATTTTGAGTACAAAAGTGGACACAGAAATGTATCTTATATTTTCATAAAAAATGTATTATTTTAATTTGAGCCTTTATTCAAGTTAAAAATAATCTAATTGTTTTATTTACATTTTGTTGTATTTTGAGTTGATACTGTTTTGTTGAAAAATATATTTTGATACTTTATTTAAATTTCAACTAAAGCGTCATAACTAAAAATATCGAGAAAATTCAGAAAAATGGTATTAACTCGTAACATTATAATTTTTTCCCCAAGAATTCCAACATTTTGAAATAAAAACAATGCAAATATATTTTCAAATGGAATTTAATTAGGATTCCATCTGTGTGCCATGTGCCACACAAGCGTAAAAAAAGCGTAACTACTAATTTCTAATGAAAAACTGTTCGATTCAGACTTGTATTTATTAAGTTAAATGGTTCCATACATAACTAATAGACAATTTTATAGAATCCAACATGATTGGAAACTGTTTAAATCAATAAATATATGTCTGAATCAAACAGTTTTTCATTAGTAGTTATAGTTGGTTACGCCTTTTTGGGCAAATGACAAACAAGAAATGCCAGATGTAAACTCTGCCTTAGTTACGTCCCTTGCAATAAAAAATAGATGCATTCGTAACTACGTCCGTTTGAATTTCTTTAATAAAGTCGCTATTTTTGATCGTAGAGGTCTAAATATTTGTATATGCATATATATAGGAAATTTATATTAAACCAAAACAAAATACTCCATTTAAATACTAGCGTTTCTTAATCCTTCGTAGTCGATCTGGGATGGCAAGCTCCACAGCTTTTGTAATATCAGACCTTGATTTATCTTTATCTTTTACGTACTTAAGACATAATGCTTCTGACAGATTCGATGTAGATATATCTTTTGTAGCATTTTGAAGTTTACGTTTTTTTGTGTACTCCGAACACTCGTTTATAGTTTTAGCAGGCCTTCCTTTTCTGCTGTCCAACGATGTATGCGGTTCTTCGATGTTTTCAAAAGTTGTTACTCCATTTAGCCAGTCTGAGTACTTGTCCATAAAGGTTTTTGTCGTACGGTTTGAGGCAAGCCATTTTCTACGAATATCCAAGAAAACGAAGTGAATTTTGGTTTTAACATCCTTTTCGTGGTATCCTGCTAAACCGTGCAATTTTTCCACAATAGCCAAATTAAATACATTTTCATTATGTGATTTTCTAAATAACTCGAACAATTCCGAATTTTGAAATGACATTATGAGTTCTGGTACTGATCACTACTTTTGCAAAGTAAAACCTTAAATGATTGCATTACACAATTGCAGATTAATTTATACCCAAAAATAAAAAGGTTTAAACTACCTGATTTGCGAAACATAAATCTAGTCCACAATTAACTGGATTATATCAAAGAATATAAATCATATAGAATGCGCATCTCATACAAGCTAAAATTTTCTATGCGGGTATTTCCAGTAGAACCCGTCAGCATACGTGCTCTCATTTCTTTCTGCAGTGTATGCTGCGCTCGCATTGCTGAGAGCGAAAGCATGTGTGTATTTATGTTTGATTTTTATTATTTTGCTTTTTTACAGTCTCGTAGACAGCGTATGCAATGATCAGCGTTGCCGTTTTAGTTACTTGTAACCAAAATTGGTTACTTTTTTTGCCAATGTGTACTTGTGTACTTTTTTCCATTTTGGTTACTTTTTTTAACACAAAATTAACAATTTTTATATGGTATTTAAATTAGAAGAGAAGGTTATTTTTATAATATTCAAATTTGTTTCACATAATAAATTTTCGCTTACGCCCGTACTCGTATCTTACAAGTTATAAAATATTTGGCATTTTGATAATTCTTAACTATGGATAGGCCCATAAAATTTTAATTTAAATAAAAAGGTCTATTTTCAATTAAATCTCACTTACGATAAATATCGAAAATAAAGCTCAATACAAATATGAAACTGAATTACAAATTTAAATGTAATAGCTTAAAAACATTGCATCCTAAACAAAAAATGTGTATTTCTCACTATCAAACATAAATTTGTTTAATTTTCTTCCCGTTTTTTGCATTCACTACGAATCAATAGCGGGAACAAACGTTCCCATGAAGTTCCCGATAGCTAATTTCCCCTCATGGGGAATGAAAATTTCATGGGTTCAAAAATTTCACATTTTATTCACGATAGGGGTGAATTTTTACAACGTCAAGCACTGGTGCCAGAAAATTTTACAAAAAATCTGGAAAAATTGGCTAAAAAATCTGAAAAATCTGCAAAATTATTTTAAAAAATCGGAAAAAAAATCTGCAACAATAAAAACACCTATATTTGGAACTGTTTTTCATTTTGTTTTCGAATTATTAACCGTCTTCAATTAAGGAGGAGGTTATATGTTTGTCACGTATGCATTTTTTATTTAATTTGCGAATTAAGATAAATTATCTTGCTGTATAAAAACATATACCGATATTACAAATTCTTTAAAATAATGGCACATATGCGTGACTGTTTATGATTTAGAGTGCGATATGTTTATATGTATGTATATTCATACATCTTTGCACAGATTAGCTAGTTTCTTTTTACCATTGTTATGTTGGTGGTATGGTTACGTCAAAATTAAACGTCAAACACTACTTATTTGTTAGTGTTTCTTATGTGTATGTTTCTGACAGTGACACCATGGTTATTTCTGTTACGGAGTAAAGAAAAACATGAAATATTGATGTTACACAAGCATTTCAGAAAATCTGCAAATTTCATTTTATAATTTTTTCAATGAAAAATCAGCAAAATGCAGAGAAATCTGCAAAACTGGCAACAGTGACGACAAGCTGTAGCAGAACTCGAAGCTCTGTTGCTGTATCGTACAGTGTGACCGTTTGATCGACTACAGTGGCAAATTGCCACTTTTTCGATTGCCTTCCCTCTTTTTGTCCCCCTTTTTCTAAGTAAATTATATAATAATACATTAAAAATAAGAACTTTAATGTAGTTGTGTCGATTTTTTTAATGTTGCCCCTTTTTTTTGATAAATCCTCCCCTATTTGGTGCAACTTTTTGAAAAATGTCATCGGTCACCCTGGAAGCAAATGGTCTCTCTCTGCGTGTTTGCTTGCGCTTTATACTTTCCCCCCGCATCAGTAACGAAATCAAAAATGTTTAATTTTTTAGCTCAGATGCGCATTCTATATAATTTATATTCTTTGATTATATGCAACTGCAGTTTTTATTTTACTTAGTATAAAAACCAAGTTTTAAGACTACCTGCCTATTTTCATAATGTGTTCTTAAATTTAAATAAATAAACAAATTTTAATAACTAGTGTTCGCCCAGTGGTTGAAAATCAACCATTAACGCACAGAGGTGGAGAAAAGAATGAAAATATATAAAGTTTGATGAATTTAAAACACAATTTAAAAACTATATTCAAATATACATATGTATAGACTTCAGGGTAAACCACTCTCTTAAACCACTTTCTTAGTTACTAAATACGAATTTAAAATTTCATTTATCGGCATAAATAAGAATAGATTTTAAGCAAAATATTTAAAAAAAGTTGTTCACTTTTTGAACTAAATGTAATTAGATATTTGCTCCTAGTGCTTCCACTTCATATTCATTATTATTGCCCAAAACAAAAATATTAGTTTATTTTTTCATTGAACGCTTTTTCTCTAAAGTTTTAGACTCCCCATTAAAACGTTTGTTACAAATAATGTTTCTATTCCCTATTCTTTGAGAAAGATCCCATATGTATGTACGAATATGCTAGCCTAATAATATAAACATTCCATCATATTCCAACATTCCATCATATTCCAACACTCCATCATATTCCAACATTCCAGTATGTTCAGTAATTTAAAGCACAGAAAAATAATGAAAACAATGAACAAAAACAAAACGCACACAAAATAAACCAAAAATAAAAAACTTACTTTGTGCTGTAGGTGAATTTAACTTTAATCAAAGTTATTAATAATTTAAAAAATATATTATTTTTAAGCATCTAAAGAAAAATAATACAGTACCACTCGTTATTTAAATATCCAAATTTTATTAGTTTCAGCAATAATCGTTTAAGTACATAGAAAGATGGAAATAAGAATAGAATGAACAAATAAAATACGTTTTTCCTTCTGAGTTTTTATGGAGTTGCCAAGCCAAATTGTTGTAATTTTTTTTAGCAAATTAAGAGAGAAAGAGAAATCATGGCTTTATGATTGGCTAATATTCTTAACTGTTTTTAACTATCTTAGACACAAAAATGTAGAAGAAAAAATACATTCTGCACTGCTCCTATTGTCAATCTATCTAACAAAAAAAATCAAGCGAATACGTTGAGTTTAAGTCAGTTAAAATGGTTCTTAACTTTTTTCACTTGCCTATTTATATATAGATTATGCCTATCTGATTGACTCAGCAAAAAATTTTTTATCATTTATATGGGATTCATACTATGACTTTTTATGGTGACTTTTGAAGACTTTATTGACGAATGGTGTACAAAGGCTATCAACTTAAAAGAGAATTAAAGAAAAATGTAGGGAAAAAGTCACTGCGAAAATTTCGTATTAACGAGAAACAATAAATATTAGTAACAAGTGATGCAGTGAAAACAATTTTATAGAGAGAATAATTTCTTTTCATATTTGGAACGCATCTTTGATACATATATAAAATAATTTTTTATCTTTTAGTAATAAAATACATTTTATAACATAAAGTACAAGTTATTATTCTCTTATTTTTGTAAAAAAAGAAAACTAAGTTTTGATCTTTCTATACGATTATATATATTTCAATGAAATAAGGCTACATACATATTTATAAGTATGCACATATGTATACATTAACAAAAATATGTCAATCAGTTCCACTTATATTAACATTTTTGTGTTGTAAGATAACATAAAATATAAAAAATATTAAAATTTTGGTAGCTTTTTTCCTTATTTGGCAATTTTTTTTTTTAATTTTGGTTGCAAAAATATTTTGGCTGTGGCAGCGCTGGCTATAAGATTGTAACATCTTTCTTCAAATTTGAAGAAAACCTGTCATTTTTTGTGGCCCAATTTAGGTTAATTATTTAAAGTACTGTGTAGTAAATATGCTAAGAAAATATGGGCGTGACCATTTTTGCCCATTTTTAGATACTAGTGTTCGCCCAGTGGTTGAAAATCAACCATTAACGCACAGAGGTGGAGAAAATAATGAAAATATTTAAAGTTTGATGAATTTAAAACACAATTTAAAAACTATATTCAAATATACATATGTATAGACTCCAAGGTAAACCACTCTCTTAAACCACTTTTTTAACTACTAAATACGAATTTAAAATTTCATTTATCGGCATAAATAAGAATAGATTTTAAGCAAACTATTTAAAAAAAAGTTGTTCACTTTTTAAACTAAATGTAATTAGATATTTGCTCCTAGTGTTTTCACTTCATATTCATTATTATTGCCCAAAACAAAAATATTCGTTTATTTTTTCATTGAACGCTTTTTCTCTAAAGTTTTAGACTCCCCATTAAAACGTTTGTTACAAAAAAAGTTTCTATTCCCTATTCTTTGAGAAAGACCCCATATGTATGTACGAATATGCTAGCCTAATAATATAAACATTCCATCATATTCGAACATTCCAGTATGTTCAGTAATTTAAAGCACAGAAAAATAATGAAAACAATGAACAAAAACAAAACGCACACAAAATAAACCAAAAATAAAAAACTTACTTTGTGCTGTAGGTGAATTTAACTTTAATCAAAGTTATTAATAATTAAAAAAATATATTATTTTTAAGCATCTAAAGAAAAATAATACAGTACCACTCGTTATTTAAATATCCAAATTTTATTAGTTTCAGCAATAATCGTTTAAGTACATAGAAAGATGGAAATAAGAATAGAATGAACAAATAAAATACGTTTTTCCTTCTGAGTGTTTATGGAGTTGCCAAGCCAAATTGTTGTAATTTTTTTTTAGCAAATTAAAAGAGAAAGAGAAATCATGGCTTTATGATTGGCTAATATTCTTAACTATTTTTAACTAAAAAAATGTAGAAGAAAAAATACATTCTGCACTGCTCCTATTGTCAATCTATCTAACAAAAAAAAAATCAAGCGAATACGTTGAGTTTAAGTCAGTTAAAATGGTTCTTAACTTTTTTCACTTGGCTATTTATATATAGATTCTCTATTTTATTTGTAAAAAGTACCTAAATATAGGGTGTCTGAAAAACGGCAACTGCCGAAAAAGTAGGGTATTTGGTGGACATTTACTTAATTTTTAATAAACAATAAATATACCTTTAAAACAATACCAAAAAAGTAGTGATCACATGGCAATATTTCTGACACTTCAATTCTAAAATTTTTTTTCTCAAAATCACTTTTTTTTTGGACTTTCTAAAAAACTGTCGACTTTAAGCAGCTCCATCAGCTATAATTCTTATCCAATTAAGAAAAACGTTTTTGAATTCTGATCAGTAAAATTTTTACAAAATTTTGTATTTTTGCCACCGTTTTTGGGAAAAGGCGCCACAGTGCGCTGATGCATGCGGCTAGGCTCGGCTCAAAATGGCAGCCGGCTAATTGCTTTTTGTAGTTGAAAATTTGTACTACATCTCACAAATTATTTGGAAGACATCAGGTGTTTTAATTTTTTTATAGAAATGTGTTTAGAAAACTTATAAAAACCGGCTTTCAACGTCAGCCGGCTTATGAGCCGCCCTGACTATTTTGTCCTAAGCCGCCGCCGCACTGTGGGCGAAATGGTCGATCTAGCGTCGTTTAATTCAATTTTCAAAGTGTTTAATTGCGCCAAAATTGTGTCTCAATCGATTACTAATATACCACTGAACTTATATATCGATTCTTTTTTTATTGCCATGATCTAGTTGCACAGCTGTGAGCTGTCAAACACAAAATATGTTTCAGGCGGTGCATCAATAAGCTTTAACACGTGTTTTCTTTGCATTGCCAAATGTTCTCTAAATTTACATTTGTCTCAATTAAGTGGAAGAAAAGTAGTTTTATTTTTAGTTAGAGGTATATATTAACTAAAAAAAATTTTGTTTGTGACCTGTGCTTAAGTGTTGTAGAAAAAAATAGAGTTGAAGTTGACTATACCACTAACTGCTTGAAAGAAGCCAAAATAATGCCCTAATTCTGTTCGACGAATGTATCATCTTGTTTATGGACGGAAAAAAGAAGCAGTTTTGATTCTTTAAAACGATTATTACTTATTGTCTGTGCTAGAAGGTTCGTGTATTTGCTTTATGATTTTGTTCTAAACATTATATCCAACACATATTTTTTCATATATTTTTCAAACTATTGTATAATAATTTAATTGAATTTTTAAGTTTTAAAAACATGGCAATAATATTTATATTTTTCATTGTCAAAGACAACAACCATTTTTGAAGAAAATAATTTAGAGACTTCAAAGACAAGAACTCAGAAGCATTTTCAAACAAAAACGTCCTAAATCTTCTTACTGAATTAGGGCATAAGACTTCCGTGGACCAGAACTTCTGATATTGGTGGGTATTGGTGCTAGAATATTTTTTTTAATTACTATTGTAATACAATATAAAAGTGTCTTTGTAAAGGGAGTCCCTATAGCCCCTTTTTTATTTTAAAACAGCTGAGGGGGTCCCAGCTAAAACTTAGGCGTTCAAAAGAACTGCCAAAAGAAGTTTTGAAACTTTAAAAAGAAAACACGGCTAAAGAGCCGATTTATGTTAATCAAATTAAAGTCTGATTTTATTATATTTTTTCTTTGGCTTATATACTAATTTTGAAAATAAATCTTAACCTTTCTAACTTATTCTAAACATACAAATGTTATTGTTTTCTCTTTCAATACTATGGAGTATCGTATTCACATTTCTGTTTGACCAATCATCGTATTTTATATTTACAATTGCACTCAAACAGAAATGTGTCACTCAAACAATTGATCGTAAGCAGTTCAGCATTGCACCATGCATGCATACAAAGAAAGTAATGTTATTGATACCTTATTAGTTCTTTGTTGCATTCATTGTGCAAGCATTATCAACTTGTGTGATACACTACATCCTCACCCTTAAGAGAAAAATTAGGGAGGAATTTTTCTAATCAACTTCATAGTATTGTTACAATATTTTCTTATAATTTACTTATACATATAATTAATTTGAACATTTATAAAATAATTAATTTGAATTTTTATATAGGTATAGGTATTTTATTTTTACGTATATATTAGCGATTATATTAGGATTTGTATTCTATAATGATTTAAATGGTTTTAAATTATTATTATGGTATGTTTTATTTGTTCCCTTGTAATCTATTGTGGTGTTTACACCATCCCTACTTATTATTTTGAATGGTCCTTTATATGGACTTTGATGTTTTCTTCTATTTTAACTAATACTAAATCTCCTACATTAAGATTAAATCTATTTTTATTTTTATCATTATTTATTCTTTTTTCTTTAGATTTTATTAATAATTCTTTTACCTTATTTAATGCAAATTGTAATGTGACTCGTAATTCTTGTACGTAGTCGTCATAATTATATATTTTTATTTTATTATTTATGGTGTCAGATGGTAGGCTTGGTAATTTCCCATAAACTAATTCAAAAGGCGAGTAGCCTGTATCTACATGTGGTGCCGTATTGTAGGCAAAAGTGAAATATGGAATCCACTTATCCCATTCATAATCATTTGCGGTTGTTAGCAAGAATTCATTAAGAACCCTATGGTTTCTTTCTATTGAACCTAATGTTTCATGGTGGTATGGTGTTGAAAATACTTGTTTGATTTGTAATAATGAGCATATGTTTTTCATAAGTTCATTTGTAAATTCTGTTCCTCTGTCGGATTTGAGTACCTTAAATTGACCATATTTTAAAATAAAATGTTCAACTAATGTTTTTGCTGTGGTGAGTGCATCTTTTGTCTGCATTGGTTGTGCAACGACAAATTTTGTCAGTTCGCACTGCATTGTTAAGATGTAGCGGTAGTCGTTTGATATACGAAGAGGACCAACGGTGTCAATTGAAATCACTTCAAAACTATTGTTTGGTGTGTTTGTTAGTGTGAGTGGTTCTTTTATGTGTTTTGTTTGTTTATTTTTGTTACAACTGTCACAATAAGATACAAATTGTTTTACCATCTTGTTCATGTTCTTCCATATGTATCGTTGTTTTAGTTTAATGATTGTTTTTCTTATTCCTAAGTGTCCAGCGTGGGTGGTATTGTGGAATTGGTCAATTAGTTTATATTTTAAAATGTCATCTGTTATTCTTTTTGGGGCATTGTATATAATTATCTTCAATTGAGGACTTTTGTTATTTATTCTTATTTTTGCATATGCTTTTTTTAATTCTTCTTTAGTATATACTTTAAATATTTTATCTTCACTTGAAAGCGCTAATTCTTTTATATTTTCTTTATTCATTTTAGATATCAGTTTACTCAGAATCGAATCTAGTTTCGCTGAGTTATCACTGAATCTTGCATGCATATTGTTTTTATTCATATTTTCTGTATGTAACTTCTTCATAATCGAATCTGGTTTCGGAGAATTATCGTTACTTACTTTATTATTATTAATCTTATTTTTGGTACATAACTTCTTCATGGTCGAAACTGGTTTCGATGAATTATCATTATGTCCTATGTGCACAATATTATCTTCAATAATTATATCTTTTTCTTCTATATTTTCGGTTTTATTAAATTGCAATTTTTTCATATTTTTGACGTCATTAATGGATATGCATTCCCATATTTGAAGTTGATCAGGCTTCTGAGAATTACATTTTTCCATATTATTTTCTTCTACACGTGTATTATTATCTATATCATTTTCTTCTTCATTTTTCCTATTATCTATTATTTTATTTGCCTCATTAATTTTATTCTTATTTGCATTGTTTAACTTATTTTGCATAGCCCTTGTCGTTATTAATACTTTTTTTTCTTTTTCGTCATTTTCTTTTGGTATCATTTGTTTTAATATGTCTGAATCTAGTTCTATCCTAGAAAGTGCATCAGCATTTGTATTCATCTTTCCTTTTTTATAAACAATTGTGAAATCATAATCACTTAAATCAAGTCTTATTCTTGTCATTTTTGATGAAGGATTCTTGTGTGAAAATAATGAAATTAATGGTCTGTGGTTTGTAACTACAATAAATTTTCTGCCATATAAGTAAGGTTTAAAGAAATTTATGCTCCAATGAATTGCTAGGAGTTCTTTTTCAATTACTGGTTTGTTAATATCATGTTTTTGCAATGATTTACTAGCGTATGAGATTGGTAAATCTTGTCCTATTTCGCCTTGAGATAAGACTGCTCCTAACGCATAGTTTGATGCGTCAGTTGTTAAAATAAATGGTTTATCAAAATCCGGATATTGTAATACTGGTGGGTTCATTAATTTTTCTTTTAATTCTTCAAAAGCGTGTTGGCATTGGACGGACCAAATGAATTTAGTTAATTTTTTTAATAGTGTGTTCAAATGTTTTGCAATGTCGGCAAAGTTTGGTATAAATTTTCTGTAGTAGTTGCAGAATGCAACGAATCGTCTTACTTCGTCCGCGTTTTTCGGTACTGGATAGTTTTTGATTACTTCGTATTTGGATGGGTCTGTTTTTACTCCGTCTTTTGTTATTAAATGTCCCAAGTAAACTACTTCTGGTCTTAAGAAACAACATTTCTTTGGGTCTAGTTTTAGATTGTATTTTTGTAATCGGTCTAGTACTTTTATCAACGTAAAGAAATGCTTCGGATTCTAATCCAGATAGTGCTATTGTAAGCATTCTTTGAAAACTATTTGAAGAAATTTTTAATCCGAATGGAAGTCTTTCAAATTGAAAATGTCCTTGTGGTGTAGAAAAAGCAGTTAGTGGTCTGGATTCTTTATTCAACTCAATTTGGTGAAAGGAACTGGTCATATCGAGTATAGAAAACCATTTTGCTCTACCTAATTTGTCCAAAATGTCTTCTAATCTAGTTAAAGGAAATTTGTCATTGATAATTTTATCATTAAGTTTTCTAAAATCCACAACAAGTCTCCATTTCTTTTTATCTTCTATATTTTTCTTTGGTACTAAAAGGAGTGGAGCATTATATGGGCTAATTGATGGTTCTATTATTTTGTCATCAAGCATTTTCTGTACTTGTTCATTTATTATTTCAGTATGTGAGTGTGGTAGTCTATAGTTTTTTATATAAACTGGTGTGTTGTCTGAGGTCGTGATTGTTTGTTTATAAAAATTGTTGACGGTTAATTTTTCGTCTTCTAAATGAAAAACATTTTGATATTGTTTAAATATTCCTATTAATTGTGCTTTTACAAATTTGTCATTATGGTCTAATTTTAGTTCATTCACTATTCTTTCAAAACGTTCGTTATTGTTCATATTATTGTAACTTAATATCTCATAATTTTTAAGTGGGTCAGTCTGAAGTTGAATGCCTTTTATTGTTACGTAGTCGTTTGTTGTGTTTAAAATTTTTATGTGTGTCATGCCGCTTTTGGGTGCTATTGAATTACTTAAAAATATTCCCTCTTGTAATTGTTTATTAAATATGACGCAATCTTCTTTTAGTTCTAATTTTATGGCTTGAATAATTTCTGTTCTGGGTGGTATTGTAATTTATAATGAAGAAATTGGTTTTGATTGCATGGGCAGAATTGTGGTAGACTCGTTTATAAATAAAGAAATTGTAAATGTCTCATAATCAATTTTACAAAGATATTTTTGTAGAAAATCTCTATAATTACGCCATCTGTTTCTATAGGAAAATCTGAACTTACTAGTTGGAAAGAATGTGTACATTTTTCATTTGATAAGGAGAGTTCAAGTTCTTTTGTGCCTAAAGGGTATATTTCTTCCTTTGTGATTCCAGTAAGTTTGCATTTTTGTTCTTGTTTTATATTTTTCACCTTCAAAGTCTTTACACATACTTGTCGTATATGTCAGCGCCTGTGTCGATAAGGAATGTCAATATTCTATTCTTGTATTTTGTGTTTATAAAGTTTGTTCTGTTTGCACATATCCTATGTATTCTTAATTCTGGCTCTCCGGAATAGTTATGTATTCCGGGCCTACTTCGTTTCCCGAACTTTGTATGGTGTGTACATACTTGTTGTTGTTTCTGTTGGTGTAATCTTGGTTATTGTTAAAGTTTCTTCTGTAATTGTTGTTATTCCTATTGTTACTTAGATTATTTCTATTATTGAAATTATTTCTATTATTGTTGAAATTATTGTTTCTAGAGAAATTGTTGTTTCTTGGCGAGTTATTGTTACTATTGCCATAATTGTTATTTCTTGTGTAACTATTTCTGTTTAAGTTTTGTTTGTTATAGGAACTGTTATTGTTGTAGTTATTAAATGTGTTGTTATTTCTGTTGTGATTTTGTGATTGATACTGTGGTTTCTCTTTTCTGATATGTAGAATTGCATTATTAGTTACTTTCTTTTCATTTTCAAGTTCACTTGCAAGTTCTGATGCTTCTTGCAATGTGGTTGGTCGCGACGCGTATATGGTCGATTTAAAGTCTTCATTTAGTCCCTTTTTGAACGTATCTAGGGCTAATTTATTATTTAATTTAACTATGATATTCTTTTCTGCTACTGTCGCAGTATTTCCTAGTTCTTCTATCCCTAACTTGTTTAGGCTATCTATTATATACAATATTTTGTCCTTAAATGAGTTAACTGACATTTTTCCTTGGAATAATGTACTAAGCTTGTTTTGCAATTCTGGTATTGTTTTAGTGGTTTTGTATCTTTTTTCTAACAATTCTTTTAATGCTTCAAAGTTTTCTGGTTTGATGTAACTTCCTATCGCTGTTCTAACGTTAGATGTTAGTTTAGCATAATAAACGTATTGAAGAAAATCTACTCTAGCTGTTGCTGATAATGATTTGTTTATCAGCTCTGCTGTTATTAAGAAACTTTCTAGTTCTACGAAATTACCAGCAAACAATGGTAAAGCTTTTGACACGGTTTCTAGGCTAAATGATGCCATTGTGGTATTTTGTTCTAATTCTTTTTGATTTTCTAATAATAATTCCTTAATTCTTAAATAAGTGCTATTGAATTCTATCTTTAGAGAAGATAATTTTTCTTCGTTTTCTTCTTCGAGGGTATTTGATTGAAAATCTTCTTTTATTTTTTCTATCGCTTCTAATTTGCTTTTAACTGTCTTCTCTGTGTAAGTTCTGCTTGGATTTTTCTTTAGAATCTTTAGTATTTCGTTTAAATCGAAAATATTTTTCTCCATTTAAATTATTTATTATCATTTACAATTACAAATGTGAACATTTTTATTTAATTTTTTTTTTAACATCTGTGATAGCATTATCTGTGTTAAGTCTGTTTTTGTGTTTTCGAACATAATTTTTGAAATATGTGTTAATTTTGTAGGCCATATATAATACTAATGCTATTATTATTAAAGTTACAATATACTCTGGTATAATATTGTTAGTATTTTTTCCTTCACCGTTGTTTACAATATTTTCTTGAATTTCCACCTTGCTCTGTGGTTTTCCCATTTTGTTTTTTATTTTATTTCCCCAAATGGGTCCTACCATTAGAATGTATTTATAGAAAACTTTATATTAAAATTTCGGAATTTAAAACATTGGAAAATTAATAATTTTTGTATTTGTTAAAGACATCTTGTAAATCATTTGCTTATAGTCACAAGTTTTAGGTAAATTTATTATTTTTTTTTTTTAGTATGTAAGTGTTTTAGGGCCGGGATAAAATTTGCTTGTTCTTCTTTCTATTAGTTCGTTGTAAATTTTTGGTCTTAGGATTGTAGTTGCAGGATCTCTGTCACAGTTTCCTGGTTGAAGGATCTCAGGATGGTGGTTGCAGCTTTTAATTTGTCACGAACTCGTGGTTGCGATTATTTTTGTTGTAAAAAGGTTCTTTTTGTCCGCAGGATCTTTGTCCGCAGGTTTTTGTCCGCATTGTGATTTTATTTTAATTGTTCGATGTTGCAGGATCGCCATGTAATACGATATAAAAGTGTCTTTGTAAAGGGAGTCCCTATAGCCCCTTTTTTATTTTAAAACAGCTGAGGGGGTCCCAGCTAAAACTTAGGCGTTCAAAAGAACTGCCAAAAGAAGTTTTGAAACTTTAAAAAGAAAACAAGGCTAAAGAACCGATTTATGTTAATCAAATTAAAGTCTGATTTTATTATATTTTTTCTTTGGCTTATATACTAATTTTGAAAATAAATCTTAACCTTTCTAACTTATTCTAAACATACAAATGTTATTGTTTCCTCTTTCAATACTATGGAGTATCGTATTCACATTTCTGTTTGACCAATCATCGTATTTTATATTTACAATTGCACTCAAACAGAAATGTGTCACTCAAACAATTGATCGTAAGCAGTTCAGCATTGCACCATGCATGCATACAAAGAAAGTAATGTTATTGATACTTTATTAGTTCTTTTTTGCATTCATTGTGCAAGCATTATCAACTTGTGTGATACACTACACTATGTTGTCTTGTGATTGTAAAATATTCAAGTCATCTGCTACTTTATGCTACTTTACATGATATTGCATTATTTAGGAGCAATATCGGTGCTCAGACGAGAAGTTTATTTACTATGGCGCAACGAGCCTGTTGCTACTAAAAAATTTTCTGCCGTTGAGAGTCATATATTTCATAATAAAATTAATATCAACATGTATAATGCTAATGAAATCCTTGTAATAAGCAAAAAAATTTGAAATTTTGTAGCACAATTGGCTCAGAAATGGAAATTCAACCATAGAATCAGCCACAAATTTGAAGAAAACAACACGGAGTGGTTAGACGGACATCTTTTATTAGTTGATCCACTTACTAATCGTGGGAGACCCGATTAGATGTTCGACGAATGTTCCAACAAAACGAAATTAAGTAAAGTTTCCCAAATTGTTAAGGAAACACCTCACAGTGAGCTCGTACTAGCTACAACGAGCAGTTTATACAAAGAACATTGTGTACCTTGCATTTGTGATTCATCTAATAGTTCCGAATCGGAATAAAAATCTGTTATTTCTATTGCATTAGTATTGTTATTTTTTTGTGCACTAAAATTTCATTTTTGTTATAAAAATAACTGAAATATATGAGGACTGAATAAGGCCAAAAATCGTTATTTTAAAATTTTAAACAAAAAAATAAATAAATAAATGTTTAAAAAAAGTTTGCGAATTTTATTTTTAAATTTGCGATAGGAATTAAAAAGAATAATTCCTTAGAACATGGAAAATAAAATTCGTTCGAATTAAATTCGTTTGCGAAAGAAATTAATTCGAGCAGTCTTCCTACCCTGTGTTACATGCTTAAAAATACGAAACATGTTTTCGTAATTTAATTTTTGTGCAATAAACGAAAATTTTGTACATTTTCCGAAAATATTTGTAGTTTTAACGAATTTCGTTAAGTTACAAAAATTATTTTGTACAATTATTTTCGTATATAGTAACATGTTTTTCGTTTATTTTATTGAACTTGGGGGAAAATAAAACATTTTTATAAAATTGGAAATTTTCGTAAAAAACGAATTTTGTTTTATCATTTAGTTTGAAATACAAAATATTCTTAAATCTACAGAAGTTTCGTGAATTTTACGAAAAATCGCACCTTATCAACAAGAGGGCACCTTATCAACAAGAGGGCATTAACTCAAAATTTTTTAAATTTCACTTTTTGCAAGAAATCAACTAACAACATCAATATCTATCTACTGTAAAAATTTCAACGTATTCCGATTACTCTTTCACCTTGAAAACCACATTTGATTGTGATAGTGTAGTGACTACCTTTATATAATCAAAAAGGTATTATTTTGAGTACAAAAGTGGACACAGAAATGTATCTTATATTTTCATAAAAAATGTATTATTTTAATTTGAGCCTTTATTCAAGTTAAAAATAATCTAATTGTTTTATTTACATTTTGTTGTATTTTGAGTTGATACTGTTTTGTTGAAAAATATATTTTGAAACTTTATTTAAATTTCAACTAAAGCGTCATAACTAAAAATATCGAGAAAATTCAGAAAAATGGTATTAACTCGTAACATTATAGATTTTTTCCCCAAGAATTCCAACATTTTGAAATAAAAACAATGCAAATATATTTTCAAATGGAATTTAATTAGGATTCCATCTGTGTGACATGTGCCACACAAGCGTAAAAAAAGCGTAACTACTAATTTCTAATGAAAAACTGTTCGATTCAGACTTGTATTTATTAAGTTAAATGGTTCCATACATAACTAATAGACAATTTTATAGAATCCAACATGATTGGAAACTGTTTAAATCAATAAATATATGTCTGAATCAAACAGTTTTTCATTAGTAGTTATAGTTGGTTACGCCTTTTTGGGCAAATGACAAACAAGAAATGCCAGATGTAAACTCTGCCTTAGTTACGTCCCTTGCAATAAAAAATAGATGCATTCGTAACTACGTCCGTTTGAATTTCTTTAATAAAGTCGCTATTTTTGATCGTAGAGGTCTAAATATTTGTATATGCATATATATAGGAAATTTATATTAAACCAAAACAAAATACTCCATTTAAATACTAGCGTTTCTTAACTTTTCCATTCTTAACAGTATGCAATTGACTATCATCTTTTTCTGTAATGTCTTGTTTTTGAGACCTCCTCTTGGACTTTTTAACTTTTGCATATGTGCCTAAGTCGATACCATCGCTATCTATCATCCTCATGACCATATTTTTCCATAAGCTTATCCATTAGAGTATCAAAACCATTCTCTCGAGATTTCTGCCTAGACATAATGGCTTGTTCTAAGCTGCTGCCACCAGAAGTAGACGATGGATAACAGCTCTCAAAGAAACTATAAACAACCTTCCTCCAAATGTACAACTTGTTACCCTTTTTATGGGTGGCTGAGACGTTAGATAGTTTTTATGTAATCCGCAATCGAGCTAATAGAAGATTTATCTGGATATCAGCATCGTCTCGACTTTTGTTTTTTGGATTGATTTTGCTTTTAATTTCTTCAGCCTCTTTTGATTCTCTGGCATATTTCTGGTGACGTCTTTTACGCTTCTTCACCGGCTCTTCGGCAAAGATTTTATATTCTGGTACTTCATAGGCTGCTATCATTTCTCTTACAATGCCCTGTATGCGAGTCTCCAAGCACCAAAAATAAAATAAATTCTGTTTGGATTTCTTCACAAAGTACACAGAGATGTCACGAGACGGAAGATAAAATTGCAAATTCTGACGTCTCGCTCACACCGAACCCGTGTCTTCTTTAAGCTTCATTCGTAGTTGCATTGGTTTAATGTTTTTGTATTTTATTCTTTGTGTCCTCATTCGCTATGAGATTTTTGCAATTAAAATGTTAAAATTAACATTTATGAACGAAAAAGCTCAAAGTTAAATCCGTAATCATTTCAAAGGAAATCTTAATCACTTTTTAAATACTAATAAACATTTTCACATTCAGTTTTTTAATTCAACACAACAAATTCCTTGATTTAATTTTGAACAAATGTTCACTCGTTCAAATGTATTTCCATTTTATTCTTTGTGGTCTTATTCGCTATATGCTTTTTGGAAGTAAATGGTAAAAACTATTATTTTTTTATGAAAATGTTGAAAATGATGTCTTTAATTATGTGGAAACTAATTTTAATCACTTTTTTACCACTAATAACATTCAACACATTGAGTTTTCTAGTTCAACACTACAAAATCTTTCATTTAATTTTGTAAAAATGTCGTCTTGTTTATTTCACAAAGTACACATTTTCTCTTGTTTGTTTTGATTATATTGTTAGCAACTTAATAACAAATATACTACAGTTGTCCCTTTCTCGCCGAACCCGTGTCGTAGCTGATTTTAGCCTTTTTCATCACTCACTTTCTTCACCTCTGTATACTTTGTGATTTCTTTGCCACATTCTTTGCAATCATGCATTAAACACATTCGACACAGCAGGCTACGGGCTACAATCTGTCAAAAATAGAATACACACATTCTTATGCAGGGTATACACGATACTTAATTCCGTACCTTGCGTAGTATGAGTTGTAGTACGGGTTTTCAGATACACGTTACTACAAATCATACTAATGCATTTGAAAGAAAATGTTTAAGGCAATACACACGCGGATTAATGAATAATGTGGTGGATTTATTAATAATAAGTGAACTGCAGTTGAAAAGAATAAAAAAAAATAATGCAAAAACAAAAGGAGCATGTTGTAGAGAATGGTTATAATAATTTCTTATGTTCTTTTTTAAATTAAAATATCCGCTACATAAAGCTAATTATAAAATTGAGCCGCAGAATCACTGCGTTTTCTAAATCAGCTCCTCATAAAACTAATTTCGCTGTACAACAGCATGATACACAATACTTATTATCGTACTTAGCGAAGCTCCGCCCACAGAAATCAAAAATGTTTTATTTTCATACTACAAAGTATACTTCATAAGTACGACAGCATGATACACGTTACTAATTTCATACTTGTACGATTTATCGTACGATTTGTAGTATCGTGTATACTCGCCATTATGGTAACAATTATTTTAACGACAGCAGGCTACACGACTGCATGACCACCGTTGTAGCTGTCGCCAACTTTAAACTAATTTCTATTTCTCTGGCTACAATGAGCAAATGCAGTGTTGCCAGTATTATACAAAATGGTGAATGAATGATATCGTACAATTATTTCATACTATTTACTAGAAACAATATCCAAAAATTGATGTAAAGAATAAATTGATCCATTATTGTACTTTTATGTGAAATAAGTACATTTTAAAAGAAAAATTAATTTTTATAAATGCAAAATATATGAAACTGGCAATACTGAACTATGTATTTGTACTTGAATATCAGCTGCAGATGGTGCTGCTGCCGTCTCCAAAATAGGGATGGGCAAATGAAGAAAATGTATCGATATATATCGTATCGATGTTTTTGAACAGTATCGATATATATTTTTTTAAAACATCGATATTTCGATATATCGATATTTTTTGCTGCATTAATTTCGAATGTACAATTACTTACTTTAAGAAATTTAATACAAAAGAACTATTTATTTTAAGTTATACGTAACCTACTGTAGCTCCTTAAGACTTCATTAGTCTTTACTTTCTGCTGCTGCTCTGTGCTGTGCTATTCTGTTTCTAAATTTTAATAGTTACTCTTTCTGTAATAAATTATCAGCTTTTTCGAACCAGATTGGTCTCAGTTTTCCACTAAAGTGATGAGTTTTGCATCGTCCATTGTTATTAGATTTTTTCTTTTCCCGGACTTTTTTATTTCCTGGGAAAGTGGGAACAACTTTTCGGTTTTTAACGTTTATAAAGACATGTCAAAAAAATAATACAATTTCAGTTCCCGGGCGTAATTGTTATAAAGTTTTAGCAATAGTTCTACCATCGCATTCATAAAGTGAATACCGACATGCATCGAGGAATGTGTGCGCAACATAACAGAATTAAGGAGAGAAAAAGTAATGGCTTATACATATGTATATGATTTTTATTAATCAAAAAGAGTCAGCTGATTCGTAACAGAACTGAAAGTAAAAACAAATTCTGCCTTTAGGTTTATCCCCACACAATCCAAAAAGTCACCTGCCTTAGTTGGGTCACAGTTAAAAAACGGCTATAGCTCTTAAAAGTATCGAAACCCGATACTCGTAAATAAGAATCGATGTATCGATATATAGGTTTTTGAAATATCGACGATATATATCGATATTTATTTTCTCAAATATCGATATTTCGATATATCGATATTTTTTGCCCATCCCTACTCCAAAATAATTAAGTAGCTGGCTACGAGGCGACAAATGCTGCTAGCGGCATTTGAAGTCGTGTGTTCGTGTAGCCTGCTGTGGTGAATGTGTTTAATGCATTACTTTTCGTAGACCTTGAATTTACGCATTGTTGCATTTATGCCTCTGTCTACACCTAACATAAAAATAACTGTTGTCTCCACGAGCAATCTATATATCCGAACATAACATAGCGTCTACAACTGCGATTTACTCTGACAACGTAAATTTATTTTCTTATAACATATATTCTCATTGAGTTAAATCTATTAAATTTGTATAATTAGGTATTTTATTTTCACTTTTTCACACAAACTTTAATTTATAAATCAATTAAAAACATTTAAACCTTTAAATACCAGAAATTTTATCCAAAATTACAAGAGAAATGTGCCCGAGATTTTTATATAGTGTTTCAAATTTGCACTCTTTTGGTTTACAAAATTTATAAGATTAAAATGAGAATAAGTTAAAGCGTTGTAAGTACATTACAGCTAACTATGTATGTATATTTTTTACAGTTGATACATAATATTAATTTCTAAATATATATTACGATTTTTATTCAATTTAAGCGATGAAAGTTCATTTAAGTTAATGAAGTTCATAAACGATAATATGTAAGCGTTGTAAATAAAGCAGCTAAAACACATATATAATATAACATATTTTTCGGAAGAAATCGCCATAGAATTATTCTGCCATTGTAATTGCTTGTGTTAAGAGAAATATTGCTCGTGTAGTCATAGTGTTAGAAAAGTGTGGTTTTTTGGTGCTTTATTAATAATACAACTCTTAATGATAATATTACAACTCTGTATGAATCAGAGTTGAAAGCATAAAACAAATATAAGCCGCCATATTTGGCATTTTTAATTACAGGGATGCTATGACCAAAGCCTTATTGGCCATTTTGGATTAGCCCGATTTTCTAGGAAACGGCTCGACAGATTTTTTGCACGGTTCTCTCATTTTGTTCTCCAAAGTGTCCACTTTAAGAATATATGACCCTTTGGCATGACAGTTGAACAGTGCTCCTGGGAAAATTCATCCACGTTTTTTGTTTTGTTCCCCCCTTTGAATTCCTAAAATCGTTGCTAGCTTGTTGATATATTTTTAAAAATCCCCAAAAATTTCCCCCATTTTTCCCCGGTTTTTAAATTCCCAAAAACGTCGCTATTTCGTCGACGCTATCTTGGCTCACGTGGTAAAAAAACATAAAAATTGGACGAAAACAAGCCGATTTCAGCCGCATGCATCGGCTGCGGCTTTGTCAATGAATTTTACAGCATGTTTATAGAAGCCAATATGTCTAAAATACGCGTATAAAACCTGACGTGTGTCAAGTTTGCGGTTGTATAACGCGAATGTCATTTGATTTTTGTAAAAAACGTAACAAGTGACAGTTTGTTTGGGTTTGTGTAACGCGTTTTCTGCCGTCAAAACATAAAAAAGTGCACGAATGCAAAATTACATTCGTCGGTGGAAAAAATTACAAATTTTATAAGAAATAAATTAAATAAAATTGATATATCCGCAAAATAGTGAATGTTGTTACAAATAGTAAATTTTTATTTGTTTTTTTATTATTGTAAGTGGCAATTAAAGCATAAAGTTGACAACAGCCGTGCAGTTATTATTTTTGAAAACTCATTTTCTTATTTCTTGCAAGATAATAGCTCATTTTATGCTATTTCATTATTGGTATATGTGTATAAAGCTAAAGATTTCTTTCTTAAATAAAAAATTTTCATTTACATAAATACTTCCATGTTGCCGTCAAAAAGGGTTACCTTTTTTAATGACAAAAATACAAATTTTATATGACAAAATGTAAACAAATAAAAATTATTTACAGAATGGCAACACTGTGATTTGGCACTAAATTGCTAAGAGCGCCACACGACGTAAGACGGACGAAAAAAAATGAACGTGTTCTACAAATGCAAATTCTTACGTATTCGTGCGTGTGCCATTCGTGCGTGTCTTGATTGTGAAGTGTTCTATAAACATGCTGTTAGATCGACGGCGGCTGAGCCAGAGACCTGCGCTGAAGGATTTTCATCGGCGGCGGCGGCTGGCATGAAAATCATCGGCGGCGGCTCAAATTCGGCTGTCAGCCGACAAATATATCGGCTAGCCGCTTTTTGCACGGCTCTTACAAAAAGACGGCTAAGCCGGCTTAAATCCAGATATGTATTAAAATTTACTTAAGCCCCCCGTAGACGACATGTTTTTTGCGTCTGACTTGTCAAATTTCCCAGTGTAAAACATGTACATGTCGTGTGGTACCTTTAAAACTTTGCTTCTGTAAAAGTCAGACGCAAGGTCTTCTGACAAAATTTCAATTAGAGCGTGTTCTATTTTCTTCTGACAAAGCCTCTGACATCAGCTGTTTTCGTTATGCAAAATATGTCAGCAAAAATCTATGCCGTGAGGAAACATTTAGCGGCGTTCCGCTATTGACGGAAGCATTAGCCGGCTGAAGTTAATATATCTCAACACCTATATATTTATGTTTTTTTAAACTATTAAATAACAATAATGCAATAAAATTGCGTTGCATTTTTGTATTCTAACATGATACTTCGAATTTAAAGAAAAATTCCTTAAAATGACTGTAGTTTTTACGGCGTAAAGAAACTTTTTTGTGCCGGCAACACTCCATTTTGAAACAGAGGCCGACATAGGTTTGTGCAAAAGCAAAAAAAACAAAAAAGAAAACAAACACAGACAATGTCAGACGTATTTGTACATGACCAAATATTATAAACCTTCTGTAAAACAACAAATTTGACAGACATGCAGAATTACATCTGAGTTTAAAAGTTGAAATGTCAGACGTAAAAAACATGTCGTGTACGACCTGCTTTACGGTATAGTTAGTTTTTGATTATTTAGCAATTTTAACTAAAAATATGTATATGTATATATGTTGATAAATGGCATAAATAGGGAAAGGAAACACCCAATGAAATAATTGGGAGTGAATGGAGTAACCCAGTTCTATTATCGTTTATAATTTGGCCGTTACTTTTGTACTGAAGTCTCTAAAATTTGCAAATATGAAAAGCATTTTCTTTTACATTGACATCAAAGCTAGTTTATACAAAGACAAAGACACAAAACAGTATTAAATCTGAAATTCCTTTCATCCAGCTTAAGCGGTTGCTCTATACTGTCTCAAATAAAAATAAACAAATAAAAACTTTAATCAAGATTAGTTTCTAGCTCAATTAAATTTAAATATGTATCACATAAATAAAAACTGTTAAATAATTAGGTTTGTTTTATTATAAATGTTTGTATTTGAGCAATTATATCCAAACATGTGTTTGAACACTAACATTTACGGTTTATACAGAAATTTTTTTGTTAGAATCATATTTTGACAATCGCCAATACAAACATTTCCAAACTTTCATCTCGTGTAATCTCACTGTAATGCGGCCCCTACACGTTGCAACTGGTAGTAAAATTGTGTTGCATATATGTATTTATAATAAAATTTTAATGGAGAAAAAAGATGAAAATAAGTATTATAAAATCATGTTTTTTCACACTTATTGTTTCCTGCGCAAAATGTTCCTTACAAAACGTTTGAATGAAAATGACAAACAAAAGAAATAATCGCCATCACACGCACCAATTTGATAGCTAAGTTGATCGACAGTTGAATGCAAATAAAAATTTTTTGATTTTTTATTCAACAGATGACCAACCGTTGTTCAATCAGACCTCTAACGTAACAATTGATTATACAACTTAATCAAATTGTACAACAAGTCGAAACGTGTAGGAGACGCATAAAGGCCATAACTCACTATCCTACACAATCTAAAAAATTGCACGACTTTGTATGACAGTGCATCACTGCCTTAATATATACAGTTAAAAATAATGTAAACAAAACTATAAAGTTATTGCGAATTTGCGAACTGAAAAACATTTACAATATAATAAAAAAGTGCCGACATATTTTACCCACAATGGAAACGCACTATAACATAGTGTCCACACCTGATGAATTTATATCACGATGAATGTCAAATTGATATGATGATAATTCGTCACGTGTAGACTCAATTTATTAATATTATAGCAGCCTTATGATATAATCATCAGAGCTCAATGCCTGATAAATTTATTTTGATATCAAATTTAATTTCAAAGACGGTGGGCCTGGTTCACGATATCGACAAGTCGAACGCAGTCGATATCGTGAATCAGGCCCTGTATTTTTCAAATACTTGTTTGATTCATCATGATATAAAATCATCAAATTATAAAATCATCATCATATTTTTAAATAGGATAACAACACATTCATATGTATGTATATGTACTTACATACTGTCACAAAATTGTTACCAAATTGTGATAGTTAATTATTTAATGTTTCTGTATGTCCAATACCACAAAACGTGTCCTATAGCTTATAACATAAGCATTTACAGAAAAATTTTTGTGCTGCAGTAATGTGTGTAAATTTTACACCTTAAAACTAAACTAAAGCTTGTTCGTGTAACTGCTGCGTAAATTAAATGTAGCAAAAGCAAAAGAATAAACAAAAATTGTGAGTGAATTTTAATCAATGTTCATTAAAGCCGAACTATATGTGTCCCAACATTTTTACAACATTTAATTTTTCTTTTCCATATAAAAGCTTATTTAAAGTAAATTCAGCATAAAAAAGTCTAACAAAAAAAAATTAAAAAAATCGGCGGCTAATTTTAATCGTCTGACTTAAATCGGCGGCTAATTTTAAGCCGATCCTTACCCTACGTCTCGACTAGCAATAAATATGTCGACATATATTGCAGCAGTTGTCAAAATTATATTATTGCTAGTGGAGACAGCTCATTGCAGGAACTTGCAATATATGTTGCAATAATTGTCAACGCATTTTCGTTAACAATTATTGCAAGCGTGAAACGTCAAACTCGGTGTTAATTTATGTTCGACTTTTCTGTATTACATTTGACATTTATATAATATTAGTGAAATTGGGAAAATATACATATGAATGCATAATAAAATAGGAAAATAGTCTCTTAAAAACGTGTGTAGTAAAATAATTTGTATTGTTATAAATTTATAAACATAAAAATTCGTTCGATTAAGCAGATGTTTACAAGTGAATTATTTTTGTTCTGCACTTTTCCTGTTGAGTTTTCCCATATTGTGAGCTACAATTTCCCATAGCCTTAACATAAGTAAAGCAATCAGCAATATTGCTCTGTTATTCTGCCGGCGTTATTGCTATATTGCCAACATATTTATTGCTAGTCGTGAAGGGGGGTTAGCCGAATAATTTACGGCGGCGGCAGCTGCCAAAAATCATCGGCGGCGCGGCTTGAGCAGGCTAAGCCGTCACGGCGCAGGTCTCTGCTGTGAGCCACACGAATAGGAACTCAGAGAAACAAGTCGAGTCAAAATTATCGGCGGCGGCGGCGCAGTAGTTTTGTTACCGGCGGCGGTGCGCCGAGAGAATTTTCAGCGGCGCAAAGGAGCGTATAAAAATTTAAAGAAAAAATAAAAATTGAAACTGAAAATCGATTTTCAAATTTTTTTCTCCGAAATTTGTATTTTTGAGCAGATAAAATTTCGGCTGGTTTTGAGCCGATGCGGCCACGGCTTGATGCACAGAAAAATAACCGGCGGCGGCATGCCGTCGGCTTCGAGCCGGTCGACTTGTTTCTCTGATGCATGTACCTGTTTGATATGCCTTGGGCATAATGTAAATAGGCTCAAAGACTGGTATAAAGCACAGAATATGAACCAGAAGACCCACCAGTGAGTTATGAAAAATCGCGATAATTACCCTACAAGAAGGCTACCAGTCAACTGACTAGTCATTTGACTAGTAGCGACGACCACAACTTCGGTCACCGTCCCCAGTTAGTTTATTAGGGGCTTGGTGAAACAAATTACCAAAACATTTGTGTACATGTGATTTTTTCTCTCCCTCTAACTCATTTATTTCACTTAATTTAAACACATATATCTGAACTGCTTACTCTGCTACTTTTTTGCCAGTCACAGATTACATTAGCATTGGTGAACTATGACTAGTAAGTGGTTACAAAGCAACTGGTCACCTGTTAGTAGTCAATTTTTACATAGAAACTGGAAAAATTTAACTTTTAAATAAATAAACATAATTTTTATATTATTTTAATTGTTTTTTAGTATAAGAAAATAAATAAATAAGTAATATACATATATAAAAACAGTCCAAAATAATGTAGATGGCACCAATCAGTCTTCTTTACGCTTTTTTTTAGGTCGTACACACATTTCTTATTGTAAATATCTAAAATTAAAAAACAAAATACACAAATGTATAAATTAAATTAAACTTTTCAATTTCTTTTATGCAGTATTGTTGTTACTTAACTTTCTTAAAACTTGAATAAATTTTAACTTCACAGACCGAACGAATTGTATATTTTACAATAAAATGCGTTGTCTTAAAATTTTTGGGTTATGCACATAAGATGTTTCACTCTAACATACATGTTAGAGAAGAGCAACTATAATTGGTAAATGTGTCGGTCATCGCTACCAGTCAAATGACCAGTCAATTGACTGGCACTCTTAAATTCACTATAAAATTGTTGCAAATGTATTAGTGAAAAAATTTCGTTTGTGTTAGTTTCGGTTATTCATTTCTTGTAGGGTAGTTTCCACATAATTACAGACATCATTTTAAACATTTTCACTAAAAAATATTAGTTTTTACCATTTACTTCCAAAAAGCATATAGCGAATAAGACCACAAAGAATAAAATGAAATACATTTGAACGAGTGAACATTTGTACAAAATTAAATCAAGGAATTTGTTGTGTTGAATTATAAAACTGAATGTGAAAATGTTTACTAGTATTAAAAGAGTGATTAAGATTTGTTTTCAAATGATTCCGGATTTAACTTTGAGCTTTTTCGTTCATAAATGTTAATTTTAACATTTTAATTGCAAAAATCTCATAGCGAATGAGGACACAAAGAATAAAATACAAAAACGTTAAACCAATGCAACTACGAATGAATCTTAAAGAAGACACGGGTTCGGTGTGAGCGAGATGTCAGAATTTGCAAAATTATCTTCCGTCTCGTGACATCTCTGTGTACTTTGTGGCTAAATGTCACTAAATCTTTAAAACTAGAGCTGATAGGGAAAAACTAATAACGGCTCGTAATCAGAAAAATACATAAGAATCAGCTATTTTATTTAAAAAAAAACCTATATTTTGCTGTGTATTGTAAATATATGTATAAAGTAGGTAAAAAAACAAATATTTTAACTTTTAAAAATCGAAAACAAGCCGATGTCAGCCGCATGCATCGGCGGCGGCTTTGTCAATGAAAATAAGACTGGCGGCGGCTATAAGCCGGCTGTGAACACGAATTGTATCTCTGCACAGAATAATCGTCAAGAAAACAAAATTTTTGACAAAAAGGCTGTTTTGGTTTGCTATCTTCACAACATGCAAAATGTAAGCAAATAATGAAAAAATATTGCGAATTTCATTGCATTATTTTCAAAGTAATTTTTATAGCTTTGCTATTTATCTCGCGATACAGGGGTTAGGAAATAATTTTCGTAACAAAAATAATCGACACTATTACAGTTATAAATTTATTTTTGTTTTGATTCCTTTGTACTTAAACCAGAGCACGAAAATAAACGAAACAAATTGTTTGATTTTCTTTTGTTTAATTCTTTGGAGTGAGAGAAACAAAAACAGTGAAAACGATTGCTCAATTTGTTCAAGGAAAAAAGAAATAATTTTGTTGCTTTGCATTAGGGAAGTAACGAATGTTCGCATTCGCTTTCGCATTCGCAAATAATTCGCTTACTTTTGCTATTTGCATTCGCTAAAATGTATGCGAATATTTAAAGCGAATACTTAAGACAAAAATATTGGAAATATTTTCCTGTTTTTGAAAAAGAAAAAACTGTTAAAACTTTTGAAAAATGGTAAGCACATCATTACTTTGTTCAAAAAATTTTAAATGCAAAAATATTAACTAATCCTTCTTTGTTGTAAATTTTTTGCGAAACAAGTGCCACTCATATTATTTCGCATGAAAACTTAAAATGATGAAGATATATTTCATGTGTTTTTCCCAAGATGAACAGAGTACTACTTCTGGAAAAAATGTTCATGAAGAATTCATTCCAATTTTTCTTAATATGTATTTTGGTAGCATTTTACAGGAAACGTTGAACTAAGTACAAGGTCTTAGGGCCAAAGTGCAAATGTAAATTTATTTTTAACTATTATCTATACTTATTTTAATATGATTTCATATGTCTTTCAGTTTAACAATTTTTATTTCTAATAAATTAATAAATATTTGCTGAATGCAAGACAAGACTCAAGTAGATATATGTATACAACACAACTTCATGTTCTTAAATACATTTATTTTCATGTGATTTTTTTAACGTTTTGTAATATTTGCATTCGCATTCGCTTTCGCAAAAATTAAAATGTATTATTCGTTTTCGCATTCGCTAAACTGGTATTCGTTACTTCCCTACTTTGCAGGTGTTGTTGATGATAGATGCACGGATAGTAAAATATGTTTTTATAAATGTGAATGTATTGGTATTTGAGTCAACTGTTTTTGACAGATGGGGTTCAGAGAAACAAGCCGTCTTAAAAAGTCGGCGGCGGCGGCGTAGGAAACAATAGTCGACGGCGGCTTATAAGCCGGCTTGAGCCGGCTGACACTTACAGCCGGTTTTTATACGTTTTTGAATAAAAATTTCTATAAAAAATTAAAAAAAAAAAAATTTCTAAGATTTAGTACAAATTTGCAACTACAAAAAACAACTAGCCGGCTGCAATTCCGAGCCGATGGTAGCCGCATGCATCGGCGGCGGCTTGATTTTACATTGAAAGTCGGCGGCGGCTCTTCAGCCGGCTGTGAGCCGATCGGCTTGTTTCTCTGTAGGAACTCTGCTTTCATGTACTTGAAGTTTTCTTTTGTTTACGCTGGAAATCACAGAATATGATTTATTTATTAGTAGTCTATGCTGGAAATGTCAGAAAAAATAAAAGTGATGTGAAAGTTAACATGTAAAAAACTTTAATTTAATTAAAAAAATTGATGTGCAGACGCGAATGGAAATTTAAAGGAAATTAAAAAAAATTTCTTAGGGTGAACCGTGACTTAATCAAATACTACTGGATGTATGTTTGTGTGTTAATCATGATACAATAATATTGTATCATGGTGTTAATTAATTATTTTTTGAAGAAAATGTATAAACGTGAAATACATTAAAATAAACAAACTCGGCAGCTCTAGAAAAATGGTAAAGCATACAACACCACTGAAATTTAACACAAGTGAAACGAAATAAGAATGCACCTAAAAAAGAAAAGATACTTGAATGAGGAAAGAGACGACCCTATTACAGACACTATTAGCATTAGTTATGGATCCAACATGGCCGATAATACACGGGAAGTACGAATAGAAGAGCAATTAAAAGTTAAAATTGGTACGTAAATTAAAGAAAAACAAAAAGATAGCACTTTAAAACGCGAGTGTAATAAAATTTAAAACGAATTAGTTGAAGTATATGCACATTTTTTAAAGTCTCACACTTCTAAAGTAAGAATAAAATATGTTGTTCTTAGTGGAGAGAAGCGCGTCCACTTGAGTATTCCGTAAGGAATGGAAATGAAACTGTTGTCAAAAGTTAATTGACTGTGTTTTCAACTACAGAATATCGTAAATGCTTTTTAATGATTTGTTTTGTTAAGTGATTGTGCGCTAAAAAGCAATAGTTTTAACAAACGTGCTGGATTTTCTCTATGAGAAAAATTCAGTAGTGTTGTGCAAAATAAATTATTTTATATTGTCGGTGAAGGTATCGAATAGTTATCGCTCTTACACCTTTGCTTTGAATAGCACCGCATTGAATAACTTGTACTATCTTACTCCTTGTTTATTTTGCATCGTTATTAGTGCAATGTCAATTTTTTTTCTAGTTGAGGAACTAGATGGAAATAAAATAAAATGAAATTCCAATACAAATGCATTGTTTTTCGTGTTAAATATTGTTTAGTTTTGACAGTATGTTTTAGTGTTGGTTTTCTAGTGTATTTGTTTTGTTGTTGCCTGTTTGGTTTCATGACGATACACAAAATTGTATTTTGGCGTTTCGTTCTTATGAATGAAAATTGCAATTTTTGTTTATATGAATACCGTATTCATTGTGGTGTCAACATACATGTACATACATACCCAGCGGGAAAAAGAAGGAGTACGGATGCCTTCTAAAAGGCCTCTGTACTCCTTCTTTTGGATGTACCTGCTCGCCCCATCCTAATCTTCGTTCTCACTTATTATATTCTAAAAGGCCTTCAAATTAATGGCTGTTAAAAGGCCTTCCAGAGAATGGATGTTAAAAGACTTTCCAGTGAATGGCTGTTAAAAGGCCTTCAAGTAAAGGTCATATTGAAAGGGGTTTAACAAAGGTTTTCAACTGCTGGGGCATGTATCTCAAAACTTACAAGTGTTGAAATACATGCAAGTAAAATCCCTACAAGCAAAATATGTAATACGAAAATGATTCGAAATCGTATTGCTTGGAAGAAAAATATTATTGCGGCAACAATCATATTTGTATTGCGGAAGTTTCCCCCTTCGGGAGAGGTTGTGTGGCCAGGGCGATACTTCGAAGAAATACGAATGCAATAATTCTAGAAGATAAAACTGTGATATTGCTAGATAATCATCTAATTGCATTATTTATGATATTGCCAGATTATCTTTAGGATGATAAATTATTTATAACGATAGATTATCTCCGAAAGTACAAAGAATATAGAAAACAAAACTTTTCCCAGCATTTTTTTTTGCGATTTGATAGAATTTTGGTAGCTTTATATTTAGTCTAAAAAATCTAATTTCATCGAGTTTATGTTTTCATACCTATTAATAGTTATAAACATGTGGTCACGAACGTACGCAAAATAGAAGTCAACTTTGGCTGACAGTAGTGAAATGTAAAAAATCTGCGAAATGGATCGGAATAATGAAAAGTGCTTAATTTATTTTAAAAGTGGATTAATGTAGGTCTCTATCCAGTATTTACACAATAAAATACCTCTATTGGTTTTTGTTTAATTGCCTTAAGTACCGGTCGCGAACGTTCGAGTTTTCCATATGTTTTTTTATTATTACTAGTGTTCGCCCAGTGGTTGAAAATCAACCATTAACGCACAGAGGTGGATAATAGAATGAAAATATTTAAAGTTTGATGAATTTAAAACACAATTTAAAAACTATATTCAAATATACATATGTATAGACTCCAAGGTAAACCACTCTCTAAAACCACTTTCTTAACTACTAAATACGAATTTAAAATTTCATTTATCGGCATAAATAAGAATAGATTTTAAGCAAACTATTTAAAAAAAGTTGTTCACTTTTTGAACTAAATGTAATTAGATATTTGCTCCTAGTGTTTTCACTTCATATTCATTATTATTGCCCAAAACAAAAATATTCGTTTATTTTTTCATTGAACGCTTTTTCTCTAAAGTTTTAGACTCCCCATTAAAACGTTTGTTACAAAAAAAGTTTCTATTCCCTATTCTTTGAGAAAGACCCCATATGTATGTACGAATATGCTAGCCTAATAATATAAACATTCCATCATATTCCAACATTCCATCATATTCCAACATTCCAGTATGTTCAGTAATTTAAAGCACAGAAAAATAATGAAAACAATGAACAAAAACAAAACGCACACAAAATAAACCAAAAATAAAAAACTTACTTTGTGCTGTAGGTGAATTTAACTTTAATCAAAGTTATTAATAATTAAAAAAATATATTATTTTTAAGCATCTAAAGAAAAATAATAGTACCACTCGTTATTTAAATATCCAAATTTGATTAGTTTCAGCAATAATCGTTTAAGTACATAGAAAGATGGAAATAAGAATAGAATGAACAAATAAAATACGTTTTTCCTTCTGAGTGTTTATGGAGTTGCCAAGCCAAATTGTTGTAATTTCTTTTTTAGCAAATTAAGAGAGAAAGAGAAATCATGGCTTAATGATTGGCTAATATTCTTAACTGTTTTTAACTATCTTAGACACAAAAATGTAGAAGAAAAAATACATTCTGCACTGCTCCTATTGTCAATCTATCTAACAAAAAAAAAATCAAGCGAATACGTTGAGTTTAAGTCAGTTAAAATGGTTCTTAACTTTTTTCACTTGCCTATTTATATATATACTACGTTTATACGCAGGGCTTATTTGCAAATAAAACAGTAAATTGTTGCCATATTATTGTTTTTATTGCGACTTACTAATTCAGAAATCTATTCACGTTTAACGCACTATTTGCAAATAAAATGGAAAAGGTTGCCACGCTTACAAATGTTTCACAAGAAAAAACAATAAATGGATAAATATTGCACAAAAAACATTGATAGAAGCAAATAATAACAATTAAAACAAATAATTATTTGATATTTTGTGCATTTTACACTATTTTTTTGTCAACATAAGTAAACTTTCTATAGAAGTGCTACCAAGTTTGTGTACTTTTGCTATGCCGTATAAACAGTGAGTTAAATTATTTGCAAATAATTTTATTTGCAAATAGTGCGCGTATAAACGTAGTAATAGATCACCATGCATTTTCACATAAATATCTAAAAATTTTCTCAACAAAAAACTTAATACTTAATTTATAGTGTGTAGTAACACTTATAACAAGAAATAGACTATTTTTAACCCCCGACCAAAAAGGGGTGTTATAAGTTTGTATTGTGTGTCTGTGTGTCTCTCTGAGTCCACGTACAGACCAAACGGCTGGACCGATTTTGGTCTAGTTTTTTCTGTTTGAAAGGTGACTTGATCGAAAGGGTTCTTTGCTATGTTTTAAGACAATCGGCCTAGCCGCTTAGAAGATATCACATCTTCTCTAAATATATTCGGGGTTTTTTTATATACATATATGAAATGAAATGAAATTTTAAAAAAATTTTTAATATTTTTGTTTTTATTGAATAGACCTTTACAGCTGTGCTTAACGTTGTTGCCAGTTTAAGGGAATTGTCCCCAAATTGCGGATTTTTTTGCGCGAATGGGGATGAACATTTCGTATTGGGTATCTGTGGATTTTTAAGCGATGATAACCAAATTTTAGGGGATTTATTTTTATAACTGATGGTAACAAGCATGATTTTTAAACTAAGAAATTGCGCCTAGCAAGTCTGAAAATATGTATTGCTATCCATAGTGAATGTTTTCTAATAAAGAAGAAGTATCAAGGCAGACTAACCAATAATGAATACTATCAAAACAAAAATACCTAACAAAATGTAATATGAATTGTTGGAAGCACTTCTAGAATACACACACTTTAAAATAATTCAATTTGTTGCGAAAAGTTTAGCAGAAAATATTTATTAGGCTGCGCCGTGTAGGGAAACACTATGGTGGAGGAAATCCTTAAGCCCGGCCGAAGGCCGGCAGTGCAGAAAATCGTTATTAAACAGGAAAACTTTGCCAGGCGGAAAATCTTTATTAGGCTGCGCCGTGTAGGGAAACACCATGGTGGAGAAAATCCTTAAGCCCGGCCAAAGGCCGGCTGTGCAGAAAATCATTATTAGACAGAAAAACTTTGCCAGGCAGAAAATCTTTATTAGGCTGCGCGGTGTAGGGAAACATCATGGTGGAGAAAATCTTTAAGCCCGGCCGAAGGCCGGCTGTGCAGAAAATCATTATTAGACAGAAAAACTTTGCCAGGCAGAAAATCTTTATTAGGCTGCGCCGTGTAGGGAAACACCATGGTGGAGAAAATCCTTAAGCCCGGCCGAAGGCTGTGTTAGTAAATACAAACATTCCTAAAATTTAGTGTTTTCTTAAAGAGTCGCTAAAAAGTTTTTAAATGACACCAATATTGGATAACATTTGTTGGAAAATACACCATGTAATAAAAATTTTGTACTACAATTTCAAAGGCCCATAACTCGGAAACTAAGCCTCGCCTACAATTTTTTACTTTAATATTTTTTCCTTATTTTTTAATTCTCAATCGGATACCATTTTTTTTAGAGTTGCCCCTTAGCTTGATTTGTGCCCATTCCACCATATAATCACAATTTTATACCAGAACTTAAAAGGCCCATAACTCGGAAACTAAGGCTCACCGCCAATTTTTTTATTTAATTTTTTCTTTTTATTTTTTAATTTTCTATCGGATACCAAATTATTATTAATTTTGGAGTTATGTCACTAAACTTAATTGGTTCCAAAGATTTTCTCCACCATGGTGTTTCCCTACCCGGCGCAGCGTAATAAAGATTTTTTTTTCGCTGTAGTTTATTTATTTATTTAATAACAATACAAAGGAAGCCTTATGGCCAATTATATATGTATTGTACAGTATCTATATACGTAGTACTTAAAAATAAGATATTTAGAAATTCAGAAATTTAAAAAAAGAGGGAGAAAATAAACTAAACAAGCAGTTAATAAATGGCCCCCAGCCATATAAACATTGCAAATTACAATAAATTAAGTGTTAAAAAAAAGTAGGTGTTTCTATAGCCAGCAGATAGTAATTAATTTGCATATTCAAGAATCTTTTTTTTAAACGTTGAAATTGAGTAGCAGAAAAGCTTAAGATCATTTGGAAGGTAATTCCAAACGCGATAGATTCTTACCTGAAAGGAACGATCAAACATCGAAAGATGCCTAAGTGGTACATTAATCTGAACATTGCGTGTTGAACCTATAAACGAAAATTCGCTTACAAGAATTTGAGGTTGCCTAGTTTTCATGATTTTATAAAAGTGTAAAAGGATACGTAAATTTTTATTTATTTATTTATTTATTTATTGTAGTTCAGTCAATGGACAAATAATCCTTACAGACTAAGATAACATTCAAAGATAAGGAACTAATACTAAGGTTGTTTATAAAATTTGTATTAAAAAAGAAAAAAGAAATCTATCTCGGATAAACATATATATACATATATACAATATTACTTTGAAAAGTTTACAATTAAATTAAACAATTAAATAGTTTTGAGATCACAGTTATTTCAATAAACTAAAAAGAAGCAATTTAAACTCTGATTTTCCAGTGCTAAATTCGATAAAAGATTTTGAATCTTTTTGAATATTATAATTTATTTCGTTCAAGAAAGAGAATGTACGTGATAAGGTACCATTACGAGAATAATCTGTACGATGAAATGGAACATCGAAAAGTTTAGCGAACCTCATATTCCTGGGAGGTATATAAAACCGTATGGCATAAAGCAAATCAGGGCAATCAATAGAACCATTTATAATATCATATAACAGCAAGGCAGATTGAACTTTTCTACGAGACGCCAAAGTACGTAGACCAATAAACAAGCATTTAGATTCATATGGAACGGATGATAAATAAAGTAACGAGCGCGTAGCATATTTGACGAAAATGCGTTGAACTCTCTCAATACGAGCAATACGATGAGAGACATGGGGATTCCAAATAACAGCAGCATATTCTAGTTTAGACCTAACAAAAGACGTATAGATATATTTCAGAGTGTATGGATCAGCAAACTCAGAACAAGTTCTCTTCAGAAAACCCAGTATTTTATATGCTTTAGGAAGTAAATACTCAACATGAGCATCAAACGACAAGGAGTTATCAAATATAACGCCTAAGTCAAGTTTAAGATTAGAGGTATTCAACACTACACCATCAATATAAAAGGCTACAACACTGGGGGCAACAGACCTATAGAAGGAAACATGCACACATTTATTAATGTTCAGACTTAAACTATTTAGGCGACACCACTCACTAAGATTAAAGAGCTCAGTTTGCATAATTTGGGCATCATGAATCGAATCTAATTTTAAGAAAAATTTTAAATCATCAGCATATAATAAATAATTTGATTTCAAGAAACAACTACCGATATCGTTAATAAAGAGGTTGAACAATAAAGGACCGAGTATACTACCCTGAGGTAGTTATGAAAATTACATCCTAGAAATATAGGTACTAGCTCTGAAAATAAATTAGGTTCAAATATTCTAACATTAATATTTTTTTTTTTTTTTTTCATATACATTTTTATTTATTGTATCTTCAAAAATGAACTAACAATAAGTAATCAAATCTTAAATCTAAATATAATTATTAGGCCCGACCAATATCGGACATAAGCTTAGTGATAGTTATAAATAATACATAAGTAGTGATAATCAAAAAGAAGTATTTTTAAGCAGTCCCATCTGGAGTGTTGGGTATAAGAGCCCTTGTGTCCCTTTTTTTTAAGCGGATGTGTCCAGTAAAGCTCAAAATATTACGGGCAAGCGGATTAGGATGTGACTCGAGTTTTGTTAAATATTTGCCTGCGTATTTTGCAATTTCTTCACTCACTAGTGGCATATTTAAATCACGATGAATATTTGAATTTTTAACGTACCATGGAGCAGATGTTATCAAACGTAAAATTTTGTTTTGCCTTCGTTGGATTCTCTCGACATTTGAAGCTGAAGCAGTGCCCCACAGCTGAATTCCATAGCACCATATTGGCTTTAAAAGCGACTTGTATATCAAAAGTTTGCAGTCTAGGCTGAGTGTTGAATTTCTGCCAATTAACCAATATATTTGAGTCAATTTAAGTTTCATTTGGGTTAACTTAGAGTCAATATGATATTTCCATGTAAGCCTTCGATCAAGGTGTATGCCAAGGTATTTGACTTGAGAATGTTGAGGAATATTTTGATTGTTGATTCGAATGGGGGAACAGGTATCTTTTCTTAGGGTAAACGTTATATGAACACACTTTTGTTCATTGACTTTAATTCTCCATAAGTTCAACCATATTTCAAGCTGGGTAATGTGTGCTTGGAGATTGCGGGATGCCTCATCAGGATTTTTGTGAATACTCAAACAGGCTGTATCATCGGCAAATGTAGAAGTGTGGATGTTATTGCTCACAGGCATATCACAAGTATAAATTAGATACAAGACTGGCCCCAGAATACTACCCTGTGGCACACCAGAAGATATAGACTCGGGTACACTCATGAAGTCTCCTTCCACAACAGTAAATTTCCTATCAAGGATATAACTTTCCAAAAGCTTTTGTACGTTTATTGGTAGGTATGTCTTCAGTTTTAAAACCAGGCCTTCGTGCCCTACTTTATCAAATGCCTGAGAAACATCAATAAAAAGGGCAGAACAATACTTTTTTTCTTCAAATGTCCTCCTTAAAACTTGAACCAATCTATGCGTTTGCTCAATAGTGCTATGCTGACTTCTAAAGCCAAATTGATGGTCCGGGATGCACCCACTATCAGCTAAAATTGTGGACAATTTAGTCATGAGCAGCTTTTCGAAAAGCTTTGAAATTGTTGAAAGTAAGCTTATAGGCCTATATGACTCAGCCTTGGTAACATCTTTGCCTGGCTTTGGAATCATTTTAATCTTGGCAAGTTTCCAGTTATGTGGAAAATACTGCATTCGTAAAATTGCATTAAAAATAAATAGCAAGATTCTTATTGCAATATGAGGCAAGTTAATCAGCATCTTGTTACTAATGCCATCAATACCTGGAGCTTTCTTCGGGTCGAGTTCTGCAACTATTTTTTGTAGTTCACGCATCTTAAACCTTAAGGGACGAGGGGGTAGAGAGACTACACTCGGTAAATCGGCAGCACCCGTACATGAATTGGGAGTGAATACAGATTTTAAATGCTCAGAAAATAAGTTACCTTTCTCACTATCGCTTCTTGCCCAGCCTCCAGTCGAAGTACGCAATGGTGATTTGAAATCAACGGGTCTTTTAAGTAGCGCGCCATAAAGAGTAATTAGATGTTAACGTTACATCAAGACCCTCTAAATACTTTTCCAGTAATGCAGTCTTTTCCGACGATAGCAGCTCTTTGAGTCGTTTAGTACATTCTTTAAGTCTGATTTTATTTAGGGGTGATCGGTGTTGTTGCCATTCTCTTCTAGCTCTCCTTTTTTCACATACAAGACGTTCAATTTCCGTAGAATAAATTCTATTAAAGCCAGTCTGCGGATAGGAAGTAGTGGCATGTTCAGCAGCCTGTTTAATGTATTCGTTAAGATTGGCAATATTAAATTCAATATCATCAGGTGATCTTAGCTGAATGTTTTCTACGCAGTGACTACTAATATATTTTTTGAATCCTAGCCAGTTGACCCTGTTAATCGTTTTCGCATATGAGTTAGTTAAATCACTCCTTAGTGGGTTGAAAATTGTAACTATTGTGGGAGAGTGATCGGAGGACAGATCTACAGAGCCCTCTACGTGAATTAAGTCCCTATGGATATTTTTCGTGACGCCAAAATCTATAACATCTGGAATTTTTCTTACGTCAGTAGGCCAGTAAGTAGGCTCCCCATTTTTGAAATTGTATTAAACAACGCTCTACCTCTAGGTGTAACAAGACGCGAGCCCCAGTACGTATGTTTTGCATTGTAGTCACCAGCTGCCACGAAACAAGATCCAAGCGATTTATAGAACTTCTCATACTGATCTTCGGTAACTGAAAATCTGGGAGGTGAGTAAATTGATGATATCACGAAGTTCGCACAAAAATTTTCTACGAAAATATTCGTAGCTTGCATATATTCTTCACTAACGTTCTCAAGGATATAGTGCTTGAGTCTTGACTTAATTAGAATTGCCGATCCACCGCATGCTCTCCCTCTCGGGTCCTTTGAATCATAGAGTGTAACCATTTATTTTAAAGCAGCTTCTCGAAGTCAAGTGAGTCTCAGAGACCAACATTATATCAATATTTTTTTCCGTGAGGAAGTGCTCAAGTTCATTTTTATGTTGGCGAATGCCGTTTGCGTTCCAGAAACATAGTTTTAACGTGTTCATGGTTTGTTGACTAATGCTTGAAGCAGAGTATTCTGCATTCTCAGCATTTCTTGCATCATGCTAGTCATATTTGTTGTAGCAAAATCTAACACATATTGTTAAAACAAGACTAAATGAACACAAAATTATAAAATAAAACGTGCTACTATATCTGTAGTTAGTACAATTCAAACGCGTATGTACACTTTTGCGACGTTGGCTAAGCGTAATTTTTCAGCAATTTTTACTTTACCAAAAAAGTAACAGTGATTTTTTATGTTTTTTATCTCGAAGTTATAAAGCGGGTCCACTATATTACTCAAGATACAATATTTTAAAAAATTAAACATTAAATAAAAATTACGAATAAAAGATATGAAATACCTAAAATCGTATGTAGAGTTTTGCGACTAAGGTATATAAAAATGTCTTCTTTGAAAAATTCATGTTTATTTTTTACATATTAAATAATCGAAGTCTTAACTACAAATATTTAAAAAAAAATTTGTTTTATGAAATTTTTAAAATATAATGAAAAAATCGCTTATTTATCAGGTCAAAAAAGTATTTTTCTTTTTGAATTTTTTACACAGATTTTTCATTATTAAAGCAGCGTATTATGTTTTAATGTTTTGTGTCATATTCATTGTTAGATATGACCACTTGCAGACGTCCTAGCATAGATTCCACTAAATTTCGGAAATTTTTAAGTACTTTTTTATACATTTCTTCTTCCAATACTCGTCCTAAGCATACTTTTGATAAAATGCTATTTTCCCGGACTTTTTTTCCAAATAAGGCGTAAGTTTTTCAATAGGCCTCATGTCGAGACCTTGTGGTTTTATTGGCAGATGTTTGGTATTATAAAATAGCCATAATTTAATGACCAGGGATATATGTTTTAGGTCGTTGTCATGTTGAAAGTAATACCCATTGATATATTGATCCATTTGTTCATCACTGGCATGTAGGTTTTCTCTAATAATGGACAACTATAGATGTTTATCCATTGTGCTTTATATAAACACCAACTTTCCTACTCCTAGTGCTGACGTACAGCCCCACACCATGAGAGAACCACCACCATGTTTTACTGTTGGCCTTATATTCTTAATAGTTACTGATTTATTTGGCTTGCGCCGCACCATAAGCTGTCTATCTGACCCAAAAATTATAAATTTACTTTCGTTGCTAAATATTATCGTGTTCCCGAAATTAGAAGTCTGAAATTTATGTAGTTCAGCATATAACTAACGCTTCTGTCTATTAACTTCCGAAATCAAAGTTTTTTTTCTAGCTACGCTGCCGTTAGTATTGTTAGTTTTTAGAACTTTACGGATGGACTTGCCACTTAGGTGTGTCCGTAGTATGCCCGTAGGGTCCCCTTTAGCATTTCTTTAAGATTTAAAACATATAAATGGTGGTTTTTCCTATTTTTTATAGTTTTTCTTGTGTTTCTCACCGTTAACAACTTTCCTCGACTTTTTCGCGGAATATTTTTAATATATCTGCGCTTTTTTGCACCTTTAAAAGTATTTTCTCTTGTTTGTCTACATCGACTAAACATATCACAAACATATTGGATTGATTTGTTCTATTATACAGATATAGAACGATCTTATTCGCAGATCAATTTAATTCCTTTACTTTAGGCATTTTTTTAAACAAAAACTTCACGTGTTGCACTCAATAAAAAAAGATTGGAACCAATTATGACAAAAAAAGCATAACAATTACTATTACAAACGAATAGCAAAAAAAACACATTTAACAACACAAATATTTAAGAAATAACGGGAACGCTAAAAGGAAGCAAAATACTTTTGTGATGTTGAAATTGCGTAGTTGATACAAGAAAAGGTAAAAAAAGTATAACAATTAAATTCAAAGTTGTTGTTTTTTTTTGTATTTTCCATTCTATAGGCTTTGCTTTCTCAGTTATACCGTGTTCAGACATCCATTTTTAATTGAGTCAATTTAATTTTAATTGCGCAATTAAATTTACTGTTCACACATACTCAATTTAGCTGACTCAATTATCATTTGACAGCTGGAAAACACATTGTTTTTATTTGTTTTGTGAATATTTGTGTTTGTAAATTTTCAAATTGGATGCAAATTTTGGTTTAAAAGAAAATTTTACTTGCATATAACAGAAATATGGAGCTCTTGGAGTCAATGCGATCGATTTTTGATTAAAAATTATCAGTGCTTAAAAAAAAGGAAAAGAAAAACTTGTCAATTTTACAAAGTTTACGAAAGCAGCAGCTATTTCCCCTTGCACTAATTTTTTAACTTAACGTGCACATTGCGCGGGCTGTATGGAAAGGCCAACTTCTGCAGCTTATCCGCTTTCTCATTATATACGTGACCGTTTTCTCTTTGGCCACGAAGCTCCTCTATTCGACATGGCCACAACTCCAATAGAGCAGCTTCACTGGCCTCAGTCCGCGTGAGCCTCTTCCTCTAAATTTTGTTTCCTATTTATAAAAGATATTTGTTAATAAATTTATCTATGAATTTATCTATGAATTTAAAAAACTTCTTCACCAGCCATTTATTTTTTGTTTATTTATTTATTTATTTATTGGAGTTCATATTGTTCAGTTTGTTTTCTTTACATGTATGTATGTATATTTGTTTTATTTATATGTATGTATATTTTTTGACATTTGGCTCGCCATTATAGGAAATTTTTCTGCTCACTGAACACAGTTCTTAATAAAAACATTTATGACCAGGGTTGCATTTCGAGTTTTACGCAATTAGTGATACAATTAACTAGTAATTGCTCAATTTATTAATTGACTTATTGTATGGTAAATTGTTGTCAATTAAGGTCTTAATTGCAAAAAATGATCTAATTGCGCAATTAAGGGGTATGTCTGAACACGGTATTACAAAAGAAATAAATTTAACATGTTGCCTAAGAGACTGTGGCCACTATTTTGACGCCTCTACTTCAAGGAAGACCATAAATAATCGATCAGATTTAAATCTGAGGAGCGTGGAAGATGTGCAAGCTTCGGTTTTACTTTATAACGAAGCCATTCCTTAACCAGCCTTAAGTTATACTTGGGGTCATTATCATGCATAAATATATATTTATTTTTAAGGCGCAATCTGTTCACATTCTGTAAAAAAAATATAATTCTAAATATCTAAATTACCACGACGAACCATAATTCCATCAAAAAATTTTAATTCTCCAACCCCATCAGCACTTATGCACTCCCACACATTTACGGAGTCCCCACCATGTTTGACAACACTGCATACATTTTATTATCCAAGTCAATATTACATTTTATCCATGTTTTTGGTCGTCCGTCGTTTCCAAATAAATTGAACTTCCGTTCGTCCATAAAAATAACTCCTTTCAAAAACTTAGATGTATTAAGATGGATGTGTTTGTACTCCAGAGCATAAGTATATCGTTTAGTTTTGTTTATGGGACTTATGTATGGCCTTTTTCTGGCTATACAAGTCTATAATCCAACTTTATTTAAGTGAATTGTGTTAGCATCGACAAGAATTTCATAATTATTTTAAAGGTCCTCTTTCAGTTTTGTGCTTCTTAAGTTTGTATTTTTCGCAATTTCTCTCACAATTTTGCGCCTTAGTCTTTCATCAAGCCTTGCTATTCGTCCAAATCGTGGAAAACTTTGATTCTTTTGTAGGTTTAATGATAGTTATGATTGTAAATTTAAAAATATTTAAGGTTTGTCCAGTTTTTATCATTTAATTTCCATCATTTGAAAGATTGATGAAAAATTTCGAACGTTGGTTGATATTTCCGTATTTTTCCCCATTGTTTCCAATTACTGCTAATAATAAAATCAAAATTTAAGCAAAATCTAACACATATTGTTAAAACAAGACTAAATGAACACAAAATTATAAAATAAAACGTGCTACTATATCTGTAGTTAGTACAATTCAAACGCGTATGTACACTTTTGCGACGTTGGCTAAGCGTAATTTTTCAGCAATTTTTACTTTACCAAAAAAGTAACAGTGATTTTTTATGTTTTTTATCTCGAAGTTATAAAGCGGGTCCACTATATTACTCAAGATACAATATTTTAAAAAATTAAACATTAAATAAAAATTACGAATAAAAGATATGAAATACCTAAAATCGTATGTAGAGTTTTGCGACTAAGGTATATAAAAATGTCTTCTTTGAAAAATTCATGTTTATTTTTTACATATTAAATAATCGAAGTCTTAACTACAAATATTTAAAAAAAAATTTGTTTTATGAAATTTTTAAAATATAATTAAAAAATCGCTTATTTATCAGGTCAAAAAAGTATTTTTCTTTTTGAATTTTTTACACAGATTTTTCATTATTAAAGCAGCGTATTATGTTTTAATGTTTTGTGTCATATTCATTGTTAGATATGACCACTTGCAGACGTCCTAGCATAGATTCCACTAAATTTCGGAAATTTTTAAGTACTTTTTTATACATTTCTTCTTCCAATACTCGTCCTAAGCATACTTTTGATAAAATGCTATTTTCCCGGACTTTTTTTCCAAATAAGGCGTAAGTTTTTCAATAGGCCTCATGTCGAGACCTTGTGGTTTTATTGGCAGATGTTTGGTATTATAAAATAGCCATAATTTAATGACCAGGGATATATGTTTTAGGTCGTTGTCATGTTGAAAGTAATACCCATTGATATATTGATCCATTTGTTCATCACTGGCATGTAGGTTTTCTCTAATAATGGACAACTATAGATGTTTATCCATTGTGCTTTATATAAACACCAACTTTCCTACTCCTAGTGCTGACGTACAGCCCCACACCATGAGAGAACCACCACCATGTTTTACTGTTGGCCTTATATTCTTAATAGTTACTGATTTATTTGGCTTGCGCCGCACCATAAGCTGTCTATCTGACCCAAAAATTATAAATTTACTTTCGTTGCTAAATATTATCGTGTTCCCGAAATTAGAAGTCTGAAATTTATGTAGTTCAGCATATAACTAACGCTTCTGTCTATTAACTTCCGAAATCAAAGTTTTTTTTCTAGCTACGCTGCCGTTAGTATTGTTAGTTTTTAGAACTTTACGGATGGACTTGCCACTTAGGTGTGTCCGTAGTATGCCCGTAGGGTCCCCTTTAGCATTTCTTTAAGATTTAAAACATATAAATGGTGGTTTTTCCTATTTTTTATAGTTTTTCTTGTGTTTCTCACCGTTAACAACTTTCCTCGACTTTTTCGCGGAATATTTTTAATATATCTGCGCTTTTTTGCACCTTTAAAAGTATTTTCTCTTGTTTGTCTACATCGACTAAACATATCACAAACATATTGGATTGATTTGTTCTATTATACAGATATAGAACGATCTTATTCGCAGATCAATTTAATTCCTTTACTTTAGGCATTTTTTTAAACAAAAACTTCACGTGTTGCACTCAATAAAAAAAGATTGGAACCAATTATGACAAAAAAAGCATAACAATTACTATTACAAACGAATAGCAAAAAAAACACATTTAACAACACAAATATTTAAGAAATAACGGGAACGCTAAAAGGAAGCAAAATACTTTTGTGATGTTGAAATTGCGTAGTTGATACAAGAAAAGGTAAAAAAAGTATAACAATTAAATTCAAAGTTGTTGTTTTTTTTTGTATTTTCCATTCTATAGGCTTTGCTTTCTCAGTTATACCGTGTTCAGACATCCATTTTTAATTGAGTCAATTTAATTTTAATTGCGCAATTAAATTTACTGTTCACACATACTCAATTTAGCTGACTCAATTATCATTTGACAGCTGGAAAACACATTGTTTTTATTTGTTTTGTGAATATTTGTGTTTGTAAATTTTCAAATTGGATGCAAATTTTGGTTTAAAAGAAAATTTTACTTGCATATAACAGAAATATGGAGCTCTTGGAGTCAATGCGATCGATTTTTGATTAAAAATTATCAGTGCTTAAAAAAAAGGAAAAGAAAAACTTGTCAATTTTACAAAGTTTACGAAAGCAGCAGCTATTTCCCCTTGCACTAATTTTTTAACTTAACGTGCACATTGCGCGGGCTGTATGGAAAGGCCAACTTCTGCAGCTTATCCGCTTTCTCATTATATACGTGACCGTTTTCTCTTTGGCCACGAAGCTCCTCTATTCGACATGGCCACAACTCCAATAGAGCAGCTTCACTGGCCTCAGTCCGCGTGAGCCTCTTCCTCTAAATTTTGTTTCCTATTTATAAAAGATATTTGTTAATAAATTTATCTATGAATTTATCTATGAATTTAAAAAACTTCTTCACCAGCCATTTATTTTTTGTTTATTTATTTATTTATTTATTGGAGTTCATATTGTTCAGTTTGTTTTCTTTACATGTATGTATGTATATTTGTTTTATTTATATGTATGTATATTTTTTGACATTTGGCTCGCCATTATAGGAAATTTTTCTGCTCACTGAACACAGTTCTTAATAAAAACATTTATGACCAGGGTTGCATTTCGAGTTTTACGCAATTAGTGATACAATTAACTAGTAATTGCTCAATTTATTAATTGACTTATTGTATGGTAAATTGTTGTCAATTAAGGTCTTAATTGCAAAAAATGATCTAATTGCGCAATTAAGGGGTATGTCTGAACACGGTATTACAAAAGAAATAAATTTAACATGTTGCCTAAGAGACTGTGGCCACTATTTTGACGCCTCTACTTCAAGGAAGACCATAAATAATCGATCAGATTTAAATCTGAGGAGCGTGGAAGATGTGCAAGCTTCGGTTTTACTTTATAACGAAGCCATTCCTTAACCAGCCTTAAGTTATACTTGGGGTCATTATCATGCATAAATATATATTTATTTTTAAGGCGCAATCTGTTCACATTCTGTAAAAAAAATATAATTCTAAATATCTAAATTACCACGACGAACCATAATTCCATCAAAAAATTTTAATTCTCCAACCCCATCAGCACTTATGCACTCCCACACATTTACGGAGTCCCCACCATGTTTGACAACACTGCATACATTTTATTATCCAAGTCAATATTACATTTTATCCATGTTTTTGGTCGTCCGTCGTTTCCAAATAAATTGAACTTCCGTTCGTCCATAAAAATAACTCCTTTCAAAAACTTAGATGTATTAAGATGGATGTGTTTGTACTCCAGAGCATAAGTATATCGTTTAGTTTTGTTTATGGGACTTATGTATGGCCTTTTTCTGGCTATACAAGTCTATAATCCAACTTTATTTAAGTGAATTGTGTTAGCATCGACAAGAATTTCATAATTATTTTAAAGGTCCTCTTTCAGTTTTGTGCTTCTTAAGTTTGTATTTTTCGCAATTTCTCTCACAATTTTGCGCCTTAGTCTTTCATCAAGCCTTGCTATTCGTCCAAATCGTGGAAAACTTTGATTCTTTTGTAGGTTTAATGATAGTTATGATTGTAAATTTAAAAATATTTAAGGTTTGTCCAGTTTTTATCATTTAATTTCCATCATTTGAAAGATTGATGAAAAATTTCGAACGTTGGTTGATATTTCCGTATTTTTCCCCATTGTTTCCAATTACTGCTAATAATAAAATCAAAATTTAAGCAAAATCTAACACATATTGTTAAAACAAGACTAAATGAACACAAAATTATAAAATAAAACGTGCTACTATATCTGTAGTTAGTACAATTCAAACGCGTATGTACACTTTTGCGACGTTGGCTAAGCGTAATTTTTCAGCAATTTTTACTTTACCAAAAAAGTAACAGTGATTTTTTATGTTTTTTATCTCGAAGTTATAAAGCGGGTCCACTATATTACTCAAGATACAATATTTTAAAAAATTAAACATTAAATAAAAATTACGAATAAAAGATATGAAATACCTAAAATCGTATGTAGAGTTTTGCGACTAAGGTATATAAAAATGTCTTCTTTGAAAAATTCATGTTTATTTTTTACATATTAAATAATCGAAGTCTTAACTACAAATATTTAAAAAAAAATTTGTTTTATGAAATTTTTAAAATATAATTAAAAAATCGCTTATTTATCAGGTCAAAAAAGTATTTTTCTTTTTGAATTTTTTACACAGATTTTTCATTATTAAAGCAGCGTATTATGTTTTAATGTTTTGTGTCATATTCATTGTTAGATATGACCACTTGCAGACGTCCTAGCATAGATTCCACTAAATTTCGGAAATTTTTAAGTACTTTTTTATACATTTCTTCTTCCAATACTCGTCCTAAGCATACTTTTGATAAAATGCTATTTTCCCGGACTTTTTTTCCAAATAAGGCGTAAGTTTTTCAATAGGCCTCATGTCGAGACCTTGTGGTTTTATTGGCAGATGTTTGGTATTATAAAATAGCCATAATTTAATGACCAGGGATATATGTTTTAGGTCGTTGTCATGTTGAAAGTAATACCCATTGATATATTGATCCATTTGTTCATCACTGGCATGTAGGTTTTCTCTAATAATGGACAACTATAGATGTTTATCCATTGTGCTTTATATAAACACCAACTTTCCTACTCCTAGTGCTGACGTACAGCCCCACACCATGAGAGAACCACCACCATGTTTTACTGTTGGCCTTATATTCTTAATAGTTACTGATTTATTTGGCTTGCGCCGCACCATAAGCTGTCTATCTGACCCAAAAATTATAAATTTACTTTCGTTGCTAAATATTATCGTGTTCCCGAAATTAGAAGTCTGAAATTTATGTAGTTCAGCATATAACTAACGCTTCTGTCTATTAACTTCCGAAATCAAAGTTTTTTTTCTAGCTACGCTGCCGTTAGTATTGTTAGTTTTTAGAACTTTACGGATGGACTTGCCACTTAGGTGTGTCCGTAGTATGCCCGTAGGGTCCCCTTTAGCATTTCTTTAAGATTTAAAACATATAAATGGTGGTTTTTCCTATTTTTTATAGTTTTTCTTGTGTTTCTCACCGTTAACAACTTTCCTCGACTTTTTCGCGGAATATTTTTAATATATCTGCGCTTTTTTGCACCTTTAAAAGTATTTTCTCTTGTTTGTCTACATCGACTAAACATATCACAAACATATTGGATTGATTTGTTCTATTATACAGATATAGAACGATCTTATTCGCAGATCAATTTAATTCCTTTACTTTAGGCATTTTTTTAAACAAAAACTTCACGTGTTGCACTCAATAAAAAAAGATTGGAACCAATTATGACAAAAAAAGCATAACAATTACTATTACAAACGAATAGCAAAAAAAACACATTTAACAACACAAATATTTAAGAAATAACGGGAACGCTAAAAGGAAGCAAAATACTTTTGTGATGTTGAAATTGCGTAGTTGATACAAGAAAAGGTAAAAAAAGTATAACAATTAAATTCAAAGTTGTTGTTTTTTTTTGTATTTTCCATTCTATAGGCTTTGCTTTCTCAGTTATACCGTGTTCAGACATCCATTTTTAATTGAGTCAATTTAATTTTAATTGCGCAATTAAATTTACTGTTCACACATACTCAATTTAGCTGACTCAATTATCATTTGACAGCTGGAAAACACATTGTTTTTATTTGTTTTGTGAATATTTGTGTTTGTAAATTTTCAAATTGGATGCAAATTTTGGTTTAAAAGAAAATTTTACTTGCATATAACAGAAATATGGAGCTCTTGGAGTCAATGCGATCGATTTTTGATTAAAAATTATCAGTGCTTAAAAAAAGGAAAAGAAAAACTTGTCAATTTTACAAAGTTTACGAAAGCAGCAGCTATTTCCCCTTGCACTAATTTTTTAACTTAACGTGCACATTGCGCGGGCTGTATGGAAAGGCCAACTTCTGCAGCTTATCCGCTTTCTCATTATATACGTGACCGTTTTCTCTTTGGCCACGAAGCTAATCTATTCGACATGGCCACAACTCCAATAGAGCAGCTTCACTGGCCTCAGTCCACGTGAGCCTCTTCCTCTAAATTTTGTTTCCTATTTATAAAAGATATTTGTTAATAAATTTATCTATGAATTTAAAAAACTTCTTCACCAGCCATTTATTTTTTGTTTATTTATTTATTTATTTATTGGAGTTCATATTGTTCACTTTGTTTTCTTTACATGTATGTATGTATATTTGTTTTGTTTATATGTATGTATATTTTTTGACATTTGGCTCGCCATTATAGGAAATTTTTCTGCTCACTGAACACAGTTCTTAATAAAAACATTTATGACCAGGGTTGCATTTCGAGTTTTACGCAATTAGTGATACAATTAACTAGTAATTGCTCAATTTATTAATTGACTTATTGTATGGTAAATTGTTGTCAATTAAGGTCTTAATTGCAAAAAATGATCTAATTGCGCAATTAAGCGGTATGTCTGAACACGGTATTACAAAAGAAATAAATTTAACATGTTGCCTAAATTTTCTATTTTTAATAAATTTATTTAACTTTTTTGCGTAAAGAATGTAGGCAAAATATTTCTGAGCGTAACTGTATGCATTTTTGAATTTTTGTGTATATGAAAAATAATCTAGTTGAAAAGATATGCAAAGAATTGTTGAACTAAAATATTTTTATCAATTTTACATTTTTATATTTATTTATTAAAATTATTTTGTGTAATTGTCTTATGTAGCGGCAGTTGATAGAAAAAACTTGTTTAAATTATTTTACATTCATTTTATATTCTTCTTTATTATTTTATTTTCTTTTTTTTGTAAATTATTTCTTTTTTGTTAATGAAATAATATTTTTGTGACATTTTGTTTTCATTTGACACTCGATTACTGGAAATATTCCAGTAAAAACAGAATCAGTGTTGTTTGTTTTCGCATTGAAAAACAGAAACACTTTTTCCTCAAAAATCGAGAAACGATGGAGTTTTTTGTTTCATACTTCATGTGAGAAATTTTACGATGCGAGAAATACAGAAACGAGCTACAGTGCAGACAGTTGTATGAGACGTGTGTATACAACAACGAGGAAGACGTAGCGGGGACCAGTTGTGGTATATTTAAGTAATATATTGGGGTATTCAGATGTTAGTCATAAATTAACACGTTTTAAAGTAATAACACGAAGAAATATAATGCTGTGAGTAACCCCTCATAGTTTACAATAAAAAATATTGTACTTATTTGTATTTTGGTTTTAGCACCTTTGTACATTGCTTACTCTTTCTCTCTCAATTCCTTTGGTAAACTCTCACGCATTTCAACATGTAGTTATGACAAACAATAAACATAGCTGAGAAAGTCTTATTACTTTATGACCTTTTTGTTTGAGCCACAAAAAAAATTTTTTAAACCATGTTAAAATATTAATACATTATGACACTTAGTACACTTAAGACACTGTTGTGAATACCCCATATGTGTTTATATTTAAATACCACTTGGTATAAGTGGTAGTATTTATTGGTAAATAAAGATTGTATCATTCTTAACCCTACTTAGTGCACTGTGGTCTTTTATAGCTTTAAAGTAAAAACTGCATATGTTACTTGTATATTGTGTGTCACAAGCTTAGTTTACGCAGTTCCAGACTTGAGCACTGAACTTGTGTAGTGCATGGCTGGCATAAGCTCATTTTTATATATATTTAAGTCATAAATACTAGTATGTAATTTTTAAAAAAATACAGTAGCAAACTTCAAATTAAATATTTGTCACTATCTTCGGATGCTATCAAAACAAATTCATTCAAATTCAATTGGGATGTTATAAAAAATATTTCTGTACATTTTGCGTACAGATTCAATAGATATGAAAAATTTCAGGATTATACATGGTACCTGAAGTCATCAAAAGATACGAAAAATGTATCTTTCATATCCTAAAGGTAGAAATACATAACACGAGTTTGTTCGTCGACGAATATCGTTCGCTTGAAAACTTTACCGCATGAAAAATGGCAAGTTACGCAACACACGTTACAAACGCCTTTTCTTACAGCTTTTTTATTCAATTTTACATTTAAGATTTTTCTTCATGATTCTAATTTTTTTTAATTTTTTCTTTTTATTGTCGGCTGATTAGTTGTCAAAACAGCACAACGCATTAAAAAGTTGAAAGTTAACAAACTTTCTGCGGTAAACGCGTCAAAGAGTTTGGTATGTAACTTGTCGTATGCAAAAACACTATTTCAACTTTTTTTGACAGGTGGATTTTCAATGGCAAGTTAATGTTAAATGTCAATAGGTGATTACGTTGGCTGGGGAACACCTGGACTACTGACAATGTCACTGGTAAATCACTACAATTTCACTATCCGCATTTCCTGCAGGGATTCTATACGAATATAGCTTTATGCTAACTTCATGTCAAATTTTCATTATAAACAGTAGTGTATTAATTTATGATAAAACATAAAATTTTTCTGTCAAATTAGCTAATCTTGTTTTTGTTAGCTTCTACTTCATTATCAACATTTTTATTATGTTTCATTACAATAAAACGGTTTAACTTTAAAACTCTTTTATGTATTCTTTTATTACGCACTAGACTAATCAAATATGTATACCCGTTGATTTCGAATATTTTGCGTAATTATAGTATTGTATGTGTGCGCTAGTGATGCCATAAGATTAAAAAGTAAAAGTGCTTAATTGAGAAAAAGAAGTAGCATTACTGGTGCTTCATGCTTTAAAGTTTAGGGTCTAAAGGCTCAGTTACCCGACTTTGATGCAAAGTAACTGCAACAGTAGGAAACAGCTTATCGATATTGCTATGCGAAAAGTAATGCAAATGGTTATGGAGATGTAATGTAACGTAAACAACTTTTCATATAAAAATATCGATCAACTGTTTCCTACGTTGCAGTAACATTACATTACGGTCGGGTAACTGAGCCTGAAAGGCGTGATCAGATGTGACATAACCATAGCCATAGAAAACAGCCGTTCGAACCAAAATAATGGGCAATACTGTATTTGATTATACGTGACTCGTCATAACGTCATAGCCATTACCATAGAAACCAATTGAATTTTGGTTTTGTTATGGCTATGGCATTATGCCCATGTCATGTCTAACTGCACCTTAATCACATTTACCACAGCAACACGGCTACATATCTACACGACCACCATTGCAGCTGTAGCCAATTTAGACAAATTTATATTTTTGTTGGCGGCAATGAGCAAATACAGTTCAGCCAATATAATACAATGTGTAAAATGAATTATAACTTGAAATTATTGGATATTATTTACCCTGCGTTTACACATGCATAACATAAAAAGTTTAACTTTAAGGGAACCAGATAGTATTGAACTTTATTCGTATTGTTTCAATGTTAATTATGTCTAAAAAATTAATTAATTAATACTGCAGTGGAAGTCATCTCGATTTTAATTCCAACATCCCGTTTGGTTTTCCTATACTTGTATTTCAGGCACAACGCTATCGAAATTCCGAGGAAAAATAAAGATAAACCCATACTGATATCATATGACACATTTCTATGATACTTCAATTCACTGATCTCTTTTATATTTTCAAGATACGTCATTGAACTTTTCTCGAAACTAATAGTTTCATTAACAGTCAAATTAACATTGTTTGTAGGATAAAAGAAAGTGTTTCTAATTTCAGTTTTCTTATTAAAGAATACATTATGCCCGATTATTATTTTGCAATTTCCAAATGATAATATGTAGTTTCCGCTAATGGTAAGTGTTCTGTTGTCATAGTCTTGTGTTATTTCCGTAGAGATTGCGTTTTTAACTAATATAGTTTCATCGTATATGTATTCTACTTCAGTTCTGTTATTAAATTCGAGTTAACAAGTGTTTTGATAAACACAGTTTGTAGCAGGTTTTAATTCTTTTATTAAAAGGTTTTTATCGTAAGCATACTGTCTTTCATTTATTGTTACTATTAGTTCATTTGCTTGGACAATTTGAAAGTGTTCTCTATTGGGTATTGGGGTTACTAAGAGAACATCGACACTTATATAGTTTTTGGGTATCTTTATTGCAATTACGATACGGTTTGATACATCTAACATTATTCCCACTCTAATCAGTTTTAACTTTATGAAATCTATCTGGAATTTTTCAATTTCCTCGGAAGTCAGAGTACTTCCATTACGTGCTGAGGCAATACTGTCCAGTATTATGCTAATTTTGTTTTCTAAGTATCTTAATTTGACCATTTGGTCATTATACAAAAGATGTTTCACAATTTTTTTTTTTTTTTTTTTTATTAAAAAAGAGAAGTAACACTCAGGCAATTAATGCCTACTGCTAATCAGCGTGACCATATTAGCTTATTTTGAGCTAAATTTAGCTTATTTGTTTCAGATTTAGCCTTAAAATTTTCATTTAGCTCTTAGCTTATTTTTTAGCTTTTTTTAAAAACTCATTTAGCTTTTTTAGCCTTTTTTTAGTCTAAATTGCGTGTTCTCTAAAAATATATTAAAAACATAAACAACTTATAAAAATTATAATTTTTTAGCATTGTAAAATAGTTTACAAAAAATACAAAATGTAAATTGTACAACAATTTTATAACAGAAATGGAAAGTTGAAAAGTACTAGATAATGGTAGAATGGTTAGAATTCCAATGGAAAAAGTTAAATTCATATTAGTGGCCAAAAAACACTTTTTGATTTTTTTGGGTATAAAATTATTTGACTTGAGTTGAACGTCCATTCAGCGGCATCAATTAACTTAAAACAAAAACCTGAAATAGCCTTAAGCCTGGATAACACTATGTACCGATTTTCGTCGGGCCACCTCAATAAAGTCATAAGTAATAAGCCAAAATGGCATTATTACTCAATTAATTCTGGAATAAGTCTATATGGGCTTATTACCAATGCAGTGTGGCGCAATTATGTCCTTGTCTTTCAATTAGTCGATAAATTAGAGCAAATTTAGCTCTTTACTTATGACTTTATTTCAATGATCTGACGAAACTCGGTACATTGTGCTGATAGTGTGATCCATGCTTTACCTTAAATAGCATTAATGCACTTAAAAAAACTTTCGTATTTTAGTATAAATGTTTTTACATTTTTGAAAAGTTTAAGATCATTTTGGGGAAGTTTTTGTTTTGTTCGTCATTAAATCTAAAATATACCCAGTAAAAAAAATTGGAAGTCATTCTAAAGGAAGTACATTTTCATTGCTTCCAAAAAATTGATATTTTTAATTTGCCAATAGTTAGCAGAAAACCAAGTAGAAGTTTATTTTAGTCATACAAAACCTTGTAATTCCTCTCTAGTTTTAGAAATTACTCACCAGAATTTTTAAAAAATCGATTTTTTTGAAGAAACTTATGAACTAATTTTGGTCTAAAATTTTAAAGTTATTTGCTTAAATTTACATTAAATTACTGTTTCGTGTTTAAATTCCTATAAAAAGAATTGTTAAAATAGGTAACTATTAGCCATTTTTCCTAGATGAAAATATTATCATAGAACACAAAAAGTACATTTTTCTTAAAATCGCTTCCAATTCGGTGACCAGGCGGCGAAAAAGAGAACTTCTTGCAATGACAACCCTATGTAAAAATCATTAGATCGGATCAAAATTTGCACTACTTCCAGATCGCAAACTCTACATTTTCATGACTTTTTTGGAGTGTCTTTTTTTACTGGGATAATAATTAATAAATAGTTTCATTAAACTCATATTCAATGTGTATAATAAAAAAATATGTTTGTGTAATATTTAATGTTAGTTTAGCAATAAGAAACTATTGAAAAGTGATAAAAGAAGTAGAAAAAAGTTTAGCTTTATTTTCTGGCCTAAAATTTAAATTTTTAGCTTATTTTAGCTTTTTTTCAAACGTGATTTAGCTTAATGTTATTTTAAAATCTGGTCACACTGCTGCTAATACTAGGTGTTACCTTCTTTTAGGAAAGGGATAGTGATAGAGAAGACAGGTGGTGAAGGGAGAGATAGAGGAAAGCTTCTTTCTTTTACAACTCTGCTTTTTGCGCGTTTTTAATAATGCAGTGTTGTAGTGCCTCTCTGATGTTAAATGAGGCGTATTAATTTTTTGAAGCTGTGTTTTGTAGCCATTTTATTGATTATTTTACTTCGCCGATGATTTTGCTACACAACGAAGGAGGGCGCTCTGATGTTACATTAGGACTAGTATCTGCTGAAGTCGGTATAGTTCAGTGACCAGTGACTATGCCTTCATCACTTGAACTTTCCTTCAACAACTGACACAAAGGGACACTAATGCACATCAGAAAAATGCGTGTTGTTGTTATTTAATGACTGTCGTATACAGGGATTGAACCCAGGACCTTTGGTTTTGTAGTCAACGTGCTAACTACTTCAGCCAACGCCACCCTCATTAACGTAAAGTTAATGACAAAATAATTAAAAAATATATAATTGAGTTAAAAAAACAGTTTACAAATGAATTCATTGATTTAGTGTAAAGTTTTTTTTTGTTTCGCTGTTACGGTTCTTAATTTCACGGAAAGATTGCTCGATTTTAGTTCTGTCTTTTTCTATGGTTTCTTTGAGAATAGTAATACTGTCATTGAGATCATTATTTATAGAACTTTGTTGATTAAGGGTTCGTATAGCATTATGACTGTTTTTGTCAGTAGTTCTTAGGTATTCTAGAATCTCCTGTCTGTCTTCCTCGTCCAGTAGTCCAAAACCCCATTTGCAGATCGAACACACAGAATTTAATAAACCTCTTTTGCTTCTCAAATTGTCTAATGGATTAATACTTTTTATTTTAGTTTTAATGATTCGGATTTCGCTTTTTAAAATATCTCTATTATATACGTCTATATTATTTATATTGTTTTCTATTTGGTTAATAATGTCTCCTATTTCATATGGGTTTATTATATGTACAATTGTATTTGTTAAGTTTGTTATTTCCGTATTAAATAGATGTATTCTCGCAAAGCCCGATTGTTCACCAACAGGATTCACATGCAAGCCAAACAGCACAATGCCTCTTCTTCCAAATATCACTTGCAAAAATACCATCAGTGTAACATGAAACATTGCCATCTGGGGGAGAGATAAAACGAAGGAGTTCTCAGTAAAACTTGACATTCAAGAAAGGGTATAAGGCATGTTCTGCATATTTCTCGTCTAGTGATTTCGATATTTTTGTCGCCTTTTCACTTGAGTTTTATATATCTTTTTAATTTTTTAATTTTTAATTTTTCTTCTATTCTTTGGATACTCACATTAATCTATATATAAATAGCCAAGTGAAAAAAGTTAAGAACCATTTTAACTGACTTAAACTCAACGTATTCGCTTGATTTTTTTTTTGTTAGATAGATTGACAATAGGAGCAGTGCAGAATGTATTTTTTCTTCTACACTTTTTTTTTTAGTTAAAAACAGTTAAGAATATTAGCCAATCATAAAGCCATGCTTTCTCTTTCTCTCTTAATTTGCTAAAAAAAAAATTACAACAATTTGGCTTGGCAACTCCATAAACACTCAGAAGGAAAAACGTATTTTATTTGTTCATTCTATTCTTATTTCCATCTTTCTATGTACTTAAACGATTATTGCTGAAACTAATAAAATTTGGATATTTAAATAACGAGTGGTACTGTATTATTTTTCTTTAGATGCTTAAAAATAATATATTTTTTTAATTATTAATAACTTTGATTAAAGTTAAATTCACCTACAGCACAAAGTAAGTTTTTTATTTTTGGTTTATTTTGTGTGCGTTTTGTTTTTGTTCATTGTTTTCATTATTTTTCTGTGCTTTAAATTACTGAACATACTGGAATGTTCGAATATGATGGAATGTTTATATTATTAGGCTAGCATATTCGTACATACATATGGGGTCTTTCTCAAAGAATAGGGAATAGAAACTTTTTTTGTAACAAACGTTTTAATGGGGAGTCTAAAACTTTAGAGAAAAAGCGTTCAATGAAAAAATAAACGAATATTTTTGTTTTGGGCAATAATAATGAATATGAAGTGAAAACACTAGGAGCAAATATCTAATTACATTTAGTTTAAAAAGTGAACAACTTTTTTTAAATAGTTTGCTTAAAATCTATTCTTATTTATGCCGATAAATGAAATTTTAAATTCGTATTTAGTAGTTAAGAAAGTGGTTTAAGAGAGTGGTTTACCTTGGAGTCTATACATATGTATATTTGAATATAGTTTTTAAATTGTGTTTTAAATTCATCAAACTTTAAATATTTTCATTCTTTTCTCCACCTCTGTGCGTTAATGGTTGATTTTCAACCACTGGGCGAACACTAGTTAATAAAAATATTTCATTCATAAGAATTGAAATTACTGAACTCAAGCCTGATTAAGAAATTATTTCTGATTAAAAATCACTATAGTTCAATTAAATCTAATAATGTCTCATTTAATTCATCATGGGCACGTGACAAAAATATGTTCACTTGGCGATCACTGTTCACTTGTCCAGAACTGCTTCAGAATGCTGGAAAGCTAAGTCAACTGTAGAAAGCAAAAACAAAGTAACATAAAGCCACTACAATAATACTTATATGTATGTACCGATGGTGCATCGAATAAGTAAAAATAATTAATGTGATGATCGTAAAAGATAAGTAAGAATAGTTAAACATACATAGGTAGAGTGATATAACTTCGTGCTAACCTAAATAGAAAATGGAAAAACAGAAAATGAATAGTGATACTTACAAATGTGTTTGCCAAAGGCAAATCAATAATTGTATACACAATCAATTCTCATATTCCATTTCATAGAAATTTAAGTTTAATAGCTGATGTTAATAATAATCTCTACCCCAGTAGATAGACATGGGTGCTGATGAAGTGCGTGGCTGCACAGAAAAATATCGGTATTTCCCCCAGCTAATAGTGTCTAGTTTAATTTTTCTTCTATTCTTTGGATACTCACATTAATTAATAAAAATATTTCATTCATAAGAATTGAAATTACTGAACTCAAGCCTGATTAAGAAATTATTTCTGATTAAAAATCACTATAGTTCAATTAAATCTAATAATGTCTCATTTTTTAAATTTATTATCGTTCGAAGATAAATAATTTCCCTGTGTGCTAAAGTTTTTAATTATTTTATATTTAGGTCGAGATTTGCTAACTCTGTTGTTGTCTACAAATTTATTTGAAAAATCAACCACTTGATCTTTTCCTTGGCTTAATACTTCGATCCTCTTTCTTTTTGCTTCATGTTGCTCCCCAGCGAAAACCTCCAAGTCGTCCCTTGAAATTAGGTTATTAAGGAAGTCAACTGGTTTACGTTTTGTTGTTGAATGGATAGTGTCATTATAAGCCAATATTGCCTTAAATACGTTGCCGTGCAAGTCACTCTCGTTATTAGGATCGGCGTTGAGCAGCCTAATATTTTCGCGCAATGTAGAGTGCAGTCTTTCAACGTCCGCATTCCCAGTTTTCAAATAAGTAGTTGTTAAGTGAAAGTCTATTCCATTGTCGTTAAGAAACCGTTTTGTATTTAACGTGTCGAACTCATTATCCATTATGATTAGCCTTGGCCTTCCCAAGTATTGAATTCGCTTTTGCAATCCGTTAATAATAGAAGGCCAGGATCTGTCTTTTATCTTTTCAGGCGTGGCGTATTTGGTAAGTTCATCTGTGCTTGTAAGGTATATTACGTTCCTTTGCGGATACCAAAGGTCTAAGTGTACTATACAGAGCTCGCAAAATATGCTCAACCAAATTTTTTTGTGCGGTCTTCTCACTCAAAAGACCTAAAAAATGAGACGGTATCACTCAGTATCTGAACAGTAACCTTCTTTTTCCTTTCAATCGTGTTCTCGCTCCCGGGTTATGAGTTGAGCGTAACACACGAATCGGTCTCTTACTGACCGCATGATACGAACAGAATCGTTCGTTGCTCAGCTAGTGAGGGTCAGTAAGTGAGAAAAAAAAGCAAAGTGTTTGCAAAAAAGGTCTTTACTTTTATTGTTGCGGTTGCTTTATGTTGTTGCCTTAAATATTTCGTCACAAGCAAAGCATTAAAGAGGAAGAGAGAAGATAGTAATAAATAGCAATAAAAATATCTGTAAATCAAAATATTTGTCAACGAAGTATAAATGTAAAATAAAAGACAGATATGTGTACAACAAAAACAAAATTAATCTTCATGTATGTAAATGTTTACCTATCCACACTCGCAACACACATACTTGCTCAAAAGACCGTTTGCCAAGATTTTACGAAATAAAAGGTCTCGAGTGAACACATGAGCCGACCGATCGAACAAAAACGGTCGTTGGTTGAGCGAAGAGCAAGCCAAAGAAGAACGAAGTTTGAGGGTTTTTTCGCGACAGCGTCGCATCGTGTCAGTGGACGAGTGTTTTTTTCTGACAACAAGCACAAGAGGGACCAATTATTGCGAGCTCTGGTACTATATCATTTTGTCTTTTAGGAGTGTCTGTAACGTTAAAAGCATGGTTTAGTGGACTTCTATCGAACTTTGCAAGATTACATACCTCGCAGTTATTTATACATTTTTGAATCTCTTTTTTCAGGTTTGGGTAAAAAGAAACCTTTTTTAAATTTGTGAATACTTCGTTTATTCCACGGTGATTGTTTTTAACCCTTTGAGAACCAACGACGTTTTTTGATGCTATATCCACAAAAGTTAAAATTTGTGTAAAAAAATTTTATATACCAGCCAAAATGATTTTTAAAATTTTTTCTGTATACTTTTTTTTAGAAAAAGGACCTAACGCAATCGTATAGCTTGGGCGACAAAGTTTAAAATAAGTAAAAAAAAAAGTTTAAAAGTTCGAATTTTATTTTCTTTTAGTATTTTTTTAATAACGAAAAAAAATCATTTCTTAACATTAAATCAAAATATCTTATTCACAACAGTAAAAAATGAGATCTAATCATATTTATATGTACGTATAATTTGAACACATTGTACTATTTTGTATGAAAGTCCTTGAAGCAGGATTTGTCCTTTGTTACACACAAATGAACTTAACATTTTTGGCATCCTCCTCTTGATCGACTTTCGCAGCCGGTATTGCGGCATCGTTTAGCTGTACCGTCTATAAATTCAGGCCAATGGTCAAATCGATCATACCGTATATCATCTGGGGCGATATGTGGGCGATACTTACTTCCATAATATCCTTCCGACAACTGAAAGGGTTGAACTGTATTTATTGGCACGTTTTTTAACTTAGCTAAAACTTCTCCAACTTCCATCTTGAAAGTCAGAAACTTCTTCAGCTTATTTTTTGGAGTTCGGAGTACTTCTGCGTCTTGCCTGTATTCCTTCCAGCTGTTATAAATTGCTAAGTCGAGCAAATGGAAAAATACCTTAACTGGCCACTTCCTAGCTTTCATCTTTATCCGATAATACTCCATCATTTGATCGGCTATGTCTACTCCTCCCATTATATAACTGAATAACCGCTAGAATTGGAACTGGCAATCGTCGTTTTAAATTTTTAATCCAACGTTCCTTTTCACCTACTGGATCTATTCCGCATATAGTTGACGCAATCGTAACACATTTTGTATCGCTCCATTTTACTACGGCAACGGTATCATTTTTGATCAACTGAACCATTTCGCCTCGGGACATGTTTTTATCAGCAGGAAGGTTGAGTCTTTTTCCTAAACGATTCGACATTATAGTGCCTGTGTCTTTATATCCTTTCTCTTCTACTTTTTCTAATAGGGGCACTGTAGTAAAGAACCTGTCGAAGTATAGATGACTACCCTCTGGCAAGTATTTTGTAAGTATTAGAACAACTGATGGCCCGTGTCCAAGCCCACAATCCGGAAATGTACCAGTTCCTTGGAACAACTCAAAATCAACTATTAGTCCTTTAGATGTTGCACATACAAAATTTTTTAAGCCGATGGGGCGGGGTTTCGATCTCATTACTTTCTGAGCAGGACACCTTCCAGTAAACGGCACCATCTGTTCATTAATAGAGTAGCTTGTGACTTCAAAAGCTAATTGATTACAGCGACTTCTAAGTCAATAACAGGTTGTACCCTCCACAACTTATTGGTTGGATATGCTTTGTTTGTATCAACAAAGTGAACTATGTTCCGTAACTTCATGAATTTGTTTCTTGACATCGAATTCGAAATAAGCTCATTACGAAAGTTTTCGGCCCAATACATATTAATCTGCGGATATCCTAAACAAGACATCGTGATTGAGCAACTATAGAAATGTTTAATTTCAGCCTCTGTTAAATTAATTTCATTGCCAGTGGAAACATGAAAATATATTTTCGTATACGCAACCACTTCTTTATAATGACTTTCGGGGAAATATATAGAAAAGTATTCAAAAGGAGTACCAATTGTTCCAAAATTCTGGCATCCTTGCATTATGGGAATAGAGTGAGATTCGAATTCTTTTTGTCGCCACAATTCATCTCTTTTATTATTTTGATTTTCAGTGTATTGAGTTTCAGGCAATAGAGCTGATACACCTAGAGATTCAGGCTAGTTTTGTCTCCATAATTCATCTGTTGCGTTATTTAGATTTTCTGTGGGTTGCGTTTCAAAAAATAAAGCTGTTAAAGTGGCAGAAATATAGAAAGTGTCAAATTAAAAAATTTAAGATATTCCAACCTTCTTCAACGCTTTCTTCAGAAGAAAACTCTTCGTTGTAATTCTTTGGTTCCCAACAAGTGTCTTCGATGTCATCATCCGAAGAGTAATCAATATCTGAATTCTCAAGAATATCTAGAGCCTGTTGAAGGTTTAATTCCCTTGAAAAGTTAAATCTTTTTCCTAAAAATAGACCACATAGCACAATTGTGAGCTTGAATTAAAACACAATTGTGTCATATCTTTTTTTGTAGAAATATAAATTTCAATTTAAATGAGAGCGAGTATATAAAATACGTTGAATACCCAGTAAGAGAGTTTATTTTGCCATACATAACTTTTCTCACTCTTTTAAAATTCAAAAACGAAAATATTGTACTTACCACCTGGCATGCTTCTGATCCCACTGAAATAATCAACGTGACTGACCTTTACTAACTTTTATGTATATATTTTTTACAGTTTCAACGTATTTAATTGAAGAGAAATAGCTAACACACACATAGCACAATCGATTAAGATGGTTCTCAAAGGGCTATGGTGTTCAGTTTCAATTTTCCTAAGAACAATTTCTTTGTCTATAATATCTTCCAGCAAGAATTTAGACCTCAAAATTCTCAGATTTTTGTTATTTGCAAGGTGCATTCTATAAATATCTTGAAATTTCAGAAAAAGGTTGTAATTCGGGCAAAAAATGGCTACCAATACCCTTTCTGGGAGGTATTGTAGCATTGTATTTCTTAAATCGGTTCCCTTGTTACCATTATAAGGTTTCTGAATTTTTTCTTATGTATTATCTTTAACTTCGATGATTCTCTGGTTCCGTAGTCGAAAATAATCTGATTCCTAACAAATTCAAAGGTTTTTCCGTAATAGATATAAAATTGGTATCATCATTCTCTGCACTGTGAACCGTTTCAATGTCATTCTCAGCATTATTCTCCAATGGTTCAAACAACTCATTCAAGTTAATACATACTACGTTTATACGCAGGCCTATTTGCAAATAAAACTGTAAATTGCTGCCATATTATTGTTTTTATTGTGACTTACTAATTCAGAAAACTATTCACGATTAATGCACTATTTGCAAATAAAAAACTGGAGGTTGCCACGCTTAAAAATGTTTGATAACAAAATGCAATAAATGGATAAATATTGCAACAAAAAACATTGAATGAAGCAAATAATGAAAATTAAAACAAATAATTATTTGATATTTTGCACATTTACACAATTTTTTTTGTCAACATAAGAAATTTTTCTATAGAAGTGCTACCCAAGTTTGTGTAGTTTTGCTACCGTATAAACAGTGAGTTAATTTATTTGCAAAAAATTTTATTTGCAAATAATGTGCGTATAAACGTATTAACAGATAGTTGATTCCGAGATTGTCTCATCTGGTCTGTCATTCTCTTTACTGTCGTACACTATTCTACTCAAGCCATCTGCAACTACATTTTCTCTTCCCTTTATGCATTCGACTTGAAAGTCAAATTCATTTAATTTTATCTTCCAGCGCTGCAGCTTAGAGTTCGGTTCCTTCATATTAGTTAGCCATACAAGCGGTCTGTGGTCAGTTCTTACTGTAAATCTACGACCGTATAAATAGGGGCGAAAATGTTTTGTTGTCCAAACCATTGCCAATAATTATTTTTCTATGGTACTATATCGTTGTTCGTGACCGTTAAGGGAACGACTGGATAAGTATGGGGTCGTTCTTCAATAAAATTTTTAATTTATGAAATGCCTCCACGTATTCGGGGTCTTTTATGTTAATTTTAGCATTCGTTTTCAAATACTTTATAAGATGGTGAGCTATTTTTTTGATTAGTGACTAATAAATCGCCTGTAGTAACCCGTAATACCAAGGAAAGATTTGATTTTTTTCTGGGTTCTAGCCAGTTGTATGGCGTCAATGGCTTTGATCTTTTTCGGATTGGTCCTAATTCCCTCGGGTGTAATGATATGGCCTAAAATAGGCACTTATTTGGCTGAATTTTAAGATTAGCATTTTGAAGGCCTTGCTTAGAGATTCAATATGTTCCTCTATACTCGTAGAGAATACTATAATATCGTCCAAATAGACGAAGCATATTTTGCCTATAAGCTCCCGCAAGTATTTTTAATCAATCTTTGGAATGTGGCAGGTGCATTGCGAAGACCCAAAGGCATTCGCAAAAATTCAAAGTGACCATTTGTGGTCGAAAAAGCGGTTTTGTGAACATCGCCAGGATCCATTTCTACTTGGTGGAATCCTTTGGCCAAGTCAATAGGAAATCTATCTTCGATTGTTATATCGTTCAATTTTCTGAAATCGATTTTTGTTCATTATCACGACCCAGTTTATTGGGAACGACCCAAATAGGACTATTATATGGGCTGTTCGATTCTCTAATAATGCTGTTTTCAAGCATTTCCTGAATTTGTCGGTTCACTTCCTCTTTGTGCACCTCTGGGTAATGATACATTTTAGAATAAATGGGCAAATCATGTCTAGTTTTTATTTTGTGCTTAATGTCGTTAGTAAAAGACAGTTTTTGATCCGATTTGTAAAATATTTCTTTATACCTTAATAAAATTGGCCTTAATTTGGTTATATCAAAATCATTCAAATGATCTGTTTTCACATTTTTTTTTTTCATATATATATTTATTTATTGTATCTTCAAAAATGAACTAACAATAAGTAATCAAATCTTAAATCTAAATATAATTATTAGGCCCGACCAGTATCGGACATACACTTAGTGATAGTTATAAATAATACATAAGTAGTGATAATCAAAAAGGAACAAAAAGAAGTATTAAGCAGTCCCATCTGGAGTGTTGAGTATAAGAGCCCTTGTGTCCCTCTTTTTTAAGCGGATGTGTCCAGTAAAGCTCAAAGTATTACGGGCAAGCGGATTAGGATGTGACTCGAGTTTTCTTAAATATTTTCCTGCGTATTTTTCAATTTCTTCACTCACTAGTGGCATATTTAAATCACGATGAATATTTGAATTTGTAATGTACCATGGAGCAGATGTTATCAAACGTAAAATTTTATTTAGCCTTCGTTGGATTTTCTCAATATTTGAAGCTGAAGCAGTGCCCCATAGCTGAATTCCATAGCACCATATTGGCTTCAAAAGCGACTTGTATATCAAAAGTTTGCAGTCTAGGCTGAGTGTTGAATTTCTGCCAATTAACCAATATATTTGAGTTAATTTAAGTTTCATTTGGGTTAACTTAGAGTCAATATGATATTTCCATGTAAGCCTTCGATCAAGGTGTATTCCAAGGTATTTCACTTTAGAATGTTGAGGAATATTTTGATTGTTGATTCGAATGGGGGAACAGGTATCTTTTCTTAGGGTAAACGTTATATGAACACACTTTTGTTCATTTACTTTTATTCTCCATAAATTCAACCATATTTCAAGCTGGGTAATGTGTGGTTGGAGATTGCGGGATGCCTCATCAGGGTTTTTGTGAATACTCAAACAGGCTGTATCATCGGCAAATGTAGAAGTGTGTATGTTATTGCTCACAGGCATATCACAAGTATATATTAGATACAAGACTGGCCCCAGAATACTACCCTGTGGCACACCAGAAGATATAGACTCGGGTACACTCATGAAGTGTCCTTCCACAACCGTAAACTTCCGGGTAGTAATGTAACTTTCTAATAGTTGCAGAAAATTTATTGGTAAATATGATTTCAATTTTAAAATAAGACCTTCATGCCACACTTTATCAAATCCCTGAGAAACGTCGATAAACAGCGCAGAACAATACTTTTTTTCTTCAAATGTCCTCCTTACAACTTGAACCAATCTATGCGTTTGCTCAATAGTGCTATGCTGACTTCTAAAGCCAAATTGATGGTCCGGGATGCACCCACTATCAGCTAAAATTGTGGACAATTTAGTCATGAGCAGCTTTTCGAAAAGCTTTGAAATTGTAATAGTAAGCTTATAGGCCTATATGACTCAGCCTTGGTAAGATCTTTGCCTGGCCTTGGAATCATTTTAATCTTGGCAAGTTTCCAGTTATGTGGAAAATACTGCATTCGTAATTGCATTAAAAATAAATAGCAAGATTCTTATTGCAATATGAGGCAAGTTCATCAGCATCTTGTTACTAATGCCATCAATACCTGGAGCTTTCTTCGGGTCGAGTTCAGCAACTATTTTTTGTAGTTCACGCATCTTAAACCTTAAGGGACGAGGGGGTAGAGATACTACACTCGGTAATCCGGCAGCACCCGTACATGAATTGGGAGTGAATACAGATTTTAAATGCTCAGAAAATAAGTTACCTTTCTCACTATCGATTCTTGCCCAGCCTCCAGTCGAAGTACGCAATGGTGATTTGAGATCAACGGGTCTTTTAAGATTTCTAGTAGTGCGCCATAAAGAGTAATTAGATGTTGACGTTACATCAAGACCTTCTAAATACTTTTCCAGTAATGCAGTCTTTTCCGACGATAGCAGCTCGGTGATCGGTGTTGTTGCCATTCTCTTCTAGCTCTTCTTTTTTCACATACAAGACGTTCAATTTCCGTAGAATAAATTCTATTAAATTAATTCTATCTGTTTAATATATTCGTTAAGATTGGCAATATCAAATTCAATATCATCAGGTGATCTAAGCTGAATGTTTTCTACGCAGTGACTACTAATATATTTTTTGAATCCTAGCCAGTTGACCCTATTAATCGTTTTCGCATATAAGTTAGTTAAATCACTCCTTAGTGGGTTGAAAATTGTAACTATTGTGGGAGAGTGATCGGAGGACAAATCTAGAGAGCCCTCTACGTGAATTAAGTCCCTATGGATATTTTTCGTGACGCCAAAATCTATAACATCTGGAATTTTTCTTACGTCAGTAGGCCAATAAGTAGGCTCCCCACTCGAAATGATATCTAAGCCCATTTTTGAAATTGTATTAAACAAAGCACTACCTCTAGGTGTAACAAGACGCGAGCCCCAGTACGTATGTTTTGCATTGTAGTCACCAGCTGCCACGAAATAAGATCCAAGCGATTTGTAGAACTTCTCATACTGATCTTCGGTAACTGAAAATCTGGGAGGTGAGTAAATTGATGATATCACGAAATTCGCACAAAAATTTTCTACGAAAATATTCGTAGCTTGCATATATTCTTCACTAACGTTCTCAAGGATATAGTGCTTGAGTCTTGACTTAATTAGAATTGCTGATCCACCGCATGCTCTCCCTCTCGGGTCCTTTGAATCATATAGAGTGTAACCATTTATTTTAAAGCAGCTTCTCGAAGTCAAGTGAGTCTCAGAGACCAACATTATATCAATATTTTTTCCGTGAGGAAGTGCTCAAGTTCATTTTTATGTTGGCGAATGCCGTTTGCGTTCCAGAAACATAGTTTTAACGTGTTCATGGTTTGTTGACTAATGCTTGAAGCAGAGTATTCTGCATTCTCAGCATTTCTTGCATCATGCTAGTCATATTTGTTGTAAAGTTGTTTATAGTTAGCACCAGATTCTCAATAGTAGCTTCAAGACGACTAAAGTTAAAGCTAGAGTTTGCATTCGTTGAATTACTTGGCGGTGGAACATTTTGTGTGGGAATAGAACTAGTCTTAGCAGCATCGGCATACGATACACGTGAATTAACTAGTTGGCTAGTTTGAGGCAGAGTGGCGCTATAAGCATTTGCTGATTGAACTGGAGCTAATTTAGATTTTTGACCCATAGCCTGTTTAACGAAAGAATATACACGGCATCCTCTGTAATTAGCGGTGTGATTTTCTCCACAATTACTGCATTTTTTTCAGCTTGTACTTTTGGCTTGGTACAGTTAGCAGTACCATGCAATTCACCGCAGATAACACAAACTGTAGGTAATTTGCAGTAGGTTTTTGTGTGGCCATATTCTTGGCAATTATGGCACTGTACGGGACCTGAACGCTTACGTGGCTCTTCAACTGTGATTTTTCGGTGTAAAAGGTATTTTAGACTATAAATTGGGTGCGTCTCATTTTTCTTTAACTGTATATCATTCGGCTCCAGTTCAACACGAAATAGAGGCTGGGGAATCTTCTCTCTATTGATTATATTGGTAACAATTTTTACTTTAAATCCTTGTTCGATAAGTGCACATTTTACTTCTTCAGGCTCAACATATGAATCTATGTCCCTTAATACTATTTGTAGGCCGTTAGCACTCTTAAGTTGATATGTATAAAAATTTGTTTTATTTTTTTCAAACTCACTAACAATTTTTCGGAAATCTTTTTCATCATATATTTGGATTTTAGTTTCATCAATATTACCTCGTTTAATTGGAATGATGTGAAAAGTATTTTCACCAATGGTCGACAGTAGATTTTTTAGAAGCGCGTTTGAATTTTTTTCTCTCAGATAAATAGGTGGTGGCTTAAAAGAGTTTTGCGATGATGCAGCGGGCTTGTCGTTTTTGTCTTGCAATAATGAAAAACGATTTTGACGATTGATAGAAGATGTGCTGTTATCCCTAGACATCTTTGGGGCGGATCCAATTTTAGTAGAATTTGGGCTTTGGTTTTGTACTACTGTTGTCTTCAGTAACAACTTGTTTAATTGTTGACCACGAGCCCGAAGCGGATGATATCGCTGAGTTAAATGTAGAAGTACTAGGCAATAATGTCAACGATTCACTAGTTGGCATTGGACAAAGCGAAGTTGATCGCTGACGAAACTGTGGTTTTGCCGTTAGAAAAAGTCTATTATCAGATTTTTGATTTTTATTAAGAGCTTCAGAACTCACAGCAAGTCTATTATCAGATTTTTTATTTTTATTGTTATCATTATGAGCATCAAAACTCACAGTAAAATAGGCATTTCTGCCGTTAGAACTCACTTCACTATTTTTTTCCTCTGGGGTACTCATAAAGAGTATTCCTCAAGGGTATTTTGTATGTTTTTTTGTTTACGGTTTTTTTTTTTATTTTTGTTATTTCTATATGTAAAAATATTATCAAAGCAAAAAAATGCTTATTTATCAAAGTTAATATGTACTACGAATATTTTTTGTATGCTTTTTTTTTTTGTTTAGTTTGTATATAAGAAAAATTCCGCTATTACGTCTGTTCACTATGAAGGTACAACGAGAACTCGAGTATTAATATGACTATCAAATTTCAGGGATATGTATATCCAGAGTCACGCCAAGACATTTCAAAGAATCAACAGAAACTATTTCATGTCCATTTACGCTAATCCTAGGGTAAACTGCATTTGCACTCGGAGTACGAAAAAGCATTGCTTTAGTCTTATTTGGGTTTATTTCTAAGCGATTGAGATTCATCCAAGTAGATAAGGAGTTTAAGTGGTTATTTAGCAATGTTTCAGAAAGACAGGCCTGTCTTGAACCAGTGGTACATAATAATAAGATGTCATCAGCAAAAACAAATGGTTGGCAATAACTATTTTCCATCAGTGAAATGCAGTCATTTAAATAAATTAAAAAAAGTATGGGTCCTAAAACAGATCCCTGTGGTACTCCAGATGTAATGGTAGCTATACTAGAGTTTACCCCATTTATAGTGACATATTGAGTTCTGTCAAGCAGATAAGCTTGCACTAATTTACAGGACGATATAGAGAAATTGAATTTTTCATTAAGTTTTTTTATAAGAATATTGTGATTTATGCGGTCAAATGCCTTCGTGAGATCAAGTGAAATGACAATACAATTTCCATGTTTATCAAGCTTTTGACGAACAGAATCGGTTAATGAAAGTAATAGTGAGGTAGTATTATGATTTCGTCGAAAAGCGAATTGAAGTGGATGAATAAGGGAAAGTCGTTCACAGTGGGATAAAATTTGCATTTTAATAATATTTTCAATAATCTTTTAGATAGATGGTAAGATTTTCTGCATTGCAAAGTTTTCCTGTATAATAACGTTTTTGTGCACTGCTGGCCTTTGGCCGGGCTTAAAGATTTTCTCCACAATGGTGTTTCCCTACACGGCGCAGCGTAATAAATATTTTCTGCCTTGCAAAGTTTTTCTGCTTAATAACGTTTTTCTGCACTCTGACTCATGAAATTTTCTTGCATTTTACCATTTTATGAAAGGTATTGTTAAGAGCTTTTTTTTTGTATTCTGTCCCAAGTGGAACAAAAATGGCAAAAGCACGTACCCAAAAATCCAGGGTATCCCACGTGTAGAAGCTTCCTTCGGTTGCTGCGAACGACCTATACCTTCGTATAGGAAGTAGGAGTTTCCAAGATCCACTCATAGAGTTTTTTAAGGTCTCCACCAGTTAAATCTTATTAAAAACGTTTGCACTTGATAATGGAAAATTTCACAAAGATCCAACTGTAAGTGATATGCTTCAAATGCCACGAAAACCATAGAGGTAAAGATTGTAATAAGGAACCAGTAAATGCATGTATGAACTGCAAAAAGGAAAACCAAAGGCTAAATTTAAGCTTGGATGAAAATCACCCCACCACTAGCAGGGATTGTCCATTGTACCAAAATGAATTAAATCTGAAAAAGAGAAGAATAGGCTTGTCAGCATAACAACCAAAGCAACTATGTACGTGGAATATATACTAACATTCAAGGATTAATTAATAATTTTAACCAATTAGAAATAATAGTAGAAATAGATAAATCTAAATATAATTATTAGGCCCGACCAGTATCGGACATACACTTAGTGATAGTTATAAATAATACATAAGTAGTGATAATCAAAAAGGAACAAAAAGAAGTATTAAGCAGTCCCATCTGGAGTGTTGAGTATAAGAGCCCTTGTGTCCCTCTTTTTTAAGCGGATGTGTCCAGTAAAGCTCAAAGTATTACGGGCAAGCGGATTAGGATGTGACTCGAGTTTTCTTAAATATTTTCCTGCGTATTTTTCAATTTCTTCACTCACTAGTGGCATATTTAAATCACGATGAATATTTGAATTTGTAATGTACCATGGAGCAGATGTTATCAAACGTAAAATTTTATTTAGCCTTCGTTGGATTTTCTCAATATTTGAAGCTGAAGCAGTGCCCCATAGCTGAATTCCATAGCACCATATTGGCTTCAAAAGCGACTTGTATATCAAAAGTTTGCAGTCTAGGCTGAGTGTTGAATTTCTGCCAATTAACCAATATATTTGAGTTAATTTAAGTTTCATTTGGGTTAACTTAGAGTCAATATGATATTTCCATGTAAGCCTTCGATCAAGGTGTATTCCAAGGTATTTCACTTGAGAATGTTGAGGAATATTTTGATTGTTGATTCGAATGGGGGAACAGGTATCTTTTCTTAGGGTAAACGTTATATGAACACACTTTTGTTCATTTACTTTTATTCTCCATAAATTCAACCATATTTCAAGCTGGGTAATGTGTGGTTGGAGATTACGGGATGCCTCATCAGGGTTTTTGTGAATACTCAAACAGGCTGTATCATCGGCAAATGTAGAAGTGTGTATGTTATTGCTCACAGGCATATCACAAGTATATATTAGATACAAGACTGGCCCCAGAATACTACCCTGTGGCACACCAGAAGATATAGACTCGGGTACACTCATGAAGTGTCCTTCCACAACCGTAAACTTCCGGGTAGTAATGTAACTTTCTAATAGTTGCAGAAAATTTATTGGTAAATATGATTTCAATTTTAAAATAAGACCTTCATGCCACACTTTATCAAATCCCTGAGAAACGTCGATAAACAGCGCAGAACAATACTTTTTTTCTTCAAATGTCCTCCTTACAACTTGAACCAATCTATGCGTTTGCTCAATAGTGCTATGCTGACTTCTAAAGCCAAATTGATGGTCCGGGATGCACCCACTATCAGCTAAAATTGTGGACAATTTAGTCATGAGCAGCTTTTCGAAAAGCTTTGAAATTGTTGATAGTAAGCTTATAGGCCTATATGACTCATCCTTGGTAAGATCTTTGCCTGGCCTTGGAATCATTTTAATCTTGGCAAGTTTCCAGTTATGTGGAAAATACTGCATTCGTAATTGCATTAAAAATAAATAGCAAGATTCTTATTGCAATATGAGGCAAGTTCATCAGCATCTTGTTACTAATGCCATCAATACCTGGAGCTTTCTTCGGGTCGAGTTCAGCAACTATTTTTTGTAGTTCACGCATCTTAAACCTTAAGGGACGAGGGGGTAGAGATACTACACTCGGTAATCCGGCAGCACCCGTACATGAATTGGGAGTGAATACAGATTTTAAATGCTCAGAAAATAAGTTACCTTTCTCACTATCGATTCTTGCCCAGCCTCCAGTCGAAGTACGCAATGGTGATTTGAGATCAACGGGTCTTTTAAGATTTCTAGTAGTGCGCCATAAAGAGTAATTAGATGTTGACGTTACATCAAGACCTTTTAAATACTTTTCCAGTAATGCAGTCTTTTCCGACGATAGCAGCTCGGTGATCGGTGTTGTTGCCATTCTCTTCTAGCTCTTCTTTTTTCACATACAAGACGTTCAATTTCCGTAGAATAAATTCTATTAAATTAATTCTATCTGTTTAATATATTCGTTAAGATTGGCAATATCAAATTCAATATCATCAGGTGATCTAAGCTGAATGTTTTCTACGCAGTGACTACTAATATATTTTTTGAATCCTAGCCAGTTGACCCTATTAATCGTTTTCGCATATAAGTTAGTTAAATCACTCCTTAGTGGGTTGAAAATTGTAACTATTGTGGGAGAGTGATCGGAGGACAAATCTAGAGAGCCCTCTACGTGAATTAAGTCCCTATGGATATTTTTCGTGACGCCAAAATCTATAACATCTGGAATTTTTCTTACGTCAGTAGGCCAATAAGTAGGCTCCCCACTCGAAATGATATCTAAGCCCATTTTTGAAATTGTATTAAACAAAGCACTACCTCTAGGTGTAACAAGACGCGAGCCCCAGTACGTATGTTTTGCATTGTAGTCACCAGCTGCCACGAAATAAGATCCAAGCGATTTGTAGAACTTCTCATACTGATCTTCGGTAACTGAAAATCTGGGAGGTGAGTAAATTGATGATATCACGAAATTCGCACAAAAATTTTCTACGAAAATATTCGTAGCTTGCATATATTCTTCACTAACGTTCTCAAGGATATAGTGCTTGAGTCTTGACTTAATTAGAATTGCTGATCCACCGCATGCTCTCCCTCTCGGGTCCTTTGAATCATATAGAGTGTAACCATTTATTTTAAAGCAGCTTCTCGAAGTCAAGTGAGTCTCAGAGACCAACATTATATCAATATTTTTTTCCGTGAGGAAGTGCTCAAGTTCATTTTTATGTTGGCGAATGCCGTTTGCGTTCCAGAAACATAGTTTTAACGTGTTCATGGTTTGTTGACTAATGCTTGAAGCAGAGTATTCTGCATTCTCAGCATTTCTTGCATCATGCTAGTCATATTTGTTGTAAAGTTGTTTATAGTTAGCACCAGATTCTCAATAGTAGCTTCAAGACGACTAAAGTTAAAGCTAGAGTTTGCATTCGTTGAATTACTTGGCGGTGGAACATTTTGTGTGGGAATAGAACTAGTCTTAGCAGCATCGGCATACGATACACGTGAATTAACTAGTTGGCTAGTTTGAGGCAGAGTGGCGCTATAAGCATTTGCTGATTGAACTGGAGCTAATTTAGATTTTTGACCCATAGCCTGTTTAACGAAAGAATATACACGGCATCCTCTGTAATTAGCGGTGTGATTTTCTCCACAATTACTGCATTTTTTTCAGCTTGTACTTTTGGCTTGGTACAGTTAGCAGTACCATGCAATTCACCGCAGATAACACAAACTGTAGGTAATTTGCAGTAGGTTTTTGTGTGGCCATATTCTTGGCAATTATGGCACTGTACGGGACCTGAACGCTTACGTGGCTCTTCAACTGTGATTTTTCGGTGTAAAAGGTATTTTAGACTATAAATTGGGTGCGTCTCATTTTTCTTTAACTGTATATCATTCGGCTCCAGTTCAACACGAAATAGAGGCTGGGGAATCTTCTCTCTATTGATTATATTGGTAACAATTTTTACTTTAAATCCTTGTTCGATAAGTGCACATTTTACTTCTTCAGGCTCAACATATGAATCTATGTCCCTTAATACTATTTGTAGGCCGTTAGCACTCTTAAGTTGATATGTATAAAAATTTGTTTTATTTTTTTCAAACTCACTAACAATTTTTCGGAAATCTTTTTCATCATATATTTGGATTTTAGTTTCATCAATATTACCTCGTTTAATTGGAATGATGTGAAAAGTATTTTCACCAATGGTCGACAGTAGATTTTTTAGAAGCGCGTTTGAATTTTTTTCTCTCAGATAAATAGGTGGTGGCTTAAAAGAGTTTTGCGATGATGCAGCGGGCTTGTCGTTTTTGTCTTGCAATAATGAAAAACGATTTTGACGATTGATAGAAGATGTGCTGTTATCCCTAGACATCTTTGGGGCGGATCCAATTTTAGTAGAATTTGGGCTTTGGTTTTGTACTACTGTTGTCTTCAGTAACAACTTGTTTAATTGTTGACCACGAGCCCGAAGCGGATGATATCGCTGAGTTAAATGTAGAAGTACTAGGCAATAATGTCAACGATTCACTAGTTGGCATTGGACAAAGCGAAGTTGATCGCTGACGAAACTGTGGTTTTGCCGTTAGAAAAAGTCTATTATCAGATTTTTGATTTTTATTAAGAGCTTCAGAACTCACAGCAAGTCTATTATCAGATTTTTTATTTTTATTGTTATCATTATGAGCATCAAAACTCACAGTAAAATAGGCATTTCTGCCGTTAGAACTCACTTCACTATTTTTTTCCTCTGGGGTACTCATAAAGAGTATTCCTCAAGGGTATTTTGTATGTTTTTTTGTTTACGGTTTTTTTTTTATTTTTGTTATTTCTATATGTAAAAATATTATCAAAGCAAAAAAATGCTTATTTATCAAAGTTAATATGTACTACGAATATTTTTTGTATGCTTTTTTTTTTTGTTTAGTTTGTATATAAGAAAAATTCCGCTATTACGTCTGTTCACTATGAAGGTACAACGAGAACTCGAGTATTAATATGACTATCAAATTTCAGAGATATGTATATCCAGAGTCACGCCAAGACATTTCAAAGAATCAACAGAAACTATTTCATGTCCATTTACGCTAATCCTAGGGTAAACTGCATTTGCACTCGGAGTACGAAAAAGCATTGCTTTAGTCTTATTTGGGTTTATTTCTAAGCGATTGAGATTCATCCAAGTAGATAAGGAGTTTAAGTGGTTATTTAGCAATGTTTCAGAAAGACAGGCCTGTCTTGAACCAGTGGTACATAATAATAAGATGTCATCAGCAAAAACAAATGGTTGGCAATAACTATTTTCCATCAGTGAAATGCAGTCATTTAAATAAATTAAAAAAAGTATGGGTCCTAAAACAGATCCCTGTGGTACTCCAGATGTAATGGTAGCTATACTAGAGTTTACCCCATTTATAGTGACATATTGAGTTCTGTCAAGCAGATAAGCTTGCACTAATTTACAGGACGATATAGAGAAATTGAATTTTTCATTAAGTTTTTTTATAAGAATATTGTGATTTATGCGGTCAAATGCCTTCGTGAGATCAAGTGAAATGACAATACAATTTCCATGTTTATCAAGCTTTTGACGAACAGAATCGGTTAATGAAAGTAATAGTGAGGTAGTATTATGATTTCGTCGAAAAGCGAATTGAAGTGGATGAATAAGGGAAAGTCGTTCACAGTGGGATAAAATTTGCATTTTAATAATATTTTCAATAATCTTTTAGATAGATGGTAAGATTTTCTGCATTGCAAAGTTTTCCTGTATAATAACGTTTTTGTGCACTGCTGGCCTTTGGCCGGGCTTAAAGATTTTCTCCACAATGGTGTTTCCCTACACGGCGCAGCGTAATAAATATTTTCTGCCTTGCAAAGTTTTTCTGCTTAATAACGTTTTTCTGCACTCTGACTCATGAAATTTTCTTGCATTTTACCATTTTATGAAAGGTATTGTTAAGAGCTTTTTTTTTGTATTCTGTCCCAAGTGGAACAAAAATGGCAAAAGCACGTACCCAAAAATCCAGGGTATCCCACGTGTAGAAGCTTCCTTCGGTTGCTGCGAACGACCTATACCTTCGTATAGGAAGTAGGAGTTTCCAAGATCCACTCATAGAGTTTTTTAAGGTCTCCACCAGTTAAATCTTATTAAAAACGTTTGCACTTGATAATGGAAAATTTCACAAAGATCCAACTGTAAGTGATATGCTTCAAATGCCACGAAAACCATAGAGGTAAAGATTGTAATAAGGAACCAGTAAATGCATGTATGAACTGCAAAAAGGAAAACCAAAGGCTAAATTTAAGCTTGGATGAAAATCACCCCACCACTAGCAGGGATTGTCCATTGTACCAAAATAAATTAAATCTGAAAAAGAGAAGAATAGGCTTGTCAGCATAACAACCAAAGCAACTATGTACGTGGAATATATACTAACATTCAAGGATTAATTAATAATTTTAACCAATTAGAAATAATAGTAGAAATAGATAAACTTGAGTTCATACTGCTAACTGAAACGCATCAAAATAGAGAAATCGATGAGAGTGAAATTCAATTAGAACATTATAATTGTTACTACACATTATCAAATTCATCAAGAACAGGTGGATTAATTGCTTATTTTAAAAAACATTGGAAAATAAATAAAATTAAAGATACTGTAAAAGACACACATTATTGGATAAGTGCATATGTGGCAAAATACGAAAAAACATCATTAATAATTATTATAATATATAGATCACCAAGTGCATCAAAAGCGGAGTTCTGTGACATATTTCAAGATTTTATAGAAAAGATAAGTGAATCAAATTGTGATATTTTAATAGCCGGAGATTTTAATATAGACTGAAGGAATGATTTTTATACAAGTAGATTAGAAAGTACACTCAACGATAATGGGCTTAAGCATGTTATGAACGATTACACTAGAATAACAAGATACTCAAAAACTCTTATAAACTATATAATAACCAGGGAAACCAGAAATATGCTCTAAAAAAAGGGTTTTATGCGCATTCAATATGCACTAAAAACTTGAAAATATGCACTAAAAACGCAAAAATGTGCTCTTAAAAATAAAATAAATTTGTTTATTTGTAAATGCAAATATATTTTTAATTCAGAAATACAACATCATTTGCATTTAAAATAAGACAAATATAAAATAAAAAAAAGGAAACAATAAAAAACTAACAAAGAATATCTGCCGTATTAAAAACAATAATTTTGGCTTGAAGTGCACGTTAAAACAAAATTGCCATACAAATTTTGACTAAAGCTAAGAATACAAATTATTATTTTTTGGATACTCTCGTAAAAATTTAACTTCAATTTAAAGTAGATCCCGATATCAGAATTAAAACTTTGAAACTGTATTTCGAATACATAAGACTAGAATTTTGTTTATAATTTTTATTGCAATAAACAACAAAATATTGACCCCGACTTTCAAATAAAAATCGTTACCTGCCACATCTAAATAAACTTTCATACATTGACAATGCTCCTTCAATTGTACTCGGGACAAGGTCCATCAGAAATAGCAAAACCGAATTTTTGTTAAAACTAACGTTCTTAACGTTCTTATAGAAATATAAGAAAAATTTATATACTACATGGAACATTGGAAATGAGATTTTTTAAATGGCGAAAAATAAAAATAAAAATTTTGACCCACACATAAACTTGTAAGCATATTAAAATAAAAAATTCTGTAAAGTATCAAAATATGCCCTAAAAGCGTAAATTATGCTCTAAAAATTATAAAATATGCTATAAATATACGTTTAAGACTGATAATGCAAAAACATGCTTCAAAGGGTAAAATATGCAAAAATATGCACTAACAAATCGATGCCAAAATTCATAAAAAGTTCTGAAACGGATAAATACCTTGTCCCCGCATTAATTCGACATATAAAATAAAACATGCAATTGCATATTTGCGGTTTCCCTGATAATAACAAATAATCATAGAATTACTACAAGAAATAATATAAATAATAAAATATCTGATCATGAATCCATTGACATTTTGATCGAATGCGAAAATAGAAAACAAAATCATAATTTCAAAGAAATCAGCATTTTTAAATATGAAAAGACAGATTTAAAAATGAAATCAGAGCGTTATTAAAATATGATGAAAGTATTGATCTAAATGAAAATGTTAATAATTTTGATAAATGCATCGAAAATACAGTAAAAAAGTTTACATTTAAGAAAAGAATAAATGAAAAAAGTAGTAATAAATGGTTTAATAACGAACTCAGAAATTCAAAAAGAGAAAAAGTGTTTAGATATCAAACTGCAGTTTTAGAGAATACGAATGAATCATGGAATAACTATAAAACGATAAGAAATAAGTATAAGTTAAAAATTGAAAATGAAAAAAATAAATATATTAATAATGCAACTAATCAAAAAGAAATGTGGAGTAAAATTAAAGAGCTAGTCTTAAGAAAACCCAAAAATGTGATATTTAATCAAGTAGAGCTTGAGGACAATTTTCAAATAGCCGAGAATTTTAATAAGTATTTTGTAGAGAGTATTAAGGAAATCAGATGCTCTATTATAGGTATTCTGTTGTCTTAGTCTGTAAGGATTTTTTGTCCATAGACTGAAATAAATAAATAAATAAATATTGAAGATGTGCAATATGAAAATAAAATACCTATGATAAACCTTAAATTCAAATTCAATGCAATATCTATACAAGAACTAAAAAATATTGTTAAAAGTATAAAGAAAAACTATCAAGTAACATAATATTAGACAATTGGGACATAATCGGAGATATTATATTAAAAATTATAAATAGATCATTGGAGACGGGTGTGTTTCCTAAAAATTGGAAAGAATCAATGGTTTTTCCTATTGAAAAAATACAAAATACAACAAAATGTGAAGAATTCCGACCAGTTAACACTTTGAAAATATGTGATAAAATAATTGAAAAGATAGTAAAAGATCAATTGGAAAAATATTTGGAAGAACATAAACTATTGTCGAAATTTCAATCCGGTTTCAGAAAAAAATACTCATGCGAAACAGCGGTAAATTATGTTATAAATAGATGGAAATGTAAACAAAAGAAAAAAAAATATTGGCAATTTTTTTGGACTTAAAAAGAGCATTTGAAACTGTAGATAGAGATATCCTAATACAAAAACTATATAGATATGGTATTCAAGGTACAGAAATTAAATGGTTTCAATCATATTTAACAAATCGTAGACAATTAACTAATGTAAATAATGAAATATCAAACGTAACAGAAAACGATTTTGGTGTACAAGGATCAATTTTAGGAGCTCTTCTTTTTGTTATATATATAAACGATCTTGAAAACATATTAGAAAAATGTGAAATTGTAATGTACGCAGACGACACATTGATTTTTACAGAAGCAACAACTGAAGAGCTATGCTATGAAAATTTAAAAAATTAAATAGATAATATTAACAAATGGCTAAAAATGAATAGACTAAAACTAAATGAAAATAAAACCAAAATAATGGAGATCAATATGAACACGAATATAATAGCATAGACAGACGGCAGCGTTAATTTGCATTAACTGCCTTAATTCAAATTAACTTGTGAATTATCCCCATGCCAATGCGCATTTGATTTGAAGTAAATGCACTAAATGAAAGTGAATTAATACTGAATTTACCTATTTCAATATGGCAACACCCTCAACAATCAATCAAATGTTGGTTGATGAGTGAATTAGATACGGACTGCTTGAAAAGCTGTGCGACTTGGCTACGAGTACATTCAGTTAATGGGGTTTGTTTTGGATAAAACAAATCATCGGTTGGTTATTGGTTTGCTGCAATCATAATGTATTTTGAATATACTGTGTCGCAAACCAATAACCAACCGACGATTTACTTAATGCAAATACTGTCGTCTGTCAGGGTAAATTTTTAATTCGCATTAGTGAGCTTTTAATGCAAATTAACGCTGTCGTCTGTCTATGCTATAACATTCAAAATTAATAATGTAATAATAGAAAAAGTAAATAATATAAAATATTTGGGTTTTCTAATAGATAAAGAATTAGGGCTGTATGCAAAAAAATATTTTACTTGAGCTTTAAAGTTCATAGTAGTTACCAAGCACTTTAAGGCTAACATTGCTTTGTTAAGAAATTGTATGCAAAAAACAACTTTAATTATTTTGTAATTTAATAACAACACCACCGTGTTCAACAACCACTTCACGGCTTATGATGTACAAAATCGAATACAAATTAATTCGAGTATTCAAATAATTTTTTATTTTATTAAATAAATTTGTATTATCTTGAAGTAAAGCAACCTAATTTAAAAAGTATGAGCTTCTGACATGGAAGGAAACCAGATAAACATTTTTATGAAGTAAAAGTAAAAATAATATGATAAACATTTTTATGAAGTAAACCAGATAAACATTTTTATGAAGTAAAAGTAAAAATAATATGATGAACAAAGAAAAATTATGACAATATATTTTATTCGAATGAAATGAGTATTTGAATATCCAGATTTTTTCCATTCGTTTTGACTGTATGTACATCACTAAAACATTTTTGTATAATTGAATTTATTTTAATATTTTTTTATGGATTTTGCTATGTATTTCGAATCAGTTGGATAATTTGGTGATGTTTTCCATAATATAACAGAAATAATAAATTTAAGATAAGAGCTAACACTTCTAGCTTAATTTTCAGATGTATCATGAATCAATATGTGCTATATTAACAAAAATATTTGAAGAACAAAATACACATTTTGGAAATATCAACTTAAAGGACCCTTAACAAACGTAGGTGCCTACTTTAGAGTTTTGATACAATAATTTTTTTAGAATACAACTTTACTTAACATTGCTTGGCAAAGCTTTGTTAACTTTTTTTGCATACGACCCTTAAACTTTAAAAATCATATCGAATTTATATGTAAAAAAATTGGGAGAAAAATCGGGTTTTTTAAGAGATTGAGAAACAAAGTAACAACACTAACTTCAATAAACATATATAACACCATGATAAAACCACATTTTGCATATGGATCAACCATATTGTATACTTGCTGCTCTGATCAACAAATGACAAAACTACAAAAACTACAAAATAAGACCATGAGATCAATTTTAAAATGCAATCGCTTTACCTCAGTAAGATATGTGCTAGAAACACTGAAATGGATGAATATACAACAAAGGTTACAAATTAATACAATATATTTTATACAGAAGATGAAAATGGGAAGAGCACCTGAATACTTGATTGAGCAAATACGATATGTTGGGGACGTACAACCGTATAACCTGAGGAATTCCATAGATTTTAGAACACAACGACCCGACACCAACGCAATGCAAAAATCTCTGTTTTTTAAAGGACTGAACCTATACAATTTGATACCAAATAATATAAAGAATGAAACAAACATAAACATTTTTAGAAGAAAAATAGTAAATCTTATAAAAAATTCTAATTTTTAATTATTAATTTTTAATTTATTAATTTGATTTATAAATTTTTAATTTTTAAATGCTGTTAGATAAATATGAAATGTAATTTGAAAAGTATTTTAAATACTACTAATAAATATATACATACATACAGTTAGTTGCGGTAACCATTAACAAGTGCGAGTGAGACGCAAAACTCTCGGAAGGCCAATAAACAACAGTGGCCTGGTTGCACTTAAGAAATAATTGCCAACGACGCGTGATGTTGACTCGCCCAGAGCTGCTTTACGACGTCAAGAGCTTTTAGATGATACCAATATTGGTCATATTCGTTGGAAAACACCGGATAGAATATTGTACTGGAATTTCAGAGGCCCATAACTCGGAAACTAAGCCTCGCCGCCAATTTTTTGTTTACTTTTTTTCTTATTTTTTATTTTCTATAGCAAGGCACATTCACAAGGTAGTAGCGGAAATGCAGCTGAGCTATTTTTTTTCAAATTAAAGTTCATCCGAAACTTCAAAAATTTTTTACGAAAAAGAAATTAAAAGAAAATGTTAAAAAATTTCAGTATGAAAAAAATTTTATTAAAATAAATTCTGTGAAAACAAATTTAAAATTATGAAAAAAACTATTAAAAATTGTGAGAAGTGCTAAACGTTGCAAATTTTGTTAGTGGTAGCTGCCGTGGAGAAATATTTTCAAATTTATGTGAATCAATTTTATTATTATTGTGTTAAACAAATTCTATTTTTGAAGTTTTGGATGAACTAAAACCCATGTTGTTTTTTTCATTGTTGTATTTTTTCATTGTTTTTGTAATCCTGATATTACCTGGAAATGAATTTGCCTTGTTCTATAGGATAGGATACTTATTTTTAATTTTTGGGAGGTGCCCCTAAACTAGATTTAAGCCAAAATTTGCATAGCCAAATAAGCAATTACATTTATGACAATAAATTGTTGTCTGAAAAACAACCACGATTATGACCAGGACACAGTTGTGTAACTGCTTTAGGGGATGTCACGGAGAATATTAGGCGTGATCTAGATGATGGGAAAATTAATTTTTTGGTGCTTCTCGATCATTTGAAAGCGTTTGACACAGTTAACCATGCAATATTATGCAGCAAACTTTGATGCACGTTTAACTTTTCCTCAACAGCTGCACAACTTGTATTATCATATTTTTCAAATCGTACACAATCAGTATATGTAAACAATACGGTGTCCAGACCACTTAAGCTAACAAGAGGTGTTCCTCAGGGGTCTATTTTAGGGCCACTGCTTTTCTCAATTTATGTCAAGTGCGAGTGAGACGCAAAACTCTCGAAGGCCAATAAACAACAGTGGCCTGGTTGCACTTAAGAAATAATTGCCAACGACGCGTGATGTTGACTCGCCCAGAGCTGCTTTACGACGTCAAGAGCTTTTAGATGATACCAATATTGGTCATATTCGTTGGAAAACACCGGATAGAATATTGTACTGGAATTTCAGAGGCCCATAACTCGGAAACTAAGCCTCGCCGCCAATTTTTTGTTTACTTTTTTTCTTATTTTTTATTTTCTATAGCAAGGCACATTCACAAGGTAGTAGCGGAAATGCAGCTGAGCTATTTTTTTTCAAATTAAAGTTCATCCGAAACTTCAAAAATTTTTTACGAAAAAGAAATTAAAAGAAAATGTTAAAAAATTTCAGTATGAAAAAAATTTTATTAAAATAAATTCTGTGAAAACAAATTTAAAATTATGAAAAAAACTATTAAAAATTGTGAGAAGTGCTAAACGTTGCAAATTTTGTTAGTGGTAGCTGCCGTGGAGAAATATTTTCAAATTTATGTGAATCAATTTTATTATTATTGTGTTAAACAAATTCTATTTTTGAAGTTTTGGATGAACTAAAACCCATGTTGTTTTTTTCATTGTTGTATTTTTTCATTGTTTTTGTAATCCTGATATTACCTGGAAATGAATTTGCCTTGTTCTATAGGATAGGATACTTATTTTTAATTTTTGGGAGGTGCCCCTAAACTAGATTTAAGCCAAAATTTGCATAGCCAAATAAGCAATTACATTTATGACAATAAATTGTTGTCTGAAAAACAACCACGATTATGACCAGGACACAGTTGTGTAACTGCTTTAGGGGATGTCACGGAGAATATTAGGCGTGATCTAGATGATGGGAAAATTAATTTTTTGGTGCTTCTCGATCATTTGAAAGCGTTTGACACAGTTAACCATGCAATATTATGCAGCAAACTTTGATGCACGTTTAACTTTTCCTCAACAGCTGCACAACTTGTATTATCATATTTTTCAAATCGTACACAATCAGTATATGTAAACAATACGGTGTCCAGACCACTTAAGCTAACAAGAGGTGTTCCTCAGGGGTCTATTTTAGGGCCACTGCTTTTCTCAATTTATGTTAATGACCAGGGCAAGTTTTTTATGGCATATGCCACTTTTTGCCATTTTTGCCATTTCTTAAATTTTTGACATAAAAAGCCATTTTTAGTCCACCTTGCCATAAAATGCCATTTTTTGAAAAACTTAAGAAATTTTCATGTGTCAGAGTTTTTCTTTGACCGGAATCGCCCTGCTGAAATTAATAATTCATAAGATTTTTGATCAATCGGTTGTATTAACAATATACATATACGTCCTTTTTTCCCAGTACACTATTTATATTTGATTATTTATTTTCGAAATAGGTATGGGTTAAAATTTTTATAACCGACGAACGGATTTTCCCGACCACCTTTGAATCTTATGAAACTTAGATGTCTTTTTTTCAATTTAAATTTCAGTTTATTATTCAACTTTAAGTAACTGAGCCCAATGGGCCATAACTAGTTAACAAATTGTCTACATAATATAATACTACATATAACAAAACTTTATAATAATATATTCGGTGAAAATCTTAAAAACTAATGTAGACTATTATAATAAATGTAACATACATATGTAAAGAATATTTATCAATATATCACATAAATATTAAAGTAGAAGAGAGAGTTTAGGACCGATATTGTATTGTAGGAAAGCAAATAAATTAACAATTGCGTTTGTATAGTAACAGAGTATAAGACATATGTATATGTATGTATGTACGAATTTCATATATAAATTTTCAACTATAAGTTATTGTGTTCAAGATATAATAGAACTTTACTTTTATAAGTTTGATGTGAAGAAACAAAAGATTTAAGGCTGTCAGGCAGATTATTAAAAATTCTTGCAACTCTAGTATGAAATGATCGTTCCAAAATTGAAGTTTGCCTTGGAATTTGTATTTGACGATTTCGTTGAGACCGGCTGAAGGTAAAAAATATCCTAAATTTTCGAAATCAGTCGCAACATGCAAATCCAATTTAATTAATAACGTTACTCATTTTAAAATATATTATCAAAATCTTTCCGGAATGCGAACCAAATCCAAGAATATACTTGATTTTTCATCACAAAATGAATATGATGTTTTCGTATTAGTTGAAACCTGGCTCAACTCCGATTTCTATGATGCTAAATTTTTTGATACTAAACTCTATAATGTTTTCCGTAAGGAATGCTATTTATTTATTTATTTCAGTCTATGGACAAAAAATCCATATATACTAAGACAACAGAATACCTATAATTATATTGTATAAATATCTAAATTAACAATAGAGTATGTGTAAAACCTACATATATACAAAATTAACTTACAGTTTATAAATCACAGCTAAATTCTAAATTAAAACAGTTATTTTATTACACTAAAAAGTAAGAGTTTAAACTCAGATTTCTCAGTGCCGAATTCAATAAAAGATTGAGAAACTTTTTGTAAATTGAAGTTAATCTCATTGAGGTGAACAAAGGCACGTGTTAAAGTACCATTACGTGCATAATTAGTCCTATGGAAGGGTACATCAAATAGCTTAGCCAATCTAAGATTTCTAGGAGGTATATAAAACGGTACCATATAAAGCAAATCAGGGCAATCAATAGAACCATTGATAATATCATACACAAAAAGTGCCGATTGAACTATTCTACGTGCTTCTAGAGTACGTAAGCCTATAAACAAGCATTTAGACTCATACGGAACGGAAGATAAGTAAGGTAACGAGCGTGAGGCAAATTTGATAAAAATACGTTGAAGTCTTTCAACTCGAGAAATCAGATTAAATACGTGAGGACTCCAAATAACAGAAGCATATTCTAACTTAGATCTTACGAACGATGTATAGATATGCTTGAGTGTATATGGGTCAACGAATTCACAACAACTTCTTTTCAAGAAACCAAACATTTTATATGCCTTGGGAAGTATGTAATCAATGTGAGCTGCAAAAGACAACGAGCTGTCAAACATCACGCCCATTAATCTCAACTTAGATATAAGCATGGAGTGCGATAACTTATCAAAAGCTTTTGAGAAGTCAGTATAAATTACTTCTACTTGGGAACCATGTTCAAGCGCGTCTAAGCAATATTCACTGAAAAGAGTAAAATTTGTTACGGTAGACCTTCCAGAATAAAAACCATGCTGATAGGGAGAAATCCATGGCTTGGAAAGGAAAAACAATTTTTTGTGGACAATGTATTCAAAAATTTTTGAAATACATGATGGGAGCTGCGGTTTACTGTCAGGAGCTCGGTATAGAGGAATCTTATAAACTTCCTGAACATTGTAGCATCTTCCAGGCGGAAATCTATGCTGTCAAAATGGCAGCAGAGTTAGCCCTCACCTCTCTAACTATGGATGCGCGTGTAAATTTTTATATAGACAGTCAAGCGGCTATAAAAGCAATTTCAGCTGACTGCAACTACTCCTCGGTTGTGCTCCTTTTTAGAAAGGCCCTGGATATATTATGTACTGGTAGACAAGTACATATATTCTGGATCCGGGGACACATGGGGATAGAGGGAAATGAAATGGCCGATACACTGGCCAAAAGGGGAATTCAATTACCGGCTGAGGTAACGGTATATATCCGAAAACCAATTCAATACCTTAAAGAGATCATAGACTCTAAAATGAGGGAAGAAGCGGAGAAACGTTGGCGCGACGAAAACATGCAAAACTTCTAAAATCATGTGGAGTTCCTATGATCCCAAATTGACTAAGTTCCTTTCAGGCTTGCCATTTTAGCACTTTTAGTGCTAGATTTAGCACTTTTTTTCTTCGTTTAGCACTAAAGATTTTGAAAATAATGCTAAGTGCTATTTTAGCACTTTCTGAGAACTATTTGGCATTTTTTATTTCATTAAATTTATAAATTTTCCACAGATAATTCCTTAAAACAAATTGCGAGCCAATTAATATTATATGTTTATCAAAATTATTTATCTTCATTAAGTGTTTAGTATGACAGGAATCATATAACTGAACCGCTCTGAGATACACATATGGGTACAAATATATTAAAGTACACCATTTGAAATACTAAATTAACAAAACTTGTTCTAAGTTTTATACTTTTTAAGAGCTTATAGTGTTAATTAGGTTATTGAGCTTGAAGAAAGCTTTAACTAAGCGCTCACTTTAGGTTAAGCTAAGGTCAAATTTCTCACAATTTACGCAAAATTATCGATATTATTGTCGGTTTTACCTTTACTATTGAATGACTGTTACAAATCTTTCAAAAAAATGGCGAAATTTTTCTCACACTAAAATACTTAACATAATAATTAGTATATACATAATTTTGCCAACACATTACACAATATAATTCTACTTTCTTGGTTATGAAAAAATGTATTGTGCCGCCTATGAATATGATATACACGTTAGCGATAATATAGAATACAATAAATTCATAATTTTATTGCAAGTGTATGGGCCGCTTAACCCTACAAGCCTAACCTATTTTAATAATACATAAAGCATAAACGTACTAATAATAAACCCCTGGGCTATTGTACTTAGTTATATAGTTTGTTTTCAATGAAAGATTATATTGGAACACAAACTATTAATAAAACACACTCTTCATAATTATTATAATAATAAAATTAAATCAAACATATTTATTATCACACACTAAAAAAATAACAAAGTTTGCAAACATAAAAACCAGCTGCATAGATATACATAAATATACATACGTCTCGTAGGCGTGTTACACGTCAAAAACCCAAAAGTGGTTGAGGTTGGATCAGCGACAAGACCGCGATTGGCAAGTAACAGTCGACTACTGACTTGACTAAAAGGCACGAGGTGTTAACTTCGATAGTTTAAAAGAGAAAGATAATTTTAAAATCTATGTACGCCTCGCAGGCGTAGGTTAGGCTTGTAGGGTTAAGAAATAAGAGAAACTAAAAATGTTAAATGATTTTAGCACTTTGTTGTGTGCTGCAGAACATTTTAGCACTTTTATTTCTGCAATCTAGCACTTTTCCTCTTACATCTTATGGCAACACTGGTTTCTTTTATCATGAACTAGAAGCAACTGTAAACTTCTAGTGGGAGTATTAACTGGGCACTGCTGGACGGCTTCGTACGCTGTCAAAATAGGACAAAAAACCGACGGTACCTGCAGGAAATGTAAGGAACCCGGAGAAATGGAAACAATTACACTTTTCGTAGTCTTGAGCTTGTATCGAGAGTAGAAAAGTGTAGGTTGCTAAGATAAATCGGTGTGGGAGTCATTCGATACAGGCACCACGAACTAGGCTGCCGTACTAACAGGTTCTCTTTTCATCTGCTGGTATCGCTAAGGATCAATCCCGGTCTATACGAGGTCTTTTGGACCAACCAGATAAACCTAACCTAACCTAACCTTCCATTCTGCTGTGATTGTTCTTGCTGTGCCTATCCCTTCAAAATACAGGCCAGGATCCTTGCTGAATACCTCAAAATTTATTGGTTTGCCGAGAACAGCAGGGAGTAAGAGAAGTGTGAGCAAGGTTGTGGATAGTAAGCTGCAGCCAATAGATTTAGGTCGCTTGGTGGGAGACGAGTCTGGTTCGGTAGACCTCTTTAAGGTTTTGTTTGCAGGTTTCTCATTTGTTTCCTCATTCATTAAAGAGGCCAAGCGATGAATAGCAAGTGACTTAATACCTGATGACGTTTTGACCTTGACCACTCGTACGAAGCCATCATGACCTTTGCAGATATTTACTATTCGACCAAAGGGCCATTTCATGACTGGCACATTGTCTTCTTTGATGATTACAAGTTGCCCTTCTTGAACGTTTGATGAAGCTGTTCTCCACTTATGTCGTTGTTGTAATTCTGAAAGGCATTCTTTTGACCATCGATTCCAAAAAGTATGTTTCAAGTGAGACACTAGTTCCCATCTTTTCGCGAGTGATGATGTTGCAGCAGTTACGATTTGAGTCTTCATCTTAAACTCCAAATTGATACCGTTCTGAGTAGGGATGGGCAAATGCAAAAAATGTATCGATATATATCGTATCGATTTTTTTGAACAGTATCGATATATATTTTTTTAAAACATCGATATTTCTATATATCGATATTTTTTGCCAAATGTTGCCAAAATATTTCAAAACTAAAATAAATACACATACATACTAACATATCTTCTGGTAAAAATTTAATTTTTTAAATTCTTAAAGCACAATAAGCTTATTTCGAAATGTTGAACCGAAACAAAGCAGAATGAAAGAGAAAAACTAACGGCTTGTATAAGATCTATATAAACCAAAAAGAGTCAGCTGATTCGTAGCAGAACAGAAAAAAAACTAATTCTGCCTTTAGGCTTATATCCACACAATCCAAATTTGGCATTTGGCTTAGTTAACAAATGAAAGTCACCTGCCTTAGTGGGGTCACCTCATAGATGCGCCTGGGCTGTTATTATGAAATTTCTCTTTTTTTTTCTTCGCATCACTAGAAGTGATGCCAATATCGTAGTTAAAAAACGGCTATAGCTCTTAAAAGTATCGAAACCCGATACTCGTAAATAAGAATCGATGTATCGATATATCGGTTTTTGAAATATCGGCGATATATATCGATATATATTTTCTCAAATATCGATATTTCGATATATCGATATTTTTTGCCCATCCCTAGTTCTGAGCGTTCTTTTTAAATGGTCCAGGCCAGATACATTCTTGGCCATGCAAAAATGGAGGGCCTCTCGAAATGAAGTCAGCTGGGTTTTCCTTTGATTTGACGTGTCGCCATTGACTATTGATGGTTAGGTCTTGTATCTTGCTGATTCGGTTAGCCACGAAAGTCTTGAGTGATGAAGACGCTGAATTTATCCAATATAAGACAATTTCTGAGTCAGACCAAAAGAAAAGCTGTTTGTCGTCGTACCGTAACTCCCTTTTTACCTTGTTGGCTAGTTCTGCTCGTAGAAGTGCTGCGCAAAGTTCTAGCCTTGGTAGGGATAACCTTTGGAGAGGCGAAGTTCTGGACTTGGAGCACAACAGTCGGACTATTATTCCTCCATTTTTGAGCTTCGATCGAATGTAGACTGCTGCTCCCTTTCTTTCATCTACAAATACGTGCAATTGGACGTGCGATGCTATTTGACCATTGAAAACATGTCGTGGTATAGGAGTGTTGTCTAACGTGTTTAGTGACTTACGGAAATCAAGCCATTTCGTTGTGAGATCTTTAGGAAGTTTCTCATCCCAAGATCTTTTACCTTCCCACAGTTTATGAATGAATATTTTGGCTAAAACCACGACTGGACCTGCAATACCCAAAGGATCGTAGATTCGGGCCACATCTGAGATGACAGATCATTTTGTTATACTTGAGGTTGGCTGAAGATTTGCCTTTAGGCAAAATTGATCCGAAGATGGGCTCCATATTAGTCCCAGTGCCTTGATTGATGCATTTTCGAAATCAAGGTTGACTTCTTGATCTTCTTGTGGTATATCTTGGAGTAGATGGCGATGGTTTGCACACCATTTACGTAACTTGAAACCAGCTTCCTTGAGCAAGTTTATTAGTTGGGATTGCATTTCCTTAGCTGTTGCTAAACTATATGTTATATATGAACCGATTGAATGCGCTTCATTGTTATTTTGGAATAACAACTCAGTTAATAAATAACACTTGCCTACATTTTAATTTTATAAACTAACAATTTTTAATGTATTTAATTGTCTAAAATATAAGTATTATTATTAATTTTTCAAAAGTGTGCCGTTCCTGTTTAAGGGAACTCCAAATATCTTTAAGAGTTCAAAGGGTTGTTGGTCGATCAATGGTAATTTGACTTCAAAGATGACCTTGTTTTCTGCGACTCCTGCCTTAGTTCGCATAAGTTTGTAAAGTTGAATCAAGTCGCCTTCTTTGACGGGTAGGACTGGCGACACTGGTAAATGTGCCTTGAACACGTTTAGTTCTCTCTGAAGCTGATTTGGTGATAAAAGAGAAGGAATAATTCTACCATGATGGGAGTCCGTTAAGACGTTTATTATTTCAGCTTCAATTCGGCGGAGTCGCGTTGCTGTTAAAATCAGCTCACTATATAGAAATGTTGTTAAATATGCGATCTTTAGTTGATGCTGGTCCTCCGTTACTTGATTTTGTAGCCTTGTTATTTCATTTTGTGTTTCATTTAACCTTGACTGCAACGAAAGTTCTGTTTCTTTGATAATATTAAGAGTAGAACCAATTATGGATGTTTGATTTCGTAGTAATAAGTAAAGATGCTCTCTGCCCGTTTCTGCCTGGCGTATCGTGTGTTCCATTTCTGTGGCATAATCAGAGTCGAGAACACCAAAGAGGCTTCTTGCTACGTTCCCGATGATGTTGAGGGCACCTCTACGCATTCGACCAGACATGATCACGTTCTCATCTTGTATCAGATCGTCCTGCAGCTGTTTTAGGTTGCTTATGAAATCGTGACACATGTTTGCTTGTGGAGAAAATTTGCAGCGATGGAACGAGATCGTAATACACCATTATTTTCCATTGCAGTGACGAAATTTTTTACCAAACCACAGATCACTATAAGTGAAGAAGGCTATCTGGAAAGTCTTAATCATAGTGGTTCTGGTTTTAACTTTTTCACTGATGGTTCAAAAATGGATAGAGGGATTTATTTATTTATTTATTTAAGACAACAGAATACCTATAATTATATTGTATAAATATCTAAATTAACAATTGAGTATGTGTAAAACCTACATATATACAAAATTAACTTACAGTTTATAAATCACAGCTAAATTCTAAATTAAAACAGTTATTTTATTACACTAAAAAGTAGGAGTTTAAACTCAGATTTCTCAGTGCCGAATTCAATAAAAGATTGAGAAACTTTTTGTAAATTGAAGTTAATCTCATTGAGGTGAACAAAGGCACGTGTTAAAGTACAATTACGTGCATAATTAGTCCTATGGAAGGGTACATCAAATAGCTTAGCCAATCTAAGATTTCTAGGAGGTATATAAAACGGTACCATATAAAGCAAATCAGGGCAATCAATAGAACCATTGATAATATCATACACAAAAAGTGCCGATTGAACTATTCTACGTGCTTCTAGAGTACGTAAGCCTATAAACAAGCATTTAGACTCATACGGAACGGAAGATAAGTAAGGTAACGAGCGTGAGGCAAATTTGATAAAAATACGTTGAAGTCTTTCAACTCGAGAAATCAGATTAAATACGTGAGGACTCCAAATAACAGAAGCATATTCTAACTTAGATCTTACGAACGATGTATAGATATGCTTGAGTGTATATGGGTCAACGAATTCACAACAACTTCTTTTCAAGAAACCAAACATTTTATATGCCTTGGGAAGTATGTAATCAATGTGAGCTGCAAAAGACAACGAGCTGTCAAACATCACGCCCATTAATCTCAACTTAGATATAAGCATGGAGTGCGATAACTTATCAAAAGCTTTTGAGAAGTCAGTATAAATTACTTCTACTTGGGAACCATGTTCAAGCGCGTCTAAGCAATATTCACTGAAAAGAGTAAAATTTGTTACGGTAGACCTTCCAGAATAAAAACCATGCTGATAGGGAGAAATCCATGGCTTGGAAAGGAAAAACAATTTTTTGTGGACAATGTATTCAAAAATTTTTGAAATACATGATGGGAGCTGCGGTTTACTGTCAGGAGCTCGGTATAGAGGAATCTTATAAACTTCCTGAACATTGTAGCATCTTCCAGGCGGAAATCTATGCTGTCAAAATGGCAGCAGAGTTAGCCCTCACCTCTCTAACTATGGATGCGCGTGTAAATTTTTATATAGACAGTCAAGCGGCTATAAAAGCAATTTCAGCTGACTGCAACTACTCCTCGGTTGTGCTCCTTTTTAGAAAGGCCCTGGATATATTATGTACTGGTAGACAAGTACATATATTCTGGATCCGGGGACACATGGGGATAGAGGGAAATGAAATGGCCGATACACTGGCCAAAAGGGGAATTCAATTACCGGCTGAGGTAACGGTATATATCCGAAAACCAATTCAATACCTTAAAGAGATCATAGACTCTAAAATGAGGGAAGAAGCGGAGAAACGTTGGCGCGACGAAAACATGCAAAACTTCTAAAATCATGTGGAGTTCCTATGATCCCAAATTGACTAAGTTCCTTTCAGGCTTGCCATTTTAGCACTTTTAGTGCTAGATTTAGCACTTTTTTTCTTCGTTTAGCACTAAAGATTTTGAAAATAATGCTAAGTGCTATTTTAGCACTTTCTGAGAACTATTTGGCATTTTTTATTTCATTAAATTTATAAATTTTCCACAGATAATTCCTTAAAACAAATTGCGAGCCAATTAATATATGTTTATCAAAATTATTTATCTTCATTAAGTGTTTAGTATGACAGGAATCATATAACTGAACCGCTCTGAGATACACATATGGGTACAAATATATTAAAGTACACCATTTGAAATACTAAATTAACAAAACTTGTTCTAAGTTTTATACTTTTTAAGAGCTTATAGTGTTAATTAGGTTATTGAGCTTGAAGAAAGCTTTAACTAAGCGCTCACTTTAGGTTAAGCTAAGGTCAAATTTCTCACAATTTACGCAAAATTATCGATATTATTGTCGGTTTTACCTTTACTATTGAATGACTGTTACAAATCTTTCAAAAAAATGGCGAAATTTTTCTCACACTAAAATACTTAACATAATAATTAGTATATACATAATTTTGCCAACACATTACACAATATAATTCTACTTTCTTGGTTATGAAAAAATGTATTGTGCCGCCTATGAATATGATATACACGTTAGCGATAATATAGAATACAATAAATTCATAATTTTATTGCAAGTGTATGGGCCGCTTAACCCTACAAGCCTAACCTATTTTAATAATACATAAAGCATAAACGTACTAATAATAAACCCCTGGGCTATTGTACTTAGTTATATAGTTTGTTTTCAATGAAAGATTATATTGGAACACAAACTATTAATAAAACACACTCTTCATAATTATTATAATAATAAAATTAAATCAAACATATTTATTATCACACACTAAAAAAATAACAAAGTTTGCAAACATAAAAACCAGCTGCATAGATATACATAAATATACATACGTCTCGTAGGCGTGTTACACGTCAAAAACCCAAAAGTGGTTGAGGTTGGATCAGCGACAAGACCGCGATTGGCAAGTAACAGTCGACTACTGACTTGACTAAAAGGCACGAGGTGTTAACTTCGATAGTTTAAAAGAGAAAGATAATTTTAAAATCTATGTACGCCTCGCAGGCGTAGGTTAGGCTTGTAGGGTTAAGAAATAAGAGAAACTAAAAATGTTAAATGATTTTAGCACTTTGTTGTGTGTGCTGCAGAACATTTTAGCACTTTTATTTCTGCAATCTAGCACTTTTCCTCTTACATCTTATGGCAACACTGGTTTCTTTTATCATTAACTAGAAGCAACTGTAAACTTCTAGTGGGAGTATTAACTGGGCACTGCTGGACGGCTTCGTACGCTGTCAAAATAGGACAAAAAACCGACGGTACCTGCAGGAAATGTAAGGAACCCGGAGAAATGGAAACAATTACACTTTTCGTAGTCTTGAGCTTGTATCGAGAGTAGAAAAGTGTAGGTTGCTAAGATAAATCGGTGTGGGAGTCATTCGATACAGGCACCACGAACTAGGCTGCGTACTAACAGGTTCTCTTTTCATCTGCTGGTATCGCTAAGGATCAATCCCGGTCTATACGAGGTCTTTTGGACCAACCAGATAAACCTAACCTAACCTAACCTTCCATTCTGCTGTGATTGTTCTTGCTGTGCCTATCCCTTCAAAATACAGGCCAGGATCCTTGCTGAATACCTCAAAATTTATTGGTTTGCCGAGAACAGCAGGGAGTAAGAGAAGTGTGAGCAAGGTTGTGGATAGTAAGCTGCAGCCAATAGATTTAGGTCGCTTGGTGGGAGACGAGTCTGGTTCGGTAGACCTCTTTAAGGTTTTGTTTGCAGGTTTCTCATTTGTTTCCTCATTCATTAAAGAGGCCAAGCGATGAATAGCAAGTGACTTAATACCTGATGACGTTTTGACCTTGACCACTCGTACGAAGCCATCATGACCTTTGCAGATATTTACTATTCGACCAAAGGGCCATTTCATGACTGGCACATTGTCTTCTTTGATGATTACAAGTTGCCCTTCTTGAACGTTTGATGAAGCTGTTCTCCACTTATGTCGTTGTTGTAATTCTGAAAGGCATTCTTTTGACCATCGATTCCAAAAAGTATGTTTCAAGTGAGACACTAGTTCCCATCTTTTCGCGAGTGATGATGTTGCAGCAGTTACGATTTGAGTCTTCATCTTAAACTCCAAATTGATACCGTTCTGAGCGTTCTTTTTAAATGGTCCAGGCCAGATACATTCTTGGCCATGCAAAAATGGAGGGCCTCTCGAAATGAAGTCAGCTGGGTTTTCCTTTGATTTGACAGTGTCGCCATTGACTATTGATGGTTAGGTCTTGTATCTTGCTGATTCGGTTAGCCACGAAAGTCTTGAGTGATGAAGACGCTGAATTTATCCAATATAAGACAATTTCTGAGTCAGACCAAAAGAAAAGCTGTTTGTCGTCGTACCGTAACTCCCTTTTTACCTTGTTGGCTAGTTCTGCTCCTAGAAGTGCTGCGCAAAGTTCTAGCCTTGGTAGGGATAACCTTTGGAGAGGCGAAATTCTGGACTTGGAGCACAACAGTCGGACTATTATTCCTCCATTTTTGAGCTTCGATCAAATGTAGACTGCTGCTCCCTTTCTTTCATCTACAAATACGTGCAATTGGACGTGCGATGCTATTTGACCATTGAAAACATGTCGTGGTATAGGAGTATTGTCTAACGTGTTTAGTGACTTACGGAAATCAAGCCATTTCGTTGTGAGATCTTTAGGGAGTTCCTCATCCCAAGATATTTTACCTTCCCACAGTTTTTGAATGAATATTTTGGCTAAAACCACGACTGGACCTGCAATACCCAAGGGATCGTAGATTCGTGCCACATCTGAGATGACAGATCGTTTTGTTATACTTGAGGTTGGCTGAAGATTTGCCTTTAGGAAAAATTGATCCGAAGATGGGCTCCATATTAGTCCCAGTGCCTTGATTGATGCATTTTCGAAATCAAGGTTGACTTCTTGATCTTCTTGTGGTATATCTTGGAGTAGATGGCGATGGTTTGCACACCATTTACGTAACTTGAAACCAGCTTCCTTGAGCAAGTTTATTAGTTTGGATTGCATTTCCTTAGCTGTTGCTAAACTATATGTTATATATGAACCGATTGAATGCGCTTCATTGTTATTTTGGAATAACAACTCAGTTAATAAATAACACTTGCCTACATTTTAATTTTATAAACTAACAATTTTTAATGTATTTAATTGTCTAAAATATAAGTATTATTATTAATTTTTCAAAAGTGTGCCGTTCCTGTTTAAGGGAACTCCAAATATCTTTAAGAGTTCAAAGGGTTGTTGGTCGATCAATGGTAATTTGACTTCAAAGATGACCTTGTTTTCTGTGACTCCTGCCTTAGTTCGCATAAGTTTGTAAAGTTGAATCAAGTCGCCTTCTTTGACGGGTAGGACTGGCGACACTGGTAAATGTGCCTTGAACACGTTTAGTTCTCTCTGAAGCTGATTTGGTGATAAAAGAGAAGGAATAATTCTACCATGATGGGAGTCCGTTAAGACGTTTATTATTTCAGCTTCAATTCGGCGGAGTCGCGTTGCTGTTAAAATCAGCTCACTATATAGAAATGTTGTTAAATATGCGATCTTTAGTTGATGCTGGTCCTCCGTTACTTGATTTTGTAGCCTTGTTATTTCATTTTGTGTTTCATTTAACCTTGACTGCAACGAAAGTTCTGTTTCTTTGATAATATTAAGAGTAGAACCAATTATGGATGTTTGATTTCGTAGTAATAAGTAAAGATGCTCTCTGCCCGTTTCTGCCTGGCGTATCGTGTGTTCCATTTCTGTGGCATAATCAGAGTCGAGAACACCAAAGAGGCTTCTTGCTACGTTCCCGATGATGTTGAGGGCACCTCTACGCATTCGACCAGACATGATCACGTTCTCATCTTGTATCAGATCGTCCTGCAGCTGTTTTAGGTTGCTTATGAAATCGTGACACATGTTTGCTTGTGGAGAAAATTTGCAGCGATGGAACGAGATCGTAATACACCATTATTTTCCATTGCAGTGACGAAATTTTTTACCAAACCACAGATCACTATAAGTGAAGAAGGCTATCTGGAAAGTCTTAATCATAGTGGTTCTGGTTTTAACTTTTTCACTGATGGTTCAAAAATGGATAGAGGGATTTATTTATTTATTTATTTAAGACAACAGAATACCTATAATTATATTGTATAAATATCTAAATTAACAATTGAGTATGTGTAAAACCTACATATATACAAAATTAACTTACAGTTTATAAATCACAGCTAAATTCTAAATTAAAATAGTTATTTTATTACACTAAAAAGTAGGAGTTTAAACTCAGATTTCTCAGTGCCGAATTCAATAAAAGATTGAGAAACTTTTTGTAAATTGAAGTTAATCTCATTGAGGTGAACAAAGGCACGTGTTAAAGTACAATTACGTGCATAATTAGTCCTATGGAAGGGTACATCAAATAGCTTAGCCAATCTAAGATTTCTAGGAGGTATATAAAACGGTACCATATAAAGCAAATCAGGGCAATCAATAGAACCATTGATAATATCATACACAAAAAGTGCCGATTGAACTATTCTACGTGCTTCTAGAGTACGTAAGCCTATAAACAAGCATTTAGACTCATACGGAACGGAAGATAAGTAAGGTAACGAGCGTGAGGCAAATTTGATAAAAATACGTTGAAGTCTTTCAACTCGAGAAATCAGATTAAATACGTGAGGACTCCAAATAACAGAAGCATATTCTAACTTAGATCTTACGAACGATGTATAGATATGCTTGAGTGTATATGGGTCAACGAATTCACAACAACTTCTTTTCAAGAAACCAAACATTTTATATGCCTTGGGAAGTATGTAATCAATGTGAGCTGCAAAAGACAACGAGCTGTCAAACATCACCCCTAAGTCCAACTTAGAGTTTGACGTGTTCAAATTTATACCATTGATATTAAAGACAACCACAGTGGGAGTCAGAGACCTATGGAAGGAGACATGTAAACATTTATTAATGTTTAGACTCAGACTATTCAGCCGGCACCAATCACTTAGATTATTAATCTCAATTTGCAGAATATACGCATCATTAATTGATTCCAATTTCATAAAAAATTTCAAATCATCGGCATATAAAAGATACCTCGATTTCACGAAACAGCTACCAATGTCATTAATGAACAAGTTAAATAACAATGGACCAAGTATGCTTCCCTGGGGCACACCCGACGTTTGCAGATAAGGGTTAGATCTAAAACCTTCAATACTCACAGAGCAAATTCTATTGGATAAATAGGACTGAATCCATACCAGGAAATTAGAATGAAAGCCCATTAATCTCAACTTAGATATAAGCATGGAGTGCGATAACTTATCAAAAGCTTTTGAGAAGTCAGTATAAATTACTTCTACTTGGGAACCATGTTCAAGCGCGTCTAAGCAATATTCACTGAAAAGAGTCAAATTTGTTACGGTAGACCTTCCAGAATAAAAACCATGCTGATAGGGAGAAATCCATGGCTTGGAAAGGAAAAACAATTTTTTGTGGACAATGTATTCAAAAATTTTTGAAATACATGACAACTTAGAAATGGGCCTATAACAACTTACATCGTCTTTCTTACCTTCCTTAAAAATAGGAGAAACTGTGGCAACCTTCCACCTATCAATAAATTCACCCTCCTGAAGCGACAAATTGAAAATAAATGTAAGAGCTGGTACGAGGGATTTTAAAGCTTTCTTTAAAAGATGCGTACATAAGCCATCACAGTCTGACTTGAATGAGTTTTTTACCTCAAGAATTGCTTCCGACACATCAGCCTCGGACAGGACTAGTAAGCCCAAACTTAGCTTAGGAGACACCGCTGGCGTAAGTATATTATTTATGAACGGCTCAAAATTGGATTTTAAAAATGAACCGAACAAATTAACAGCATCATCACAAGATTCAGAAAATGTTCCATCTAAACGAACTACTGATGGTATATCTGATGATTGTTTCTTAGACTTAACGAAAGACCAAAACGCCTTAGGGTTGCTTTTAATTTCCTGCTCCTTAGATAAGATAAACTGATTGTATAGAAATTTATTTAAGAAATTAAATTCACGACGATAATGTATAAATTTAGCTTCAGATTCGGGATCACCCATATCAATAAATTTTTTATGGAATTTATTGCGCAGACTTTTTAGCTTTTTTAGACCACTAGTATACCACGGCAATTTATAGGGCTTAATATTCTTTTTTGGAATGTTACTACGACAAATATGAATAACTTTCCGTAAAAATATTTCATAGCACTTACAAGTAGTTAGGTTAGCAAAAAGATCAAACCAATTAATAGAATCAATTATGGAATTCAGCACATCAAAATTACATAATTTGAAGTTAAAATCGTTAACAATCGCAATTTGAGAATTTTTAAAAAACGTTAAATTAGAAATTTCAATAGTTAGAGGTTTATGGTGAATATTTGGCGGGGATATATACAGTAAAGGAACACAAATTTGGTGTTTAAGAGACTCAGGAATAAAGATAAGATCAAGAAAACGATTTAATTGATTATGAAAAGTATTTACTTGGCAAAGGTTAAGAGACATTAAACTGTCAATAAAATTAATTTCGTAGCTATGATTTACGTTACGAGGCGATAAAAAAGCATCGTTAGAAAATTTTGACCAGACAATATTTTTTAAATTGAAGTCCCCTAAAACACAAAGATTGTCATTTACTGAGAAATCCTCACCAAAAGACAAGATATTAGACATATGAGCATCATATATAAGATCGGCGCTATTAGGTGGAATATATGAAGCGCATACCAGGAACGAACCACCCACACCGGAGATTGATAAAATCAGCTGATCAACACAATAGCATCATAATCAAGTTGAGAGGAGAAGTCGTAGACAGCATGGGACTTGGATCTCATTCCCGATAGATTTTGAAAGTATACTTTAAATAGGTTGCCTGTAGTAACTAGCTTTTCTGTATGTGGGGTGTCTGCTTTCGAAAATTTACGAAAGGCCGCACTTTGATGTCAGCTGGCCATATTTCCGGCTTCAAGATTACGTTATAGTATCTGTTTTCAATACCAATCTTGAAATTAACACCTCTTAATGTGGATAAATCAGCATCATTCTTAACAAGCTTGAAGCAGACCATGTGACCTTTATCTATTTTTGCAGTTTTTTCAACATAATTTAAGATTTGATCCGCAGTCACAGTAGGCTTCAATGAGGAAACGTGGATCCACTTTTTTTGAGATATCACATCCAGATCACACGAAGAATTAGCGCCATAAATAACAGGGCCTTTATTCAAGCTACGCTTAGGCTTATTATGCTGTGTAGATGTTTGACTTCTTATAACAGCATTATGTGACGAATGTGGTGGAGTAGAAGACACAGGAAAAACAGGTTGTTTATTTGTGCTATTATTTGCTCGTTTTTGTTTACTATTTGTAACACTTTCATTGGAATGTACATTAAGATCCAAATCATAGTCGCTAGGGTTAAGAAGTGGGGAAATGACTGGGCAAATATGTTGTTGCAAAGTGCAATTCGGTGAGGTTAAGTCTGGCACCACTGCTTTATTTTTTCATTTTTCATTTTTCATTTATTCATCCAAAATAGAAAAACCTAGCCTAATGGCCATAATCGGTTTCACTTATACTAGTACAAAGATCTACATCAATTATCACTAAAGTGTAATATGTATGTAAAAAATAAAAAAATAACAATATTATGTAATAAATAATTTGTAACAATATTAAAATCTATATAAAAAATAAATTTAAAAATATTTAGTATCGAATAAAATAGATAATATTATAAATAAGAAATTTAAAATTCAACAGAATATTAAACAACTATAAGTTTACTAATATTGAGACCTGATACTCAACGTAGTATCTCACTACAAGGAAGAGCTACTCAGTCGTATCTCCTGAAATAGTTTCCTCTTGTAAGTGTTAACAGAACAGCTAAATGCCCTTAAAACAACCGGCAATTCGTTATAATCCCTTGCTACTCTTACGTAAAATGATCGCTCTAATAAGGTTGTTAGCCTAGGAATCCTCAATTGTCTATTTCTATGCGACCTACCAAACTCGAAGAACTCTGTTAGGTACAAAGGCACTTGTAATTTAATAACTTTGTAAAAGTGTAGTAGGTTCCTATACTTAAGAAAATCAGCAAAACACAATCCTAAGAATTTTCGCACATAAGGTGATACATGTTGTCGCAATCTAAGAGAATAGAGATATCTAATAACTCTATTTAATGTTAATTTAACTTTTCTGAGCACATACCCATATGTTCCAGAATACACTTCTAAAGTATATAATAACAATGGCATAATCGTTGCATGTACAATCTGCTTCTTAATGTAAAAAGGTAATACTAAGTCCAAACTGTATAACCGGCGCAATAAAAAGTTAACCTTCGATACTACCGAATTAATGTGACTTTCAAAATTCAACTTTACATCAATAATGAGGCCCAGGCATCTAATTTTATCAACAAATTCAATGGAAACACCATTCAACACAATAGTGTAATTATCATTTCTACACTCACCAAATAACATAGCCTTAGTCTTACAAGGATTAACCGAAAGTTCATTATCAGTCATCCATCCGTAAAGTAAACCAACAGTATAGTCTATCATATTCTGTAAAACATCAGGAAATTCCGAGTTACCCTTGAACAATAGTTGCATGTCATCTGCAAATGAAAATGGCTGACATATATTGTTGGATAAAATCCCAAACAAGTCGTTGACAAATAATATGAACAGCAAAGGTCCCAAAACAGACCCTTGTGGCACACCACTATATACAGGAAGCATATTTGAACTGAAGCCTTTACTGCTAACATACTGCTTTCTATCTGAAAGATAAGAAAAAACCAATCTACATGCCGACCTAGAAAACCCATAAAAACTAAACAATTTACTAACCAAAAGTGAGTGATTCACCCTATCAAAAGCTTTCGCCAGGTCCAAAGAAAGCAAAACACAAACACCATTTCCAGAAATGCATCGCCTAATATTGTCAGTTAGACCAATCAACAATGAGGTAGTGCTCCTATTACTCCTAAATCCCGGTTAACAGTCATGTAGCAAGCTATTCTCGTCGATGTGTTTAATCATCTGTTTTTTAATAAGGTGTTCAACCATTTTTGACAAAATTGGCAATATAGATATTGGTCTAAAGTCATTAAGTACTCCATTATTCTTTTTAATAGGAATAATTTTAGCAACTTTCCATAACAATGGAAAACTAGATGTAATAAAAATGGTGTTAACTAAGCGTAATATGTAATTGCCAATAAGAGGCATTAATAATCTAATAAATTTGAGCGTAAAACCATCATAGCCAACTGCCCTGGACTTAATTAAGTCAAAAGACTCAAGCATTTCTAATAAATCCACTGAACGAAAAGAAAAACCATTACGAGGTATACTAGTGAAGAAGTAGAATTACATCGAACATCAAAATAAGTTGGCACAGAGTTGTGAACAAGAGAAAGTCCCATTCTATCACAGCTATTACGCACCGCCAGAGATTTATTAATGTTAAATAGGTTATTATTAAAATCACCGACAACAACAATATTTGAATATTGAACTATCAAGTCAGACACTTCACTCTCGAACGAAGCGAAGTCACCATGAGGTAAGTATACCACTCCCACCAATATTTTAATATCTCCGATATAAAGTTCAATAAACAAGCACTCAACAATTCCATAATTGTTACCCATATACACCACCTTATGCTTAATTTCCTTCGAAACATAAAGAGCAACTCCACCACCCCTCATACATGAACGATCATTTCTGTGGCACACATAGCCTGGAATATCCACAACAGTAGTAGAAACAGTTTGCTTAAGCCATGTTTCACTAACACCAAAAACATTTAGAAACTGGCCATCTAACAATTGCTTAATTTCGCTAAACTTAGTAGAATCAGGTCTCAAATTAAAACTTGTACAATTTAAATGACCTATATTAACATTTTGTTGCAGGTTACTAAAATGAGATCTAAGAAAACTGTTATCGCTAATAACTGACCCTAAATTTTGTATAACATTCATAACAAAAAATAAATATATGTATACAATAATCGTTATAAAAGCAAAACAAAAATAAATAGTAATTAAATATTAAAGTATAAATTTTCCATCTAACACATACTACTAATTTTCAACTAGAGAAAAAAAAAGAAGAAAAGAACTAACATTTTAAAATAGCAAAGAAAAAATACACATAAGCCCATAACAAAAAATGAAGTACAGGAGCAATTAGGTTTGATCATCCGTTAAAGACTCATCTCCATCAAATGGTGCACTTAACATCACAGATTCAGTTTCTAAGGCAGCACCATTGGAACCGCTAGGATACATATTATTTTCAGAATTCAATTCATTCGATACACAGCCATTATTCAAGATTTTCAAACATTGCTCAATATTTAAAACCTTTTGCGTATTGTTTGTAAAAGTCAGTTTTACACTTGGGACATCACAATTAATGAATTTGTACTTAATAATCTTATTCTTTGAACGAAGGTCTTTACAAACCGCTATAAGCTTGGTCGCTGCCGATGTCAAATGATCAGAGATATGAACCTTAGATGTAATTTCACCACCTACTATATCTTTAAGCCATAGGAAACGCTTTTTTGAAAAGTTTTCATCCTGCTCAGCTCTAAACTTATCAAATAACTCAAGCATTTTACGTTCAAAGGCTGCAATACTGGCATGAACTTGATTTTCAAAAATACGATTATGCTTCTCGAACTCAGTTTCTTTGATTTCTCAGCGTATGTCATTTTACTTTGATCATTATTTGTTTCTATTATGACCTTTTTTATTTCATTACACATATCTGTGCTTTTATCTTCAAAGTTTTTGAACGCTTCTTTGTTTTTATTTTCAAAGTCCTTGATATATGATGACAAATTTTTTATATCATTAAGACTTTTTTCAAATTCATTCCATATACAGTCTGCCTAGATGGCAAAATCTCTAATTCCTGTGAAGAGGCAGTAAATATGTTTGCATCCTTTTTTAGTTCTAATTTTGAGCCGTTCAATTATAATATTTCCACTTCGGTAGGAGTTAGCAACCTAAATTTTGGCTGCCTAGTTGTATCTGAGATCGATGTCTCTGACGCTATTACTCAGGTAAAGAATTCATTAAAATCTGATTGTGATGGTCTCTGTACTTGTGAGTTCGGATGTTAAAACACATCCTACGCCTGTTTAAGTTGAAATTTAGAAAATAAAAATTAATAGTATGTGTTCTAGCATCCGAATTTAGAAGAACACAATTTGGAAATGGACGATTTCAAACTTTTAGATTTTTTCGTTTTCGATTTTGAGCACAAAACTCGTATTCTTTTCACTTGTGAACAGTCTTGTAAATTCGGATGCTAGAACACATACTATTAATTTGTATTTTCTAAATTTCAAATTAAACAGGCGTATTATGTGTTTTAACATCCGAACTCACAAGAAAACATGTGAAAACGATGTGGAAGCCAGAACATACACGAATTTCTTTTTGATTTCCTTGTTTTGTTGTTGGTTAAATTAATAAAAATTACATGACTATTTGTTCATGTTACCGATTACCTTAACAGCAAGTGCAATAACAAGTAACCATATACTTTACAGTTTTACAACTCTGATACTTCGTTTATACGCAGGGCTTATTTGCAAATAAAACTGTAAATTGTTGCCATATTATTGTTTTTATTGCGACTTACTAATTCAGAAAACTATTCACGATTAACGCACTATTTGCAAATAAAATGCCTGAGGTTGCCACGCTTACAAATGTTTGATAACAAAAAACAATAAATGGATAAATATTGCAACAAAAAACATTGATAGAAGCAATAAATGACGATTAAAACAAATAATTATTTGATATTTTGTACATTTCCACTATTTTTTTTTTGTCAACATAAGTAAGTTTTCTATAGAAGTGCTACCAAGTTTGTGTACTTTTGCTATGCCGTATAAACAGTGAGTTAATTTATTTGCAAATAATTTCATTTGCAAATAGTGCGCGTATAAACGTAGTATGAGTAATTAGAATAATTTGCAAAACAAAAGGATTAATAAAATTAATAACAAAATATGTATATTAACAGCTTTTATTATTATTCTTCATAAATGAATTGTTTTTTAATGACTTTCGCAATTTTTATTTAACCTTTTCTCAAATTTTTACACTTTTCGTTTGCTTGCTTTTCATTTGTTTACATTTTGAATCATATTTTATCTTACTAAACTTTACTACGACAAATTTCTGCAGTAAAAATTTGCAAAACACTCAGTCAAGAACTGTCACTTTACTCTCTCAATTTGTGTTCTCATTTACTGTATTTTGGGTAAATGAACGCAATTTAGGGCCGGATTACGGTTTACAACAGTTGTAATTTAAGTGTTGTACTTTTGAAAAAGCGATTATGGTTTACAACTGTTGTCAGCACTGTTGTATAAAGAGTTGGCTATGTAAATTTCCACTGATTACGGTTTACAACATGTGTATTTATGTGTTGTCAGTACTGTCAAAAACTTACAACTGCTCATTACCTGATGTTTTAAAGTGAAAATTTAAGAACATAAAATGGAGAAAAATTTGTAAGTATTTTTTACTTTATTTTGTAAAGCTTTAATAATTAGAATCGTTTTTCAGGAAAATATCTAATAAAAAACAAATGGAAAAGCTAATAGATTTAATGAAAAAAAATCCTGAGGTTGGTCGCGGGAAGCTTCCATTTGGCATGAGAAAAATGCAGCTCAAGGAAAAATGGGAAAACTTTTCGGTCGAGTTAAATTCTTTGGGACCACCGATTAGAAAAGCAAAAGAATGGCAAATAGTACGTAGCAAATGTATTATTTATTTCTTTTTTAAATTTAGTTTAAAGTGTTTTTTGTTTTTAGGTATGGACTCACTATAAAGCCAATTTAAAAAGGAAATTAGCAACGAAGAAAAGAAATTTCCAAGCCACTGGTGGAGGTCCCGAAATAAGCTTAAGCCCTCTTGAACAGGATACGGTTGAGCTTGTGTCCATGCAGACGCAAATAAATCCATGTGGATCTGCAATGGGCTTACAAGCTCAAGAAGAATCCGATGCGGCGGAATCAATCAGTGTTGTCGAGCCATCACCAGGTACTAAAAAAATGAGCTGCTTTTGCCCAGAAGCCGCAAAATAAAAAATTATGCGAATATAGAAGATAAGCGGTTAACAATTTTAAGGGAGCAAGCAAAAAACCAAGAAGAAATTCTAAAAATGTTAAAACGCCTACGTTTGTATGGTTAAAAAAAGTAGATTTGCAAATAGAATTATTAAAAGCAAAAATCGAATCGTAAAAACCGTAAAACCATTTTTAAATTGAATAGTAATTATGTGTTTTCTTTTCAACTTGACGCTTCTTCTTACGCAGGTATGTATTTTTATGCACAATTTGAATACAATCAAAATGCAACCCTGTGACGTATACAACATCTAGATGTTGTAAACCATAATCACGAAAAAGATAAATGTTGTGTTGTAGCCGAGACAACACAACATTTAGATGTTGTAAACCGTAATCGGGCCCTTAGTAAAATGCAGCAAAGTTCAGTAAAAATTTGTAAAAACTTTTGAGTACGCGAACGCAATTTATTTTTAACGATAGTTCTTTACAGTGTCCAGCATAACTCAAAGTACCCCAGCTGAAATAATCAAATTCGTCAATTTTCAGAAAAATTTGTTTCATTTATTATTTTATTAATATTTTAATTCGTATACCCAATACAAAACAAACAAAAAATGTGGTACACAATGAAACAAAAAAACTATGCGTTGAAATCTTTTATAATTCCATATTTTTGCATAGCAAAAGTCTTGGTACCTCTTAGAAACCAAGAAAGTAATTACGAACTGGGAGTAGTTTAGGAAGGGTGGTGCTAAGACGTACCTCCACTCGGAGACCCAGTTGGGTCCATTGTGATAAACTTTTAGTAAACTATCACGATTATTTTCATATCTATTTATTTTTAACGATAGTTCTTTACAGTGTCCAGCATAACTCAAAGTACCCCAGCTGAAATAATCAAATTCGTCAATTTTCAGAAAAATTTGTTTCATTTATTATTTTATTAATATTTTAATTCGTATACCCAATACAAAACAAACAAAAAATGTGGTATACAATGAAACAAAAAAACTATGCGTTGAAATCTTTTATAATTCCATATTTTTGCACAGCAAAAGTCTTGGTACCTCTTAGAAACCAAGAAAGTAATTACGAACTGGGAGTAGTTTAGGAAGGGTGGTGCTAAGACGTACCTCCACTCGGAGACCCAGTTGGGTCCATTGTGATAAACTTTTAGTAAACTATCACGATTATTTTCATATCTAGTATTTAGGATGAAAGTCCTTAAAACGAAGAACTTCATGTTACCAAACTGACATTGAATGAAAAAGTTTTTTTGTGTTATCGGGATATTTTTTTACCCATGCAGCCATGAGCAGTTCTGAGCTGAATTTTATTAGAAATTGGGAGTTTACGTATTTTTTTTAATGATCCCAGAAGTGCTCAGTGTTCTGTAGACATATTTAATAATGTGTTCTTGCTTGGATTGTTCAAACTCAAGTGTTAAGCTTTATTGTGTCATTCTTGTCTTAAGCTATTTGTACATAAGCAGAGATGCCAGATGTTTAATTATAACATTTAATCTTATGTATGTAAGTAGGCAGGGTTCGCACTACACCTCCCTTTTTATTTAGGAAAATTTTATGGTACATTTGTATATATAAATTCATTATAATATTATTTGTTTGATATAGCAAGTTGCAGGTATTGGCCGTATGCACCAGTATACCTCCCTTTTTATTAAAAAAAGGATATATATATATGTACGATGATTTAAACAAATTGATCAGGTTTGTCTGATTATACATATATATATATATATATGTTTTTTTTTATATTCATAATTTCTATGAGAAAAAAAAAGTTTTATTGTATACATACACTTTTTTTTGCTATCATAAAATTTTCCTGAATTTGTTTTGTATATTATTCATGTATGTCTATTTAAAATACATTTAATTTTTACAACAATTTGTCTATGTATATGTATTTTGAACATAGTTTCAAAGTAAATGAAATAAAAATATGTATTTTTTTTTTTTTGTTTAAATATATAAAATAAGATATTTATATATGTTGATTGTGATATATCAAAATTTTTAAATTTAAGTTAAATTGAAATTAAAAAAAAATTAATTAAGTATATAAGTATTTTTAAGTTCAGTTTAAATTTTGGTAAGATTTGGTTTTTTCAAAACTTATATATATTGTTTTTTTTTTTTTTGTTTTTGTTTTTTTTATATCTTGTTTAAGCTTAGTTATTTATATATATAATATTGGATATTCGATATAATATTTTTTTTTTGTGTTGCCAAATTTTTAAGGTTTTAATTTATATTACGAGTTTTAATTATACAAATGCAAGTAAAACATATTTTTTTTTTTATACAATGAAAATTTAATATATTGTTGTGTTTAATTGTGATTTTGTTTTGTTTCTTCTTTTATAATATTCAAATGTTCAAATATATATATATATATAAACTGATTAAAATTTCGGATTTGTTTTTTTTTTATAATGTTCGTAAACGGATTCAAAATTCTTCATCATGTCAATCAATTTATTATGTTAATCAGTATTGTATTTCCTTAGTCTATTCTTGTGTACTTTTTGAGATTTATTTTCTGAAATGTTCAAAGTGCAATTTCCGTAATCATCAATACTTAAGATTTGGAAGGGGCCAGTGTACAAGGATTCTAATTAGTGTCCTGCGTTGTTTTCTAGTAGAACCAAATCATCAACTTGCATTATTTGACTGTTTGCCTTTTTATCGTAATGTTTCTTTTGCTTTATTTTGGCTTTTTCAATTAATGTTTTAGCTCTAGTTTGTGCTGTTTGCAGCCTGAATTTTATTTCCTTTTCATACGCATCTATATTGTATATAGGTTCCACTTCGTCTGATTCTATGAATTCTAATGTCCTTGGAAGTTTGCCGTAAACTAACTCAAATGGGCAGTAGCCATGTACTGTGGATGGTGTCGTATTAAAGCAGTACGTAAAATACTTTAGCCAGTCGTCCCAGTCAACCTTGTCTGTAGATAGATAACTTCTAACAAATTCATTGAAGGTTCTATGTGACCTTTCTATAGTTCCCAGTGTCTGATGATGGTATGCTGTAGACGTTTCTTGGTCGATTCCAAGTAATTTACACATATTACCCATCAACTGATTTTTGTATTCTGTACCTAAATCTGTTAAAATTTTTCCTGGTGGGCCGTATGTTAAAACAAGGTTTTCAAAAATCGCTTTGGCTATCGTTTGTGCATTTTTTGTTGGCACAGGTATGGATATCAAATATTTGGACAGATCACACATTATAGTCACAGCATATTCGTTCCCATGATTTGAACGTATAAATGGGCCTATGGTGTCAATTACAATAGTATCAAAAGCTTTACTAGGTGTTTTTGTTATGCTCAATGGCTCTATATTCTTAGGAAGAGATTTATTTTTCTGACAAAGGGGACAAGACTTAACATACCTAATTACATCCTTAGTCATGTTTTTCCAAAAGCAATAATTTCTTAATTTATTAAGCGTTCTCATTATACCTGAATGACCTCCCATTAAAGGTTCATTATGGTAGAATTTCAGTAACTTTTCTTTCTCGGCCTTACTTTTTACAAACTTTATTCTTGGCGTAATCATAATTATTAGTGTATCTAGATACTTTTCTGAATTAAATTTGAAATCTTCGACTGACACGTAGTTGAACAGGTCGACGTTTAATGATATTTGAACCTTTTCGACTTTAGAATTTTTAGCTTCATATTCTAGCTTTGATATTAGTTGTTTTAGAACAATTTTATCATTTAAAATACTATCGTCGATGTCAAATTTACGCAAGGTAATGTTACCTTTTTTTATAGTTACTTTTGGAGGATTTTTATTAAATTCGAATTTAATGAGGGGTACCTTTTTTGCTTCCCTAAAATTACTTATTTCAAACGCTTTTGGTTTATCTTTGAGCCTTAAACTTTCATTTTCAATCTTTTTCCTATCTGACTGTTTCAAATTGTGTTTTCCTGTTTGATTTCTCGTGGTTACCATACGTACATTCGCTTCGTTTATCGTTTTAATAGACTCAATATCAATTCTGGGAAGTGCATCCGCGCCACAATTATCCGAACCTTTTATGTATTCGATCACAAAATCGTATTCTTCCATGTCCAACTTCATGCGAGTTAACTTCGAAGAAGGGTTTTTTAGAGAAAAAAGATATGAAAGTGGTTTATGGTCGCTGCGTACAATAAACTTCCTACCATAAACATAGGGCCGAAAATGGTTAAGTGCCCAATGAATTGCCGTCAATTCTTGCTCTATTGTGGACTTATGTGACTCTCCTTTTGTAAATGCACGTGAAGCGAAAGCAATGGGCATTTGCCTACCATCGTACTCTTGGCTCAAAATAGCCCCACAAGCAGCTTTGCTTGCGTCCGTCGTTATATAAAACAACTTGTCAAAATCAGGGTATTTTAATACTTTTGGTTTGAGTAACGCATTTTTTAAATATTGAAAAGACTTTTCACATTCTTTAGACCACTTGAATTCTACGTTTTTGCGAGTCAGCTGTGTAATATGTAACGCATATTTTGCAAGATTAGGTACAAACTTCCTATAATAATTACAAAACGCAATGAAGCGTTTTGCTTCTTCAGGGTTGTTAGGAGTTGGATAATCTTGAATGATTCTAAATTTTGATTCATCTGGAAGGATTCCCTGATTGGTACATTTATGTCCAAGAAAGACTACTTCTGTACAGAAAAAGTTACATTTGCTAGGGTGTAATTTCAAATTGTATTTTCTACAGGTATCAAAAACATCGCGCAAGTTGTTAAGCATGTGCTTTTCAGAGCAGCCTATGACTATTAAATCGTCCATATATAAAAATGCTTGGTCGGGCTTAAGGCCGGCAAAAGCTAACGACATCATTCGCTGGAATGAGTTTGGAGCGACTTTCAACCCATAGGGGAGACGTTTAAAGCGGAATGAGCCTTGTTGTGTAGAAAATGAAGTTAAATTTCTGGAATCTTCATCCAACTCAATCTGGTGAAAACCTGACATGAGATCCAAGCACGAGAAGTATTTTGCTCTCCCAAGCTGGTCAAGTATGTCGTCTATCCTTGGTAAAGGATATTTATCTGCTGCTAATTTTTTATTAATTTGTCTAAAATCGAAAACCAACCGCCATCTTTTACTACTATCTCCAGGAATTGATTTCTTTGGTACGAGAAGAACTGGGCTATTGTACTCTGATAGGGATGGTTCAATTATCTCATCCTTTAGCAGTTTATCTATTTGTTGATCTATTTCTTTCTTTTGGGTTTGTGGAATACGGTAATTTTTAATGTAAGTAGGTGTGGGGTCTGTAACGTGGAGTGTTTGCCTATAAAAATTATTTGCGGTAATTCCTTCGTGTTCCAATGCAAAGATGTCCGTGTAGTCCTTACATAATTCTACTAGTTTATCGGATACAAATGCGGGAAAATTTCTTTTTAATATCTAATCACCTCATCATTCCTACATCTATTTGACTGTCGTATTTCAAAAATGTTATAATCGACTAAGTTCTCGAACAGAATGTTTTTATTTCTAATCATCACGTTATCGCTTGTTGTGTTTAAAACTTTAATATACGGATTCGCTCCGGAAATAATACAATTTGGTATAAAAATGCCAGGTTCTAGCTCCTGATTTGGGATAAAATATGATTTGGTGTGATCTAAGTTATAAATTTTCCTAAAAGTTTCACAACGTGAGGGAACAGTGAAACCATCGTGGGTTTGCATATCATTGATCGGAATTCTGACTTCACTGGGTAATTTGCTATTGCGGATTACTAAATGGCTATTTTCATCGCTATAATTTAAAATACAGTTTCTGGCTCTTATAAAGTCAAGTCCAATGATACCATCGCAGGGAATGGGAAAATTACTCTCTACTACTACGAACTTATGGCCGATTTCACCTCCAAGAACGAAGATATTGCAATAGATAGATCCTAAACTATTAAAATTTCCATCTCCAACGCCTCTTATAGAAACCGTTTGACTTTTATCTACCCTTGTGGTATCATGTAGTTGACTGATTTTGACTATGGAAATATCGGCTCCAGTATCGAGGAGAAAATTGCTAGTTGAAATGCCTGATATATTTAATTGAACGTAACTGCAAACGTTTAAGTTTAAGGTATAAATAGTTTCAATTTTTTGGGTGGAATATTTAGCATTATTTATATTTCTAAAATCTTGTATGTTCTCGTGTGTTCTTAGCCCCTTTCCCTCTAGGGGTTTGAGTAGTTTTCCGAATCCTGTTCTACAACTCGTACATTCCTTCCACCGGACCCTGGCATACTATGTTGTACGCGACGATTATTGTAACTATTGTTTCTGAAATTCCCATTATTGTTAGGGTTTCGATCATTTCCAGTTTGACGTGAACTGTTACGATTGTTGTCATTGCCACTAAAGTTACCACGGTTCCTGCCTCTGTACCTACCGTAATTTGTTCCCCGAAATCTGTTATTATTGTTATTCTGCGTTCTGACATTAAAAATTTGCTGGCTACTCGTGTTATCATTTGCTATGCTAGTAAATTTTGCTGTTGCTTCCGAAATATTATCAAATTTCCCTACTTCCATAACACTGTACAACAGCCAAAATAGCCTTTCGATAAAAGTATGCGGACTATATGGATTTCGATGCGCATCGTATTCTGTAACTCGCTAAAGCTAAATCTCTATCGCTAAGAATCCATAAAATCAATTTGTCGATTTTCGGCTACGAATGCACTTTTCAAACGGGTATTGATAAATCAGGTAAGGGCTTAAAAATGTAATTCACCGAAATTTTATTGCTTTATGTCATCGCACAAAAATTTAAAATTTTCTATTTGTTCAGCTTTTTAGCGGTAGAATTTAGCTTTAGATTTAGCGAGCTATGGAATACGGGGGCAAGCTTTATGTTCCAACAGTATTAAGTCTAATCCAGGCTACACCTATTTGTATATTTGTACATATGTGTTCCTTTTTTTGTAAATGAATTTCTTATAATTTTTTGTTAATAAAATTTAAATAAGAAATATTATAATTTTTGGTACTCTCGGGATCAAAAAAGTACTAAAAAAATTTGTTTTTGATACCGAAATGCAAATCTCATTTCCCATCACTGACATCTGGTAATGCTATTGAAAGGGCATTGCGGGCAGGTAACAGAACTATAAATTGTGAATAAAATCAAGATTTATTGCTGGATTTTCACGTTTTATAGCTTGTTTTATTCCTAGGATATGTGGTTTTAAGAAAAATGTAAAAAATATGAAACTTTTGAGTTTCTGATTTTTTTATTGCAATTTTCATGTAAAAAAATTACGCGATTTTTGCATAAAAAAAACTTTTTTCTGTTTTAAATTCTGAATAACTCCCAAACCATAAAAGATAGGTAGGGCATTGCGGGCAGGTAACAGAACTATAAATTGTGAATAAAATCAAGATTTATTGCTGGATTTTCACGTTTTATAGCTTGTTTTATTCCTAGGATATGTGGTTTTAAGAAAAATGTAAAAAATATGAAACTTTTGAGTTTCTGATTTTTTTATTGCAATTTTCATGTAAAAAAATTACGCGATTTTTGCATAAAAAAAACTTTTTTCTGTTTTAAATTCTGAATAACTCCCAAACCATAAAAGATAGGTAAAAAATGATTATTAACATATTTTAACAAAATTTTGTGGCGCGTCTTTTGGTTTATTATTTATTAAAATCGAAATAACGGTTTTCGAGTTATAGTAAAATATATTAGTATGGCCGACTAATTTAGGGGCCAAAATTAGCCACGCCCATAAAAAAAATTTCTACGTGATAGAGAAAAACTGACAGCAGATTTGAATTTAACGCATCAAAATCCATATAGTCCGCGTAATTTTATCTAAAGGACAGCCAAAAAATTTTATTTTGTTGTACAGTGTAATTAATCTAAGTTTTTCATTGTTGGCATTTTTTGCCATTGACTGCACAGCAATTTGAGTGGAATATTTCTTTGCAGTATCCGGGCCCAACCCGTCTGCAAGATACGCATTGTTCAGTGATTTTGTCAATTTTTCAATTTCTTTGGTGTAGTCTGAAGCACTTTTACCTAATTGTCTCGTATTTAATATTTTGCATGTAATTAATTCTGCGCTTTCGCCTTTGATTGACGAACGAAGCTTGCCTATAATTTCTTGAACTGTTGTTTCCGTGGTTATGTAATTCCTGGCAGTACCTAACAATTTTGTTTTTATCAACTGGATGGCCACAGCCTCATGTGTCCCTGTTAACGATTCCAATAATGTCAAGGCATCAATGAATCGCTGTAAATTTTCAATTGTGCCATCAAAGTCTGGGAGTATTTTGCTTGCCAATTCTATGAACTTCAATTGGTCCGCTATTGTTTGTGCAATATTGTCTAATCCTACGTTATCTTCCAAGGGAGTGTATTCTTCTTCGCTGTCTTCTTCTATACTAAGTAGCACAGTCTCATCCAAAGCCGTTGGCACTTTGGTCTCAATATTCAACTTTAAAAAAATATTCTGTAGTTTTGATCTGATACTAGAAATCAACTCTTCTACCTGTTTGTTTTCACTATCGTTCAATTCGTGTTCTAAATTCTTGGCAGTTGTTACAATATGATTATGGTGAATCACGAGCAGATTCAGATGTTTATTTCGCGTGGCTTTACCTGGCAAGTTCGATTTGTTCAAACACTTATACGATTTATCAAACAAATTTTTATCGCCTTGTAGTTGCGATAATATCTCACTCTTAAAGGACTCTTTTCCCTGTTGCTCAGTCATTCGAGCCAAAGAAAACAAAGGGTTTTTGCTAACACGTTAATGATATAATATAACTGCTGAGAAGAAGAAAAAAAATTTGAAGAAGTAGGCATGGAAATTAGAAATAAATTCACGGAGTTTTAAAGAAAACAATGCGGCTTCTATATACATATATTCTATAACATATATATATATCTATAAATATTTAGTCATATTATGCCGGGTGTGATTCTGAAAAATACTCGTTATTGCATCAATTAATCAAAAGGAAAGGAAAAAAAATTTTCGGTTCTAGAAAAATCTCAGTTGAACTGGAATAGTGTAGGAAATACAATGACTTTCTATATGCATCCTAAGATGTGATCTAAATTATTGAAATGTTATGAAATTATTGCCAACAAAAATGTTACGAAAATATTGCCTTTAGCCAAATGCACAGAACATGATGTCAGAAAAATTTATGAAAGAAGAAAAAAAAAATGTATTTTTCTTTACTGTAGGTTTTATAAATTGTTTGGGTTAATGGAATGAACATATAGTTAAAATATTCACAATTTCAATGAAAAGTATTATGCGTTACTTGTATATTTGCAAAACCTGTAAAAAAAAACTTATGTTTGATGATTGCAATATATTTGTGGCATATGTATAATATTTATATACATTCATATACATTTATATATATTTTTATACATATATATGAAACATTCATATTGGTACGAATTATTTTGGTACTCACTGTATATATAACAATGTTTACTTATGTTTTTTTTTTTGTTTTGGTTTGTTGTGCCTTGAAAATATATTTGTATCAAGGTGTATCTAACTAGGTGGCAGCGTTACTTCAGCTCATAATTTTCTGCTCTATGTGCTTTGTAGCTGAAGAATGTCAAAAACTTCGATTTTGTTTTGGGTTTAATACAATTATTTTTATGCTTTTGACACTCTTCGATTCTTTACATAGCTATGGTTGCCGTATTTTTGTATGAAAAAATCCCTACGCAGTCACCTCTATAGTTACACCATGATTTTTATTCTATGTTTTCGTTCTTCTTTCAACTAAAAATAATTGTGTATTCTCTTTTCTTATTAAATTTCAATCTTGAATTTTACCTTATGCGAATTTATTCTACTTTATGTGATTTTTCTTGAAATTTCTGTTTTCAAATATGTTTGTAGTTGTAATTTTTCATTTTCCGTTTTCACATGTAATTACAATATTATTTTATTTTTATTTAGAAGAGAACTTATTATTATTTTTTTTTTATGTCTTTATATAGCAATTGTACATATGTATGTATAATTCATAATATGTACCTACATATATAAATAAAAAATTTACTTTAAAATGAAAATTATTAACGTTTATTTGCGTTTAAGTATTTTTCCATACATATACATAAATTATAGCCCATGCGACCAAATTTATTTGTATGTATATACATATGTATTTCGAAAAATACTTATGTATGTATGTTTGTTGGTAAAACCAAATTAATAAATGAAATTCTCATAGGTAGAAATAAATATGTATTTTTATTTTGTGTTTCACCGTATATTTAATTTTATCTACATACATATTACTGAACAGAAATTTCTTTTCTTATGTACTTACATATGTATGTATATATGAAATAAATAAAATATAAAGGGTGTTTTTTATTGAGGTATAGAACTTTAAGTTGGCATCACTTTTTTAACTGGCGGCCATTTTGTCAGCTGTCAAGTGATTAATATTTAGTTTGGTTTGCCATTTCATCATGAACAGGTTGACAAAAGAACAACGCTTGCAAATCGTGCAAATTTATTTCGAAAATAATGGTTCAGTTCGCGAAGTTTACCGCAAGCTCCGTCCATTTTATGGTCGACATAATCGTCCATCAGAGCAATTAATTCGGTTAACCATGGATCGTTTTCGCACTACGTTTACTCTATGTGATAATACGCATCCGCAGAGACGTCGAACAGTGCGCACCGAAGAAACAATTGCCGCTGTAGAGCAAAGTGTTGAAGAGGACCCGAATGAATCGATTCGCCACCGTGTACAGCAATTGGAGCTTTGTCCATCAACTTTATGGAAGATTTTGAAGATTTTGAATGTGGATGAGTTGTGGTTCCAACAAGACGGCGCTACATGCCACACAGCGCACGTCACAATCGATTTATTGAAGGAAACATTCGATGAGCGCATAATTTCGCGGAATGGACCTGTCAATTGGCCACCAAGATCGTGTGATTTGACACCATTGGATTATTTTCTTTGGGGATATGTGAAGTCGCTCGTCTACGCCAACAAACCAGAAACGTTAGGGGACTTGGAAGCCAACATTCGTGGCGTTATTGCCAACATACGGCCCCATATGCTCGAAAAAGTGGTTGAAAATTGGACCTGTAGAATTGGCTTTATTCGAGCCAGCCGCGGCGACCACATGCCCGAAATCATATTTGAACATTAATGGCATAAAATTATCCTTCCAATAAAGCCAAATTGATGGACATCAAAACGATTTTCTTGTGTTTTATTTCAATTCGAAGTTCTATACCTCTAAAAAACACCCTTTATATATAAAATGTATTGAATAAATTGGAATATGTCCACAATAAAACAATTTCCATGTATGTATATACCTATTTATATATTCTATAAATGTATTACATACGTATAATTATTCGATATAATATAAAAGTTTGTTCCCATTTATTTGTTCACACCATATTTTTAGTTACCCTTTTCGCTCTAGTCATATTTCCTCTGTTGTTTTGCTGAAGTTGTGTAGTTATTTTGTTGTTGTCATTGTTGTGTCTGTTGTTATTTCTCTCTTCTTGCGTTGTGCTTTGGTGAGTTTTTCTTGTTCATATATTTAAAAAAAGTTTTTTTTTTTTGTTTTTACTTTCACCAATGTTTTTTTTTCTTTCATTTTATCAAAAACGTTTAATTACTATTTGCCTTTTATATAATGTTTATCAATTTAAGCAAATAATTGTAAGCTCTCAGGTGTATAAGGATTAAAACTTTTATAGGTATTACAAATTTATGACAAATGTCTATTTAATTTCTTTTGTTGTTTTTTTTTTCACTATTTCTTCACCTTGGCATTTGATGATTGTCTATTCTGATGGTTTTGTTTTTCATTACGTGGAGTTTCTGGAAATGAATCTGCCTTGATCTATACGATTGCTTTTTATTTATTTTTATGTTGTTGGTTTTTTCTTTTTGTCCTTTAAAATACATTTGCATACTGTAGGTAGGTATATGCTCTTTTGATTTTTGTTTAGTTTTAAATTTTTATTAATTTTGTGTTAATGTACATTATTCACAATTAAGCCAATTTTCAATGTCTCTTTTTTTTTTTTGTTAATTTACAAAATTTTCTGCTTATCATTTGATGATTCTTTTCCCGTAGTCACACTTTATTTTCATTTGTCTATTTTATTTATTCAAATTTAGTTTGCTTTCATTCGTACTTATGTATTTCTGTTGTCTTTGTGTTTTAATTTATTCTCTTTCACTTTACTTATTTTTCCAGATCGATATAAGTAGGTATGTAGTTTTCTGATCTCCTTTTTTTCTCTCTTTCTCTTTCTTTTCTAGTATAAGGTTCTTTTTTTTTCATAACTGTTTTTTCCAACGTTTCGGATTTTTCCTTAAATTACACCGTTGCCGATTTTCACTAATTTCCAAGTTTTTAATAACGGGGTTTTTTATGTTTGATGACTTTTTTCACTTAAAACTTTTTTTTTTGAAGTTTTCGCAACTTTTTAACCGTTTTTATTTTTCTGTTCATATGAATCTGTTTTTTTTTTCTTTAAATTTTTCACAAAACTTGGTTTTAACACATATATAAATAGACTTTGTTTTGCTTAACGTATTTTACACAAGGGCTTTCTGTGTGATTGTAATTATTCCAATTGTGTCCACCAAAAATGAATCTTGCACTAATGCCTTTCAAGATCTTTTGCGAATGTTATGTAACTATTTTGCGATTTCTTTTAATGTCTATGAACGATAAAAACTTTTTGCAGTGAAATTCGGCCGTAATTTAATTTTTTATTTTTAGAAATAGGTAATTGTTTGGTGCAAATTTTAGTATTTCTACACTTCCTCATGAAAAGTTTTGACTCGCGCCGTTATTCTTAATTCCTTTTTCTTTCTTTTTTTCTCACGGTCGCCATGTAGACATATTTAATAATGTGTTCTTGCTTGGATTGATCAAACTCAAGTGTTAAGCTTTATTGTGTCATTCTTGTCTTAAGCTATTTGTACATAAGCAGAGATGCCAGATGTTTAATTATAACATTTAATCTTATGTATGTAAGTAGGCAGGGTTCGCACTACAGTTCAAATAATAAAAATATTTTAATTCGTAAAGCAGCTTTGTGCTGAAGAACAGCTATTGCGCCATCGTAATTATTTATTCATTTATTTATTAAGTTCGGACAGGCTTGTATGTGTTGTTTGGCCTTAGAGAGTTTTGCGTCTCACTCGCAGTCATTATTGGTTGCTTCAGCTGACTGTACCGCTCACAGTTACTTTGTGGAATTTTCCATTATCGGGTGCAAACATTTTAGTAAGACTGGTGAAGACCATTAAAAGTCTGGGTGTGGATCTTGGAAGCTCTTACTTCCTATGCGAAGGTATAAGTCGTCTGTAGCTCCCGAAGGAAACTCCTGACAATTTACGTACTTGCTTCTGCCTTTCAAACTAAAATATAATAACAAAAATATAGTTATCACTTGTTTAAAACAAAGAACCGAAGCTTTACTAATGTGATATTGCAGAGTTTATAATTCTTATTAAATGTCCAAAATATTGCTATTTTGTCTTATTTACTTAGTTATTTTTTATACGTAGAGGGTGTTTTTTTAGAGGTATAGAACTTCGAATTGAAATAAAACACAAGAAAATCGTTTTAATGTCCATCAATTTGGCTTTATTGGAAGGATAATTTTATGCCATTAATGTTTAAATATGATTTCGGGCATGTGGCCGCCGCGGCTGGCTCGAATAAAGCCAATTCTACAGGTCCAATTTTCAACCACTTATTCGAGCATATGGGGCCGTATGTTGGCAATAACGCCACGAATGTTGGCTTCCAAGTCCCCTAACGTTTCTGGTTTGTTGGCGTAGACGAGCGACTTCACATATCCCCAAAGAAAATAATCCAATGGTGTCAAATCACACGATCTTGGTGGCCAATTGACAGGTCCATTCCGCGAAATTATGCGCTCATCGAATGTTTCCTTCAATAAATCGATTGTGACGTGCGCTGTGTGGCATGTAGCGCCGTCTTGTTGGAACCACAACTCATCCACATTCATGCCATCCAATTCGGGATGGCATGTTGATGGACAAAGCTCCAATTGCTGTGCACGGTGGCGAATCGATTCATTCGGGTCCTCTTCAACACTTTGCTCTACAGCGGCAATTGTTTCTTCGGTGCACACTGTTCGACGTCTCTGCGGATGCGTATTATCACATAGAGTAAACGTAGTGCGAAAACGATCCATGGTTAACCGAATTAATTGCTCTGATGGACGATTATGTCGACCATAAAATGGACGGAGCTTGCGGTAAACTTCGCGAACTGAACCATTATTTTCGAAATAAATTTGCACGATTTGCAAGCGTTGTTCTTTTGTCAACCTGTTCATGATGAAATGGCAAACCAAACTAAATATTAATCACTTGACAGCTGACAAAATGGCCGCCAGTTAAAAAAGTGATGCCAACTTAAAGTTCTATACCTCAATAAAAAACACCCTTTACATACATATGTATATTTATACAGTTGAATTATATCGTTGAAATTTTAATTATTTTCTAGGAGAAGCTAAAAATCTGTGTAGTCGCAATGCGGCTAATACAAGTTGCAGTACACAGGGTACCCGTGATGTTTATTGTACGATCGCGCTTGATCAGGAGGAGATTTGTCGAACACCCACCATAGAACGCACGCTGTCTCCGTTTTTCGGTGAAGAATATCAATTCAAAATTCCTCGGCGATTTCGTTACCTTTCTGTATATGTGTGGGATAGGGATCGACATATGAAACAGGACAAACCGATTGGAAAAATTGCCATAAAGCGGGAGGAATTACACGTGTACAATCATAAAGATCACTGGTTTTCATTAAGATCAGTTGATTCGGACTCCGAAGTACAAGGTATGGCGCATATTGAAGTGCAATTTGAGGAAACGGCAACTCAAATGATCGAACAACGAATTAATCTCCTGCGACCAGGTGACTATGAACGAAATGATACTGAGATGATCGAAGAACTTGTACAGCATCAGGCATTACAAAATGACTATAAAGAGAACAGCGAACTTAGCAATATACAACGAAGTAACGTGCAAAAGGGTCTTATTCGACCCACTAGTGTGCGAAGTAGTAGCGTTGGGTTATTCGGTAACAATCAACATCAGAACAGCGAACACGGTACGAACTGGAAGAACTCTTCGATGTCGATAAACAGCGGAAAACACTCACGTGTCATAATTCGTGTACCTGAATGTACTGATCTGGCGAAAAAGAATGGAACTTGTGATCCGTATGTGGTGTGCACTGCTTTATACTCTAACAAACGCCAGATTTCTAAACGCACAAAGTTGCGAAAGAAAACTGTAAATCCGGAGTTTGATGAAGTGATGAGTTTTGATCTTTGTGTTGATGCCGAATCATCAGCACCGTCAAAATCATCAAACAGCCAGTATGATTCTAGCAGTGGTGGCGGTACAATAAATTCTAACAAGGCTTATACAATATATCCCGTGGGAGGAGCAGATCTCTATGAGATAACGGTGACATTATGGCACGATGCATCTGGTATGTCGGATAAAGTATTCCTGGGGGAAGTAAAACTACCCATGCGGAACAAACAACAGCAATGTGCTGTGCAACCGTCCGCCTGGTATTATCTTCAGCCCAGGTCATTGAGTTCAACAACTCGTTCTTTAAATACAAATACCCGTTCATGTGCGACGCCTCCGGGGACGCGGCTTAGTGGCGACAGCACTATTGGCTCGTTACGTCTCAAAATATTGTACACTGCCGACCATGTATTCCCGCTTGCTACCTACGATGACCTAATGAATCTACTGCTGGAGTCAGTAGACCAACGGCCCATTACCTTGTCTTCTGTTTTTATACTTGGAGAATTGGTATCTTGCAAGACAGACGTTTCACAACCACTCGTCCGACTTTTCACACACACGGGTCGCATTGCCCCCATTATCAAAGCCCTGGCTGATCACGAGATCTCCAATTTAACCGACCCCACAACAATATTTCGGGGCAATACATTGGTATCAAAAATGATGGACGAAGCGATGCGGCTGTCGGGCCTTCACTATTTACATCAAACATTACGGCCCGTATTAGCGCAAATACTTGCTGAGAAAAAGCCATGTGAAATTGATCCGTCCAAAGTAAAAGATCGCTCAGCTGTCGACACGAATCTGCATCATCTTCAAGATTATGTAGAGCGAGTTTTTGAGGCTATAACTAAAAGTTCTGTTCGTTGCCCTAAAGTACTGTGTCAAATATTTCACGATTTGCGTGAATGCGCCGGCCGTCATTTTCCACATAACCGAGAAGTACGTTATTCTGTAGTGTCCGGTTTCATTTTCCTGCGGTTTTTTGCACCTGCCATTTTAGGACCGAAACTATTTGATTTAACCACGGAGCCTTTGGTAATATGCAATCCCAATTATTTTTAACAGATTTGGTAAAATATTTTTTTATTTTTCTTCTTAGGACTGTCAGACAAATCGCACATTGACTCTGATTTCAAAAACAATACAATCCTTGGGAAATTTAGTTAGTTCGCGTTCTTCGCAGCAACCTTGTAAGGAAGAGTACACCGGTCAGTTGTATAAGAAATTCTGTACAGAAAAGCATGTTGAGGCGGTGAAAACCTTTCTTGAAAGTATTTCTACGCCTTGTGCCGACGAAGTTATCCCTACTCATGAAACTAGCAGTTTATTTCCGGTAGGAGAAAACAATTTAGAGCCAGTATTACTTAAGGAAGGGTGAGCTTACATATTCGATAACTGATTTTTAAAAAGTCATTTATATTTTACAAATTACCCTAACAAAAATTACTTTTAGCGTAGTTTTTATTAATATACATATATATGTGTATATTAGAGTGGCCGTTATTTATTTATTTTTTTTATTTCTTATATTTTCACCCCCCCCCCAAATTGGTTCAGTTGTATGTAAAAAAAATGTAAAAAAATTTTCATAGCATTAAGTTGTGTTTTAGGGGGTGCGTCCGCCCCTCAAAGTTGGTCATCAAGCCCATTTTTCAATGTAATTTCTTGCATATGACTATCTTTTTAAAAAAACATTTTACAAGAATATGATATATGACAATATTTTAGCTCTTAGTCTACAAAATTAGTCTCAAAGAAAGTTTTTTGCTGAAATTAATATTTTAGGTAATAATGAAGAAAATAACCAACAAAATACCAAAAATTATATACACCGAAATTGCATTTATATGGAAATTATTTTACTAATCGTTTACAATAAGAGTTTATATCTATTAAATTATATCATACATATATTAAGTATAATCGTAAGAAAACTAAAAAAACAAAACAAAAAAATACATTGAATATATGGGCTTTGAGGACCGGACGCACCCCCTAGAACACAACTTATCGCTATGAATTTTTTTTATATATTTTCATACAACTAACGGCCACTCTAATGTACATACATATTATAGGTCTGCACAGCTGTAACTGTTTGCACCAGTTTTACGTGTGTTGGTTCTGGTATGTACAGGTACATATGTTATTCAGCGTTTCTGTTACTAGTCATAACCAGGGCAAGTTTTTTGTGGCACGAAAAATGGTTAAAAATGGCTGGCAAAGTGGCACGAAAAAGTATGATAATTGGCACGAAAATGGCACAAAATGGCAAAACTGGCAAAAAAATAATATGTTATTTAAGGACAATTTATTTTATTAAATTTTAATTGCACAGTACAATAACAAGTTGTCAAAAATAGATGATCTCGTATTTTCGGATAGAACAGTTGAATAAATGGAAAACACTCGTTCGACATCGCAAGATATAATTGGAGCAAACTTAAATGCCAATACTTCAGATGGAGAGAGGTTTTCAATATATTCATCTGCTTCACTTTCTTAAAAAATATATTATTTCTTATTTTAATTAATGCATGTAATCCGGTATTTCGATCTAAAACTTTTTCCAACTTATATGATTTTTTAAAAATTGTGTCAAATTTTTTGACACAAAATGCAGAAGAGACTGTCAGGATTAACATATATTTTTTTTAGAATTTTATAAATTTCATATTTTGAGATATATTTCCCCAAACTTTAAATCACGTGACAGTGATCTTTGAACTTTTAGAAAAAAGTTAAACTGAATGCAGCTTCAAAGCTATTCTCAATACCTATTAAATGGGACTATTTTCGATCCTGTATCTTAAAAAAAGATATGAGCAATAATGGCAGACCACTTATATGTGTTTTTAATGAGTTTTTCATTTTTTGACGCGCCATATCTCAAGAAAAACAAAAGCTGGAAGTCCAAAATTTTATATTTATCTTAGTTAAGTAACGTGTAAAAAGACAACTAAGTTTCATAAGATTGAAAGGTGGTCGGGAAAAAAAGTTCGTCGGTTATAAAAACTTTAACCCATATGTATTTCGAAAATAAATGATCAAATATAAATAGTGTACTGGAAAAAAAGGACGTATATGTATATTGTTAATACAACAGATTGATCAATAATTTTATGAATTATTAATTTCAGCAGGGCGATTCCAGTCAAAGAAAAACTCTGACTCATGAAAATTTCTTCAAGTTTGCCAAAAATGGCAAGGTGGACTAAAAATGACACCTTCTTTCTTCTTTGCTCTCTCTTTCATAAACTCAGACTTGGTTCAAGAAAATCAATCGATTATAAAACATGACTACATAGTAACAGAAACTCTGAATAACATACAGTATCTGTACATACCATAACCAACACACGTTAAAACTGGTGCAAACAGTTATATCTGTGCAGACATATAATACATATCGTGGCAATACATAATAATGGCTTAAGTCGAAATTTCGTGTTTTGAAATATTAAGGGTTTTGTCTAAAACGCGCATAAATTAGAATATTTAGTTAACAAATTTGGACTCATTTAAAATTGGTTTTTGTTTGTTTTGAAATGTAATTTTTATTGTTGTTAATGATATTTTTATGTAAAAAATGCATGAGAAAATATGGATGCTATGTCCGTCCATTCAGTAAAACATTTGCTGCAAAACTTTTGAGTTTGTCCATGAAGGGGGAAAAAGGAATGGAAAAGCGTACTTTGTTTCATGTACACGAAGTTCTTGTTGATTACGTCATTCTCGGCTCATGAGAAATATTTGAGAAAATGTATTAAGCTGCAAAACAAAAACTTCACAGTGTGGACACGAATGCAGTTTCAAATGAGAAATCAAAAATGTTTTGCAGCAAATGTTTTACTGTATGGACGAGGACTATTAGATAATGTTACCATTCAGGGACAGTGTTGAAAGACAATGAAATTTATACATAACGTCCTTATTTATTCATGCACTTTATTCGTATAACCACTTGTTATAATAACTATGTTATAACAACTATAAATTGGCTATGATTTTCATATTGTCCGGAATATGTATATTAATATTTCTTAGACTCGTATTCAAAAAAATATTTTATTGGAGCTTTAAAGTTCATAGTAGTTACCCAGCACTTTAAGGCTAACATTGCTTTATTAAGAAATTGTATTCAAAAGACAACTTTAATTATTTTGTAATTTAATAATAAATACAGGTAACTCCACCGTGTTCAACAACCAATTCACAGCTTATGATGTACAACAACATCAAATAGAATTTCATTCGAGTATTCAAATAATTTTTTATTTTATTAAATAAATTTTTATTATCTTGAAGTAAAGCAGCCTACTTTAAAAAATATGAGCTTCTGACATGGAAGGAAAACACATAAACATTTCTATGAAGTAAAAGTAAAAATAATATGATGAAAAAGAAAAATTATCACAATTTATTTTATTCGAATGAAATGAGTATTTGAATATCCAGATTTTTTCATTCGTTTTGACTGTATGTGCATCACTAAAATATCTTTGTATAATTGAATTTATTTTAATATTTTTTTATGGATTTTGCTATGTATTTCGAATCAGTTGGATAATTTGGTGATGTTTTCCATAACATGACAGAAATAATAAATTTAAGATAAGAGCTAACACTTCTAGCTTAATTTTCAGATGTATCATGAATCAATATGTGCTATATGAACAAAAATATTTGAGGTACAAAATACACATTTTGGAAAAATCAATTTAAAGTAGTCTTAACAAACGTAGGTGCCTACTTTAGAATTTTGATATAATAATTTTTTTTTGAATACAACTTTACTTAATATTGCATAGCAAAGCTTTATTAAGTTTTTTTTTTTGAATACGACCCTAAGGGTGCATCACTAGTATGTATATTAGAGTGGGTCGATTTGTTCGTGTGTGATAAAACGCAAAATACCCTAAGAAACTAGGGGGTATAAAATCAAAACCTAGCTCCCGCCGGTTTCAAGCTTTTCGTTGAGTATAGCCAACTAACAAAAGTAATATTTTGAAAATTTTCGCTTCTGATTTTGATAAAATTTTCAAAGAATGCTGCCTCTGGCCTAACTACCGTTAGTGCAAAATCTTGAATCATTATACGGACTAGTTTGCGAAATATAGTGAATTCAAAATGAAAAAATTTAGCAAAAACCTACTTTACAAAATTATGTATATATTTAAAACTAATTACCTTAGATGATCCATTGAGGTGTCATGTTAAAGAGAAAAAAATTGCCTTTTAAACGGTATGTGTTGTTAGTTGGATTTACGACCTTCAGAAACCAAACTTTACTGACCTTATGTTCCAGGTCAATTTTCTCGAAAAATTGTATTCTTTAAATGCTTAAAAATATGTATATGTTGATTAATAACTTCTTATATTTACTGTGGCCAAGTTGGAATTTAGAACTCGCAATAGTTTATGAATAATTGAAAAAAAATATAAAGCTAAGTCTAGACGATATGTTGAATCAGCAAATATATGCTTATATTCATATGCATTAAAATAACAACAAATCCGGCTATCAGCATATGCATACATATGTATATGTACACTTAGGCGCAAAACTCTAAATACGACTTAATATAAAAAAAAAATTGTGCTTTTTAAGGGAAAATAATTAATTTTGTCAACTTTTTTTATTTTAAAGTAGAAGTAATTTAAATTAAAGAAAAATACCAAATTTGATTTCACTAAACAATATTAAACAAGCAAAAAATAATAAAATTCAATATTTTATCCGATTGCAAAAGTGTACATACGATGCATTGTTGAGTATATTGTGTAATTTTTTTTTTAAATTTTAAAAGTTTGTGTGTCCGCTTTTTGATCAAAAGCTTCTCTAAGTCTTTTAGGTATCGAAGAAACCAGATCTTTAGTTGTTTTCGCGGATACATTTTCCCATTTTTTCTTTAAAATTGTAATTATTTGAGATAAGAGACGATGGCCACTATTTTGA